>JACYFF010031959.1:25437369-25449222 GCA_017589665.1 Selenicereus undatus
ATATATATATATATACACACACACACACACACATATACATGTATACATATATATTGTAGAACCCTGGAAAGGTTAATGTTGGTGATAGTAGGGTCTTTCCGGTTAGTGATGTTTCGGGGACAAAACTTTCTTAGGTGGGGTAATATGTAAAACCTCGAAAAATCAAATGTGGGAAATCTTGTGACGTGGACCAACCCCCATAATCCAAATCGTTCTAAAAGCTCTTTCGCCTCTAGTTAGGTCTTTTTAATTTTTCTAAATTATTTATTTATTTATTTTTTCGCCCGGAATATTTTGTTTGCCTTGTTTTAAATAATTACACATTTTTCCCCATAACTCAATTACTTACTCCTTTTATTTATTTTTCCCTTATATCTATTTTATTTTGACATTTAATTTTTCCTCCCAAATTCACGTAAATCAAACCCCAGAATTGTGTTTATTTCCTTTTTTTTCCTTTTATTGTCTTTCCTTTTTCCTTCTCCCCTTCTCTTTCCTTTTTTCTTTTTTGTTGTCTTTCTTTTTCCCCCACAAAACGGCAACCTCCCCCTCCTAAACCCTACCCTTGTTATGGAGTATTCCTCCCCCCCTCACATTTATTTCTCATTCTCTCTTTCTCTCTCTTCCTCTTATCTCTCTCTCTGTCCCCATCTCTCTCTCGTTCTCAGCCACGCGCCGCCACCACCGGACTACCGCGCTGCCCTCTCCCTTGGTGGTAAGTGGGGTGCATTCTATGCACCCCATGCATGAGTATCCCAACCCTTTGAAAAAAAAAAATTTTTAAAAAATTGGTGTATAAATCATGGTTTATACAAATTCAAGTAGGAAGCATTAAACTCCATTTTTTTAATGTTATTTTCATATTTGAAGCATGAAGAATCCGACCCCCAAAGCACTTTTCTACCGAATCTACATCAAGGTAAGCGTGCAACGTTTTCTTGAAGTTTTGGTATCAAATTGTAGTTTTCCTTGACTTAAACGACTTGGGATAGGGGGAAGGGCCATTAGATTGTTACGAGGGTTATTCCGAGACTAAAAACATGACTATTGGGGGAAAAAGATTGGGTTTTGGATTGAGGTTTGATCGGGGGCATGCCACTGTTGAAGACAGGAAATACATGTAACTTTAAAAGTTTATTCCCATCGATGTTATGGCCTAAAAATTGTGAAATTTGGAGGGTGGATAGACCAAGGCGTTCTCTGCGCTACGTCTTTTGAATCAATGGCTTTCGATGTGTATCGAGAGAGTTATGGTCTGTTTGTGGGAGACTATCCAGGTTGGGACAGTTAGGGATAGTTTGTATATTTTAGGGTTTTTGGCCAAGGTACTCAGAGAATTAGCAAAACCACAAAACACGAACGTTGTAGAGGACAAGCTCCTCTTTCTGGAATGGGAAACAAATTAAGTTTTGGACGTTGGGTGTGAACATTATGGAACTAGGAAGTCAGGCTAGGAAATCTATGCTGGGTCTGCTGGGCTAGAAAGTGGGCTGCAGTTATGGTCACTTTGAAAATTCACCCAAGGTGAGTCAGTAAGCCAAAAATCGTAAAATTTTTATGGTGATTTCATCGGGATGTGTCGCATAGCCTTGTTTTAAAATTGGGCCGATTGGGGCAGCGTAGCCCACGTTACAACCAATTTACCATGGACTGTTCAAACTAAGACAGTTAGTGACCGCTAAACTATGTGAGAAAATAACCTAGTTCGGGATGGAACTGGGCGAAACCCCGAACATGACAAGGGTAGGGAATGACCTAAAGTTTTTGGATTGGGCTAGAAAATTTAAATTGGACATCAGGTTCAAAATTTGGGGCCTTCGGAAGGGGGCCCAGATTCTAACCGAACCTGGACCCTAGTGTGGGCTTTAATTGGGGGCCCTAAAGGCATGGGTAAATTGTATAAAATTTTTGGAAGGAAAAAGCCAGGGGTATAATATATTTGATTTTAGACTGAGTGTGGCCTATTTTGGCCTAGGTGCCGTGCAGTAAGTTCAGAATAGTAACCAAGCCGGTAACTTGTACGGTATCCAAATAACAATCACGCCCTAACCCTTCCCTGCGTGGTGTGCAACTGTGTGTGTATTGAACATGGTAAGAACTATCCTGTCTACTAATTTTACAGGAATGATAGCATGAGTTAACTGAATGTTACTACGAAGCAGAATCTGTATGACATAATATGCTATGAAATTGAGACCATGTCATGTTTTGGTGGAAATTCCTGCATTACTGCTGTGGAGCTAGCATTGGGGGAAGTGGCTGAAGTTGAATAAACTTACTTATGCTAATTCGATCCTTAATAAGGAGAATGAAATCAATAGATGTAATGGCAATGAAATCAATAACTGTAATGGCTGAGTTGGGTGAGATCTATTCAGACTGTGTTGATTGAAGGCCATTAGCCTTCCCCGGGAAACTAGTGCATGCATGTGAGCGGCCACGTGCTCTGATGAGACGTGGTCTAGGTTAGTGGTAACCATCCTTGTTGGTGGTAGGCCAGGAAAGGGTTAAGTAGTAACCGTATGAGTGGCGATAGGCCAGGAACGAGTTAAGCGGTTGCGTTGAACTGAAGCGCAAGCCATGAGACCCAGTGGGGTCGCTCACCTAAAAAAAAAATGAATGTTGTGTTTGGACAATAAATTATGAATCTACATCTCTAAGAGCTGGTAACCATGGAAGGTTGTGTTAATGAGAAATCTGTCTTGGGAGTCTTACTGTTTTTGCCTACCCCTTAAAATGTTTTTCAAAATGGATTTGTGTGCGTAGTTGACTACTAGAGATGATTGTTTACTGAGTTCATCTCACTTTTATAAAATGTTTTGTTTTCAGATGAGTTAGTTGTGCATGGGACTGGGGAACAGAAAGTAGAGCGAGGCCCGAACGCATGAGTCAAAGACGATGGAAGTTTAGTTGCTAAGACAAAGTGACTACGAACATTTGTTTGATTTAGTAGATGTTATTAAAGTTTGAACAATGTGGAGGTTGAAATATTATTAAGGATTTTTTTTTTGTAACAATTGTTATTTTGATATCCAGCCTGGTATTTTCAAGAAGAAAATGCAGCAGTAACACCCCAATTAGATTCCGCTGCCACCTACAATAAAGGTTAGTAAATTAGTAATGAAATTAGAGTTTTGGGGTGTTACAAAGTGGTATAAGAGTTCAGGTTAACTGACCTGAAAGCTCGCCTAAAAGACGGTAAAAAGTTAAGGACTAAAACTGGTATACTTAAGGATCGTTCAGAGACTAAGTGTAGTACGGGCCAGGGGCTGCATACATCTGCATATAGTATTAAATGAATGCATGATTGTGGGTTGGATGCATATCTTATGTGTACTTACTTTGTATAGGAATGGAGGGTACCCAACACTGTGGTTGTGTAGGAGGTCCTTGTCTGCATGACCAGTTAGCTAAGGCGCCAGGGAAGAGTATATGGGACCACATACAACATGTGAGGTGAGTGTTAGCCAGATACCTGGAGGATAGGCCCAATAGCTGCTTGGCGATTAAGAATTTCTATTGCTAACTCTGAAGGGGGACCCTGATGGTGCTATTGAGTCAATGAGCTGCACCCCCAAGCTCGTGATCCCCGCCTGTGGCGGAGGTGTTGTTAGTGCGAATAGGAGCCCGTGGGGATGGATATAAATGACCTAATAAACTACTTAAGGCTAGAGGGATCCCACGACCTGGAGAGTATTCCCACAGCTAGTGAAGAGGATGCCCCACCTTCAGGAGACGAGCTTACAGATGATGTGGGGGACTCTAAGGAAGAAGGAGATTACCCTACTGAGTCGAGACCAATGAAGGAGGCGGAGCCCGGGGAAGACCCTAGCGAGAGGGAACCTATGGATGAGGAAGATCCCGAGGAGGACCTTGAGGAAGACCCTAGTAAGAGGAAACTTATGGAGGAGGAAGATCCCGAGGGGGACCCTGAAGAGGACCCGAGCGAGGGGGAACCAATGGAGGAGGAGGATCCTGAGAAGGGCCACGAGGAAGATTCCGAGGTGAGCGGGGGACAGTTGATGGGAAGTGAAGACCAGGGAGAGGAAATGAGGGAGTTCATTATGTTGGATGACCAAACTGGGGGACTTGAGAGCTTGGGAGTAGAGATAGATTCTGATTCCGCAAAGAGGAGGGGCGAGTTTGTGACTACGATGACTCGCTGGAAGCGGGGCAGATGTGGTCGGATGTGTAAGGGTAATTGTCCATTGGACGCCCCTGACCAATAGCAGCTCATAGCAGTTAGAAGGCTTGTTTTTCTTTCTCGTTTCGTTAAGGCAATGTTGTTAGTTATCTTTCTGATTCTATTATCAAGCCAATGTAGCTAATAAAGTCATAAACTGTGATGTAATGGAAAGTTATGATGTAATCAAATTTCCCCAAATTATCTGAATGTCAGCATCTTCTGTTGTGAAAGATGTGAAATATGTAGACATGATGCCTGTATGATGTAAACTGCATGGGTATGTGATGTAGCGATTGTACCACATGGATGTGGTGAAATGCTGAAATCGAACGTCTGTCAAATGTTGTCTGATGCACTAGTATGTATTGTGTTATTGAACCCCGGTAGTAAGTAGGAAATGAACTATTAAGAAGGGAACTAAACCCAACTTATTTCCTAAACAGGATGGCGAGAAACAACAACAAAACTCAAACCGGATCTCACCATGCTGCGAGAGTCCCTGGAAATCAAGAGGTTAACATGTTGACCCGGCTGGAGGCCTTACGTCCTAGGAATGGGAATGGATCTCACAGCCAGGTGGATGAGACTAACCAGCCCACGGGAGCTGAACTCACCAACCTGTTACTTCTGGAGATGCTGGAGAAACAAGGGGAGCAGTTACGACTCCAAAATGAGCAATTACAGAGACTAATGGAGGTTCGCGAGAAAAGGGTCAAGGAGGATAACTCCCACATGTTTAAAAGATTCGCGAGCCATCACCCACCCATCTATTATGGCACCCCCGACCCTAAGACTTTTGAGGACTGGATTAGGGGCATGGAGAAACTGTTCGATGTACTCCAATGCCCCGAGGAGTGGAAAGTGGGTTTTGCTGTGTTTTACTTAAAGGACAAAGCCGACTTATGGTAGGCCATGGTGAGGGAAAGGTAATACGAGCCTGGGTTTGGTTGAAACAAGTTCAAAGAAATGATAAGGGATCATTTCTACCCCATCTCCCTCCAAAAGGCCAAGGAGGGCGAGTTCATGCAACTGCAGCAGGGGAACATGAGCGTACTTGAGTACACCTCAAAATTTATGGAACTTTCATGATTTGCCCCAACCTTCGTAGCTGAAGAAAGACTGAAGATGAACCGGTTCGATGTCGGGCTGAATCCCACCATCAGGGAGAGGATGTTGGTACAACAGTACACCTCCTACGTTGACCTATACGACACTGCAATTAACATAGAAAGGGCGATGAAAGAACGGAGTAACTATTTCAATGAGCAGCGGGGAATTAAGAGGAAGGGGGATAACCGGGGCAACTTCCAACCGCAAGAACAATATCGTCGGTCTGTCGGGAATCAGTACTCAAACTATAATCGTGGAGGCCAACACCCCAACACACGGTCTAAGGTAACTAGCAACGCCTGTGGGAAGTTGGGGCATTATGCTAGGGAGTGTCAATCGACCAAGAGGTGTTTCCGCTGTGGAAGCCCTTAACACCAAGTTTGGGATTGCCCGTTTCCCCCACCTCCTACTGGATAAGGGCAAGGCAGCGACCCCAGCAACCATATCAGAATAGGGGAGGGCAGGCGGCTAACCCCAACCAGCAAAACCAGCACCTCAACAAGCTCAAGCCCGACCTCCCTACCAACCGCCCCGGAACAATAGGGGCAGAGTTTATGTGATGCGGAAGGAGGAAGCAGAGGATGCTCCTAATGTTGTGACGGGTGCTTTCTCTCTCCTAACTCAGCTAATAGATGTTTTGTTTGATTCGGGTGCCACGCACTCCTTTATTTCTGTTAAGCTAGTTGAGACATTAGGACTAATCCCCACACGTAAATCTTCATTGCTATCTGTGACTCTCCCTAATGGGATGACTGTGACGTGTGAGGAGCCATACGAGGGTTGCCCTATTAGAATGTATGAATGTGGGTTCCTAGCAGACCTATACAAGTTTGAGCTAACTGATTTTGGGGTTATCTTGGGGATGAACTAGTTAGCTAAGTATCAGCCTTAGATAGACTGCTCAAGATGAAAAATCACCTTGAAGGGACCCAATGGGGAGAAGGCAATGCATAGGGACCAAAGACCCAGAATGGGAGTGAAATTGGTGTCGGTAATAAAAACTCGCGAGTTGTTAGGCAAAGGATGCGAGGGATTCCTGTGTCATGTAGTGAAAACCGAGGGCACGGAATCCTCCCTGGGGGACATCCCCGTGGTGAAAGAATTTCTAGATGTGTTTCCTGATGAAATCACTGGCATGCCAGCCCTTACAGAGGTGGGGTTTTGTATCGACCTGACCCCTGGAGCCGCACCTATCTCCAAGGCACCTTATCGGATGGAACTGACAGAATTGAAAGAACTAAAGACACAGTTGGAGGACCTTTTGGAGAAGGGGTATATTCGACCTAGTACATCCCCGTGGGGAGTTTGTGAAGAAGGACGGTACCCTAAGACTGTGTATAGACTACTGAGAGCTAAATAAAATAACGGTCAAGAACCATTACCCTCTGCCCAGAATAGATGATCTATTTGATCAACTACGGGGCGCGGGGACCTTTTCTAAAATAGACCTTCATTCGGGGTACCATCAACTCCGAATCTGGGATGAGGATATATCTAAGACTGTCTTCTGTATCCAGTATGGACACTATGAGTTCGTGGTGATGCCCTTTGGCCTCACCAACGCCCCTGCAGCGTTCATGGACCTTATGAATAGGGTCTTCAAACCCGATTTGGATCAATTCATGGTGGTATTCAAAGATGACATCCTAATTACTCGTGGACCCCAGAGGAGCATACCCACCACCTATGGATAGCCCTTGAGATATTGAGGAGGAATGAGTTGTACGCCAAATTATCGAAGTGTGAGTTTTAGTTGAGGAAGGTAGCATTCTTGAGACACGTAGTATCCAACGAGGGAGTGTCGGTGGACCCCCAAAAGATAGAGACTGTGACAAACTGGCCCAGACCTAAGAACCTGACGGAAGTGAGGAGTTTTTTGGGTTTAGCGGGGTACTATCGTAGATCTATTCAAAATTTCTCAAAAATAGCCACCCCGCTCACCAACTTGAACAAGAAGGTCACCAAGTATGAATGGACGGAACAATGTGAGGAAGCATTCCAGGAGCTGAAAAAGAGGCTTACGAGTGCACCGATAATGTTCTTACCTACTAGTAACAAGGATTTCGTAGTGTATAGCGATTCCTCCAGGAATGGTTTGGGGCGTGTGCTAATGCAAGAGGGTCGTGTTATAGCTTATGCCTTGCGGCAATTGAAGACACATGAGCGGAACTACTCGTCTTATGACTTGGAATTAGCAGCTGTTGTGTTTGCGTTTAAGATCTGGAGGCATTACCTGTACGGGGTACGCTGTGAGGTTTTCACTGATCACCAGAGTTTGAAATACTTCTTCTCACAAAAGGATCTAAACCTGAGACAGACAAGACGAGTAGAGTTCCTGAAAGATTACGATGTTCATTTCCAGTACCATCCAGGGAAGGCTAACGTAGTGGTGGATGCGTTGAGTCGTCGGTCGTACCTAGCACTAAGCTACTTGCTAGCACTTCCGAAGGAGTTGTGTGAAGAATTTCAGAAGTTAGAACTCAACGGGTCACCCTAAGGGCAAAGCCTATACTATGCACCTTGGAAGCGCAACCGACACTCATTGAGGAGATTCGAGTGGCTCAGGCTACGGACCCCCAACTCGAGCGAATCAGGGAGGAAATATTAGTAGGAAAGGCACTCGGGTTTATAATTCATGAAGATGACACCATTCGATTTCATAACTGAGTGTGTGTGCCAGCCGTAGAGGCACTTAAAAAGAAAATCTTAGACGAGGGTCACAATACTCCACACTCGGTACACCCTGGGGGAAATAAGTTGTATAAGGACATAAAGCAAACATTCTGGTAGAGTAACAAGAAACAGGAAGTGGCCGATTACGTGGCAAAGTTCCTAACTTGTCAAAGGGTGAAGATAGAACATCAACGACCAACGGGACTCTTACAACCCCTGGATGTCCCCGAGTGGAAGTGGGACTCAGCATCTATGGATTTCGTGGTGGGTCTACCATTGACTCAGCGGAACAATAATATGATCTGGGTTATCGTGGATAGGCTCACAAAAACCGTGCACTTCATAGCCATGAGAAATACTTGAACCCTGACCAGTTAGCTCGAGCATACCTCGAGGGGATAGTGCGGCTACATGGGGTACCTGTACCTAGCTCTATCGTGTCAGATCGGGACACCAGGTTTCAGTCGATTTTCTGGCAGAAGCTACAGGAGGCATTTGGGACGTTGCTACGTTTTAGTACTGCATTCCACCCAGCTACGGATGGGTAAACCAAACGCACCATTCAAACATTAGAAGATATGCTAAGGGCTTGCGCTTTGGACTTTAAAAGTGCGTGGGACAAGCAGCTGGCAATGATCGAGTTCTCTTACAACAACAATTACCACGCGAGCATTAGCATGGCCCCATAGAAGGCACTATATGGGAGAAAATGCAAAATTCCACTATATTGGTAACAGATCGATGAAGCCTTGACTATTGGGCCGAAGTTAATCTAAGCCACCACGGATAAATTAAGATTGATCCAGGAACGTATGAGAGCCGCCCAGAGCCGCCAAAAAAGCTATGCCGATTGGAGGCGTAGGCCCCTTGAGTTCCAAGTAGGAGATCAGGTATTCCTCCAAGTTTCTCCAACCAAGAGAATCGCTAGATTTGGGATGACAAGAAAGCTTAGCCCGAGGTACATCGGGCCGTACCCATTCATACAGAGAATTGGGGAAGTAGCTTATCGACTGGAACTACCTACCGAACTTCCCAAAGTACATATTGTATTCCATGTCTCGTAATTGCAAAAATATATTCCAGATCCCTCACACATAATCAAGCCTGATCCCATACAGCTCCAGGAAGATCTGTTGGACGAGGAACAACCGGTACAGATCCTGGATCGACAGGAAAAACATCTTCGTAGGAAGATGGTGCCCCTGGTAAAGGTCCTTTGGCCCAACCACGAGATGTCTGAAGCTACTTGGGAGTCGAAGCAGGAAATGCGAGACAAATACCCTCACTTGTTCCTGTAGCCAGGTATGTGTAAGTTTCGAGGACGAAACCTCTTAAGTGGGGTAGTATGTAAAACCCCGGAAAATCAAATGTGGGAAATCTTGTGACATAGACCAACCCCCGTAATCCAAGTCGTTGTAAAGCCTCTTTCGCCACAAGTTGTGTCTTTTGAATTTTTCTAAAATGTTTATTTGTTTATTTTTTTCACCCGAAATATTTTGTTTTCCTTGGTTTAAATAATTACGCATTTTGCCTCATAACTCAATTACTTACTCCTTTCATTTATTTTTCCCTCCTATCTATTTTATTTTGAAATGTAATTTTCCCTCCCAAATTCACCCAAATCAAACCCTAGAATTCTATTTATTTCCTTTCTTTTTTTCCTTTTATTTTCTTTCCTTTTTCCTTCTTCTCTTCTCTTTCCTTTTTTCTTTTTTTTTCTCTTTCCTTTTCCCCCACAAAATAGCAAACCCCCCCTCCTAAACCCTACCCTAGCGTTGGAGTATTCCTCCCCCTCTCACATTTCTTTCTCATTCTCTCTTTCTCTCTCTTTCTCTTATCTCTCTCTCTCCCCCTCTCTCTCTCATTCTCAGCCATGCGTCGCCACCACCGGACTTTCACGCCGCCTTTTGAATAAATGGATTTCGATGTGTGTCGAGAGAGTTATCGTCTGTTTATGGGAGACTGTCTGGGCTAGGATAGTTAGGGATAGTTTGTATATTTTAGGGTTTTTGGCCTAGGTACTGAGAGAATTAGCAAAAATACAAAACACAAAAGTTGTAGAGGACAAGCTCCTCTTTTTGGAATGGGCAAGAAATTGAGTTTTGGAAGTCGGGTGTGAACATTATGGGATTAGGAAGTCGGGATAGGAAATCTGGGCTAGGCCTGCTGGGCTTGGAAAGTCGCCTGCAGTTACGGTCACTTTGAAAATTCACCTAGGGTGAGTCAGTGAGCCAAAAATCGTTAAATTTTTATCGTGAATGGCTCGGGATGTTTCGTGTAGCCTCGTTTTAGAATCAGGCAGAGCCCACGTTACAACCAGTTTACCATGGGCTTTCCAAATCAAGATAGTCAGTGACACCGCTAAAATATGTGAGAAAACAACCTAGTTTGGGATGGAACTGGGCGAAACTCTGAACATGACAAAGATAGAGGACGACCCAAAGTTTCTGGATTAGGTTAGAAAATTTAAATTGGACATCGGGTCTAGAAGTTGGGGCCTCTGGAAGGGGGCCCAGATTCTAGCCGAACCTGGACCCTAGTGTGGGCTGGCATTGGGGACGCTAAAGGTATGGGTAAATTGTATAAAATTTTTGGAATTAAGGAACAAGCCAGAGGTATAATCTATTTGAGTTTAGATTGAGTGTGGGCTATGTTTTAGCCCAAGTGCGGTGCAGCAAGTTTGGAATAGTAACCGAGTCCGTAACTTGTATGGTATCCAGGTAAAAATCATACCCTAACCCTTCTCCGCGTGGTGTGCAACTGTGTGTGTATTGAACATGGTAAGAACTGTCTTGCCTACTGATTTTAAAGTAATGATAGCATGAGTTAACTGAATGTAACTACGAAGCAGAATCTATATGACGTGATATGCTATGAAATTGAGACCTTGTTATGTTTTGTTGGAAATTCCTGCTTTACTGTTGTGGGGCTGACATTGGGGGAAGTGGCTGAAGTTGAATGAACTTACTTATGCTAATTCGATCCCTAATATGGAGAATGAAATCAATAACTGTAATGGTTGATTGGGTGAGATCTAATAAGACTGTATTGATTGAAGGCAATTAGCTTTCCCCGGAAAACTAGTGCATGCATGTGAGTGGCCATATGCTCTGCTGAGACGTGGGCCAGGTTAGTGATAACCATCCTTGTTGGTGGTAGGTTAGGAAAGGGTTAAGCGGTAACCGCATGAGTAGCGGTAGGTCAGGAACGAGTTAAGCGGTTGCGTTGAACTGAAGCGCATGCCAAGAGACCAAGGGGGGTCGCTCACCTAAAAAAAAATTGAATGTTGCGTTTGGACCATAAATTATGAATTTACATCTTTGAGAGCTGGCAACCATGGAAGGTTGTGTTAGTGAGAAATGTCTCTTAGGAGTCTTACTGTTTTTCCCTACCCCTTAAAATGTTTTCCAAAATGAATTTGTGTACGTAGTTGACCGTTACGGGAGATTGTTTACTGAGTTTATCTCACTTTTATAAAATCTTTTGTTTTGAGGTGAGTTAGTTGTGCATGGGACTGGGCAACGGAAAGTAGAGCCAGGCTCGAACGCATGAGTCAAAGACAATGGACGTGTAGTTGCTAAGACAAAGTTACTTTGAAAATTTGTTCAATTTAGAAGAAGTTATTAAAGTTTGAACAATGTGGAGGTTGAAATATTTGTAAGGATTTTTTTTTTTTTTGCAATAATTGTTCTTTCTATATCCAGCCTGGTATTTCCAAGAAGCAAAATGGCGATAACAACCCAATTAGGTTCTGCTGCTACCTACAATAAAGGTTAGTAAATTAGTAATGAAGTTAGAGTTTCGGCGTGTTACACACACACACACACACACACACACACACACACACACACACACACACATATATATATATATATCCATACATA
>JACYFF010031959.1:25461108-25472172 GCA_017589665.1 Selenicereus undatus
GATTTGTCATGAAGGGTGTTCATTGTTCACTTAGGAAAAGATCTTCTTATCGTGCAACAACGTTATGGTTTTGAAGCACTGCACTTCAAGATATTTGGTTTTGTAGATTCCTCATGCAGCTTTGCATTTTTGAATAATGTGGAATTTTCTGCACTTTCTTCTCTGGCCATTAGGCACCAGGGTTGACAGCATATTCATTCTAGCTCCATGATGAAAATGGGTGAAAAAGGGTCTGATTGCAATGTTCATGCACAGAGCTTGTACAAATATATGGGCATTTGTAATCTCTTTAGATTTATGATCTTTTATACCAGAATTGGTTAATTGGCTTGGAAATTTACATAATTTCATAAAACTGTTTTAGGATTTTGAAGACTTGGGCATTTGTAATCTATTTACATTTAATTTATGATCTCTTATACTTGAATTGGTCAACTAGCATTTGTCTTTTTTTTCAGTGTTATTGGTCATGGTGAATGCTTATTTCCTACCACTAAATAGGTTCCTTGTATCTTTAGAAAATAGACATATAGATGAACATTGAAATTTTATAAAGTTAGTGTTTAGCAAGTGAACGCTTAAAATATAAAAAAACGAATACTTAAGCTTTAAATAGTGAACATTTAATAAAGACGTACCCTTCACTGAAGATTCATTGAAGGCGGTGTAAATATAGTCCTGGATTTACATTACAAAGGAAGCAGAAGCAAAGGCAACTACTTTCATATCCATGGAAAGACTCTGAAATTCCATGTGTTAGCTGCAATAGTTTAATATTTGAGTATGCAAATCAGAAACCTGTTTTTGGAGTTTTGAACTCATATAGCATATTTTGTGCTCCTTTGAGGGGGTTTTACGCATTCACTGGAATTTCGACCTCGGTATGCTTATTTTCAGTGCCGTAAATGTGTTTCTGTCTGTATTCGAGTTTTTTTTTATGCTTCATGAAGAAGTGAAACTACAATAACATTTATCAATCAACCAATGCAACGTTTCTTGTGCAGGCTTTCCCGTGGTTCAAATCTGTTCAAGCTGCCAATAAGGAGGCTACAAGTTTGAACTTCATCAGGGCAATTTGAGTACTTGAGTTCCAAAGCCAATAAGTCTCTTTGGTTTCTCCCTCCTTTTCAAAATCTAAGTCTATACTAGAGATCAAATTGAGAAAAAACTTGAGACAATCCTGCCTGTATATTGGTTGGCTACAATTCCTAAGCTGTTCCATTGACCAAATAGTAATTGAAAAATATGTAACAAGAGTGTGTCTTACAATTATGTAAACGTGAAAATTTACTTTCTAAGAGAAGGTTTCTATTTAGTCATGTATATACCAAAAAAGAAACTAAACTAATTGTATAAATGCTCCTCACCCTTCATCTCCCCAAGCCAACTAAGAACAAAGTCTTCAGCAGGAACAACTTCACAATCTGAGTCTCTGGTGGTTCAATCATCAGACAGGCAAGCCCACTAGGAACAAAGTCTCTAACAAAACTTGCCACATCTTTTTTGCCCAGAAGTCATAATCGTCTCCTAATGTTGACCAGGAACATCAAATATATTGCTGTCAGTACCGAGAGACAGAAAATGCAGACTCTTATTTTCCACATAATAATACCAACAATCACCACCATGCAGATCAGGCTTAAAAGTTGCACAGAACAAAAATAGAGATAGCCTAACATAATTATAGATGAAAAGTTGTGTTAAGCTGGACAGATTAACGTGTACCAGCAGAGGTTCTGGGTCTTCTAACAACAGTCATAGAGTTCTTAAAATAGCACGGTTGGGACTCTAACCCTTCACCTAATATTGTTAAATTCAACTGAATCATTAATCCCAAATTCCCAATAAGATACAGAGTGCATTATCTAAAAGATGACATTATCAAGAAGTTGCGTAATCCTTAGGCTTGAACAAATGTATCTGAATCCTTTCATTCTCTTTATTCTGGGTATGATAATGTTGATCATCCTTAGTACAATTAGGTCAGATCAGATCACACCAATTGAGGCTTGGTTTGTAAAAGGTTAAGACTCCTTTGTCTGACAGGTCAGACCGAATCAGACCATTATAGATGAAAACGCTGTGTTAAGCTAGACAGATTACCCTGTACTGACAGATTATAATGTGGTTTAGACTAATGTCTAGTCAGCAAACAACAAAGAAATAATGATAAACAATTAAAAAAAAAGCATTAATTTCGCTACAGTATTCTTCCAATGATAAATGCATTGTCATGTTACATCACACCAAGGAATAGGCACAGAAAGTTTACCATAAAGTCCTTCTGGACTGTCTTCTAGTTTAGCAAGACAATAAAATATATTGATGGATTCCTCGTATAGGTAGAATTCATTAAGCTACTACATTCATGGCATATATCCATTAGTTTCAAACTGAATAGCCAAACATAAGCAACAGTATCCTAGAACTTACCACTACTTCCCTGAACTTTTGAGCTTTGTAGTTTCATAGACAACTACCATGTTCTTCACCTCTGGAGCAATGACATTGGTAGATGATGTGACGATCTTGTGGCAGTATTGCACCCTTAATTTATGAATTCCAATAACCTAAGATTGGAAGGGGGGAAGGGGGGAGAGGGGGCAGCAAGAGGATCCATTAACTTGTATTAGAACCTCATAAGATAAGCAGAAACAATAGATAACGACTTGATATCGAGTTGCTATACATAAACAAATTTTATCAATTCTTTTCGAGAAAAAAAATTGAAAAGAAGAGAGGAACAAGAAAACATTATTCCCGAACAATTGATATCAATTAGATGCATTTTTTTATTTTTGGTCAGAGGGGAAAACCATTAATGAAAACATATATAATATCCTCAATGAAAATCCTGTAATCAAAATAAATCCATTTTAGCTTCAATTTGACACCAAACTAGGACAGCACCCTTACCAGCTGAATCACCTCTAAACGTATATAGCATTATTCTAAACACCAAATGTACTTTTTACAATCTATTGTGGGCGCTAATTTTACTCAACAACAAAATATGAATAGCCAACCCAAAAAATAATAGAAGAAAAGGAGGTTGTGTCTGCCAACACAATGCAAATATGCAATACTATTACATTGCATACCATTCTCTACCACATACAATAGTAGTACTGCATCTCACCCAAGTGACCCAACCCAAAAGGGTAGGCAAACAGACAGTGACAACATGCGATGCTAACACAGAGAACTTAGAACTCAGAACAGTCCAATATCCATGCATTTGAGCTAAGCACCCCCCCCCCCAGGAATATTACCAATTGATTCTCTCTCATTTAATAATGATGACAATAGGTAATGGAAGATCAAACACTTTTAAATGAGAAAGCCTGCAGCATGCTAACCTCATTCTTCCTCAATCCAACTTCCCAACGGGTTGCCACACCTTTGTATTCCTCCATATGCCTCATAACATAAATACCTCCATTATGATCTTGTTTGGAACTGTCGATTTTCCAAGGCATATCTATGTGTCTTTCTTAAAACTGTTGAATAGAAGTCCCTTTCTTATCATCACTCCATTCCTTGACAAGATATTCTCCCAAAAGTGTACTCTGCTTGGTTTGCATATGATTTTTAAAAAAATAGTGTCATTTTATGCTTCATTTAAAAAATAATAAAACAAAACAACAAAGTGTAACCTCACCAAATGATGTGTGAAGAACTCGTATAGGCAACTATCCTTTGGCTTTTTTTTCTTATGGTCTATTATATCCATAGTTTTGTCCTTGAAATTAAAGCAAAGAACAATTTGTCTTTTCTTGTATACGCAATGGAAAAACACCTGAAAACCCAACATAAAGTTTTTTTTGTCAATGTAGAATAACATACCCATCATGGTGATAACCTAATTTCCAAATAATAGCTACCAGCAAAAACAGTTACAAAAAAATACATTTAAAAGTAATATGTTTGAGTAAATTTTACCAAGTCAACTTCCTTGAATTTGACATGCAAAGTCAATGACAGCTCCTCATTCAGCCTATGAAAGAATGAAGCTTTTGCTTGGGCTTCATCTTTTGTCTTGATGTATAGATCCTTCAAGGCAAAACCAAAATAATAATAATAATAATAATATTTTTACTTGACTAACCGTTCATATGTAAAAGCATATATATTCATGTGAAAATGTTATATAAGAATCTTTTTAATTGACTTACCAATGCTTCACTTGTAAAGAAAACCCGATGAACGCTAGATCGATCTCTGTACTGCTCATGTACATTCAGTATATGCACCCAAATATTGATGACGGTTTTGTCAACGTCATTATCCTCAACAAGACTTGTAAGCGCACGTCTTGTAGCCACATAGTACGTATCATCATACAACACTTGGCTACAAAAATAAATAGATAAATTCTACATTGAACTATGCTTGGATTGTACATAGAAAATGGTTTTGCTAATTTCAAAGCTATTCACGTATGAACGACTTGGTTATGCAACTCAGGATAGCAAAGAGTGAATCAATCACCCACGTCATATTACTTATCAGATGGATATAAAAATCAACTCAGAATAGTAAAGACAAAAATAGACAGATTACATCTGTACCATTTCGTATATTACTCAATCCACTAGTTGACTGGCTCATGATAAACAAAACTAAAGTATTTTACTGATTGCATTTGTTAATATCCTTTCTACAGTCAATGAACCAATTCCATGAAGGCACATAATTGTGGTTAGCTATTCTCTAAACTTTAACCTCATAAACAACAGCTACAACCACATTTTAAAAGGGAAAAAAGAGAGGGGGGAGGATAGGGAAGGGAAAAATGAACCAGATGAATTGCTTATGACAAACTACTATATTTCCAAAGCAGTGACATGAGCAAATGTTTGTATACTCTTCAGTAGCTTTGGCAGTTTAGCCTTTGTAAACCCATTAAAATCAATTAATGCAGTGTAAACATTAATAATGGTTAATTTATTAATCTTTTATATACATTCATATATTCCTCAAATTACCATGTCCACAAATCTCAAAAGCAGAATGCTAGAGAAAATATTAATGCCCAATGCCTAATTTAAGAATCACCTACCTTAGACAATCCTTTGGGATCAAGTTCATGAAATGCATACTAGGAAGTGTAAACAGTGTGTAGTTACCTTTGGTCTTCTAACGAGTTAAACACAAAATCTGCATATAGCTTCGGTTCATAGGCTATTGCCCCAAAGATACTCACGTTCCTTTGCATGTAAGGAGAGCACAAAAAAGGTGTAAACTCTTTCCTTTCCCAATGAGGATAGTTGCGCCTTTCTAACATTCCGTTTCATGCATCTCCTTTCAAAACACAATTTGATATTAGTCAAGTTCATAAAGTAGTAGTTTAAAGGAACAATAGTAACTAGCAATGCATTTAAGATTTCTTAGGAAATCCCAAATAACGATGAAGGAGAAATGGAGTAGTAATGCATGTAACATTGTGTTTGCATCTAAGATTTTTTAAGAAATCCCAAACACTCACAATTCTTCACAGGCTAAATGGGCTCTTGGGCAACAAAGATAGACTTTCCAAAAACCTGAAATACCCAGCAACAAAGAAGTCCCAGTGTTCTGGCAAGTAACTTCATAAAAGTCCATAGCAAAAGACAGTGGATACATACAGTTGATCTAATGAGCTGTTTTGCTCATGCTTGCTTCTGTGTGTGTGGTTTTTTAGGCAAAACATAACTAAAAAAGAAGTATCATGCATGCCATTTGAATTATAGATGGTTTTTTGATCTATATGAGTCTAGCCAGCTAGTTTTGTGCGACCAAGAAAGTATCTCTCACTGGAGAGAGAGAGAGAGAGAGAGAGAGAGAGAGCGATAGAACGTAATATCAGCAATAATTCAGTGCTTATTAATCATCATAACTAAATAAATAAGCTCTAAGCATACGTTTCCCATTATCAGTAGGATAGGCTTCTTCTAGAGTCATCAGTAGGATCGGGTGCACCTGATTAGAGTCGCACGAAATAGCAGTTAGACATTTAAGAGTGATTTATCTCTCAGCTTGCTCAATTAATAGTGCAAATCCCCCTTGGATTGCAAGTAAAGATATGGCATTTTCATCATATTACCGATTTTGATGGTTTTTGGGCCAGTCCACCTACATATTTAGACTGCCATCCACCCCCTTCCCCCCTCCCCAAAAGTGGATAAGTGGATGAGTACTTGATTTTCTTCTGTGAGCCAATGTTTACATTCATTGTGCTTATGTCAGGCCATGTTTACATTCATTATGTAGAGAGAGAGAGAGAGAGAAAGAGAGAGAGAAAGAAAGAAATAGAGAGAGACACAGAGAGAGGCCAAGGAACAAAGGTAGAAACATGCCTGTTGGCACTTGCATGCTGCTGTATTACATGGACCTCGTTCTTGGTCTTCTTGACACTTCCTCCATAATAGCTTTGCCTTTCCCAACATAGCTTGCTTCTTGTACATCTCGCAATGGAACATCGACATCCAGCTCTCTGATCACAACTCCAGTAGCGAGGGCAGTCTCTTTAGTCTTTTCTTCATGCTCTTCTTCATGGATGAAGAGATGAGTGGCTGTTGGCTCATTTTCTTCTTGAGACAAGTCGAGGCTGAAACTTGGCGGAGTAAATTGTGGGAAGTGATGTTTGCTTTTTTGGGCAGTCAAAAATTACTTCTCGATTGCCTCAACCACCAAGAAGAAATCTTCCGACTCATATGGGTCGGGTGAGAGTACCGGTTTGGTACTCTTTGACTTCCCCGGCAAAGTTGTCTCTGCAAACAGTGCATCAGTTGTGGTCTGCACAGCTATTGTTCTTACTCTCTTTAGTGAAGCATGTGCTTCAGGAACCAACTTCTCTAATTCCGTGATCACCCCTGCCAAGACACGAGTATTGGTGATGATCTCATTGCTCGCCTTCTTAGCATCCTCAAGAAGTGCCTGATCAAAACAAAGATAGGCCAAGCAACATAAGGTCGATGTTGTGTCTGAGTCCTAGGTTACGTTCTTCTTTGAGACTTCACACAAGTCTACCTACTTGGGGGCTATTTTAACATTTCCTTATGAATTCACATCAAATCAAAATACTAAACAAGTAATTATATTTCAAGTTTAACTTAACCTTGGATTTGATGGTCAGGGCACATGACAAGAATATGTGAGCATTATATCTACTTCTGGATATCACACACAAGAATATGTGAGTGTTATATCTACTTCTAGATATCACACACAAACATAAAAGTATGGCCATTTACCAACTGCATAGACACCTAAATGCTACATATAGTACAGAGCAAAGAGTCTAATGTAAAGGGTAATATACCTTCATCTTTGACCGTACAGCATCATGTTCAGCTTCAGCAGCAGCTTCAGGGGTTGCATTAGATGGTTCCTCTTCATGAACCACTTGAGCTTCAGCAGGCCTTTTAGTCTCATCTAGACATTCCTCAAGGGCACCTTTGCTAAAGCCGACTTCAAATTCTTATTCTTCCCTTGATTTCACTTTATCATTTGTCCATCCTCTCAAGGTTGGGAACTGATGCTTGACAGTTCGTACTTTGAAAACAACCCGATCAAGATAACAAAGTTGTGAAAATAAGAAAAATGTTCAATTTGCTTTTACAAAACTTGCATGAAAAATTAGATGATGTAAAATTTTAACGATTCCAGTTAAGTGCATGAATAAAATGAATGAATAAAAATTCTCAACGTACCATTAGGAAAAGCATTGGCCCTCTAAAAAACCTCGAGGTCTTCTTTTTCCACTCATCAACTGATGAGACAAGGGCTGCCATTGTGTATCGCGCCCAATTGAGTTCTCTCACTTTGCTTAAGTCCAATAATGAATAAAGTACCAAGTAATTTACTTCACCTCTTTGGTTCCCATTGATACAACTAGACACCACAAACACTATGAAGTTTCTTTTAAATTCTTCTCCCCCATCTACCTGACTACAAATCATGTCAACCATCTCCCCAGATTTAGGGACACTATCTCGCTCAGGCCATTGTTCTTTTCATCGCTTGAGTAAGGTTTTGAATTCCGTACTAGAATTCATTTCACTTTTGGCCTCAGTCACCTCAAAGGGGCCCTTGGGAAGAGTAAATGTCATATAGACATCATGCTCAGTGACTCTCAACCTACCATGGGTAAGGGGCAGGGAGCATGAGCAACTGTCGAAATTGCGAACTAACCACACTGCTAACTTCCCAGGAATCATATCAACTTGCAAGTACAAGAAGCCGTCGAAACCAATTTCTTTGACGGTTTCTTTTTGCTTGTCATTTAGCTTTTCCATTAGCTGCCTCAAACCCTTGGGTGACATCTGATTGTTGAATTCTTTTGGTTTGCTTTTCTTTGTTTTTGGTTTGTTTCTCAATTGGGTAGTGTGAACACCCATTGAATTGTTGCCTAATGCAACTACTCCTTCTCCTTCTTGGGTCATTGGTTGTGTATCACCCATATCATGACTTCTTAGCGTACCTTGCTGACCATCCAAAGTTGATGCTTCTAGATCCATTTGAGAGTGTACATTTGAAGGTTCAAGGCTTGGTTGGGAACATTGACTGGGAAATGTTGAGGTAGGTGTGGGTGTGGGAGTTGTTGTCTCCAAAGGGATGTACTCTTCCATGTGTGTATCACTAGAAGCTTCATTAGATGCACCAGCAGTGGTAGCAATATACACTGATGTTGGTCTTTTTGAATTAACTTGAACGCACAATTTTTTGGTTGAGCACGAAGCTTCTTCCCCTTTCTGTGTTTTTGTTCTCTTTGAGACCGCTTACTTCCAGAGTGTTCACTGCAAAAATAATTTTAATAAACTAATATTAGTATACACCAGACCAACCAAATTAGCGTAAATGTTTGCTATAGCTTAGGGTTGTATTAATAAGCATACAGTTAATATATATATTTGGTGGACAATTATATTGAATGAGTTGTACACTTAAAATGGATACATATGAGATTAAATCTACATTTGCGAAAGACAATCACATTGGATGAGTGTTTGAGTGGCTTAGTATTGGAAGTTAGCGGTAATGCATCTTTACATTCAAACCATATCTGAAAAAACATATATCCAACCTCACTAAAACAAGTGCATAAGTTTATTACTCATTCGTAACCAAAAAGAGCATGCGTTAATTGACAAGACTGAATATACAAGAGGATTGAATTAGTTCACTTTCCAAAAGGCACAAGTTCACCATGATGAACACTCAAGTTTACTACAATATATGTGCGAGTTCACCATGCAATTTCATTAATATGAATGTACAATTCACTAAAACAAAGTGTCCAAATTCACTAACATGCATATTATTTAGTGGCAAAAGAGATTAGGATAAGTTTGTCATAAAATCACATTATTTAACGCAATCAACCTGCAATGCAAACTTAATGCTACACATGAGTAAAGTTGTCGCCAAAATATGCACCATTTGAACGCAAATATATATATATATGAATTCATTAAAACATATAAAAGGGAATCAATTAGTATTTAATAAATATATACATAAGTTGAACCCAAATATATGCTTGTATTGAATAAATATAAAAGGGATTTATTGAATTCACTTTTAAAAGGCACAATGTTCACCATAATGAATACAAAAGTGTACTAAAATACATGTACAAGTTCACTAAAGTACACGTATAAGTTCACCATGATGACGTTTTATTATTTCTTCCATTCTTATTTCTTATTATTGCCAAAAAAAGATGCTAATTACTAATTTTAGATTTACGTAATTGAGTAAATGATTTACATAATACCTTTGAGTGTTGTGCATTTCAATGGCTACATCTTTTTCACAATCACTACGGTTTTTTGACTTTTGACTGCTTCTTGTATGAACCATTTTGCCTAAAATGAAAAACAAAACCAAGTCATTAAGAGTACGCTAATCATAAAGCTTGCAAGATAAAAAAAACATACAATTTGCTATATGCAATTTCATTAGTATGAATGTACAACTTAATTAATGCAAGTTCACCACGATTAATATGAATGTACAAGTTCACTAACACAAAATTGACTAAGTAGACTAATATATAAATTCATTAAAATATGGTTGCAAAGTTCACTAAAAAGTGAATGGCTTAACTCACAAGAATGAATGTATAAGGCAGGCATTCACTTAGTTCACTTTTTGAGAAACGTACATGTTCACCATGATGACTGGCCATGTTCACTAAAGTACATGTAGAAGTTCACTAAAGTGCACGTATAAGTTCACCACGGTGAATACATCCAATTTCATTAATATGAATGTACAAGTTTACTAACGTAAAAGTGACCACGTAGACTAATATATAAATTCATCAAAATATGTGTACAAAGTTCAATAAAAAAATCCATGACTTAATTGACAAGAATGAATGTACAAGGCATTGACTTAGTTTACTTTAAGATACGTAGAAGTTCACCATGATGAATAGCCAAGTTCACTAAAATACATGTGCGAGTTCACTAAAACTACAAGTTCATTTCCTAAAGTGTTTGACTAGCTTAGTATTGGAAGTTAGGTATAATGGATCTTACATTTAAACCATATCTATGAAAACCACAATGTAATTGAGTAAATGACTTAATTTACAAGAATGAATGTACAAGGCATTGACTTAGTTCACTTTAAGAAATGTACAATACAAGTTCACCATGATGAATAGCCAAGTTCACTAAAATACATGTGCAAGTTCACTAAAGTAAGCGTATAAGTTCACTAAAATATATGTACAGGTTAACAAGAATGCATTTACAAGTTTACTAAAATACATGTATATGTTCACCAAAATATATGTGCAAGTTCACTAAAATATATGTACAAGTTCACTAAAATATGTTTCAAGTTCACCGAAATATATATATATAAGTTCACCAAAATATACTTACGAGTTCACCAATATATATGTATAAATTCACAAACAAATATGTATAAGTTCGCCTAAATATATTTACAAGTTAACCATAATATATTTACAAGTTTACCAAAATACATGTATATGTTCATGAAAATATATGTAGAAGTTTACCAAAGTATATATACAAGTTGACCAAAATTGATATTGACATTCAC
>JACYFF010031959.1:25478331-25490470 GCA_017589665.1 Selenicereus undatus
TATGAAAGAACTCATCATAATATACACACACACATACACACACACACACGTATATATATACATATATATATATATATATATATATGTATAAATAATAAAGCCCTCTAGATTTTTTATAAATATCACCCCCACAAAATTTCTAAGATAATTACTAGTTTTATTAGGTTAGCTAATTATGTGTGGAAGATTTTTCTTCCAAAAAAATTTATAAATTTAACGGAATAATATTGTTTGCCATAAGTCATCAGTTATTATGTGTGGATTTTTTCTTTTTTTGGCAAGGAAAAGTAATATTTACTTATGATGGTTATGATTCGCCATTTTCAATTTGATATTATGTTATATTGCACGATTTATGATATTTGTTATATTCAAAAAATCTATAATGCTTCATGCATCGTATGGCTAAAAGAATATTAATTTTAAATCAAAGGTTCGTGTGGCTAAGATAAAATTATGAACCTTGGGAGCCCTCTCAAAAAAAGGCACTTGAATTTTACTACGTAAACACTCATTGACATCAGAAATTTAATTTAAAAACTTGTTTTTCCATAGAATTCTTGATTCTTTTGTTTTGTTATTTTGGGTTTCGATTTTGGTTTATGATCAATATGCTTTTCTTATATTAATTAAAGAAGTGGGTATCTATTTTTTTTATATCTATACTATATAATAGAAGTAATATTGTGATGATGTGAAATTTTCTTGCATTCTCGTTAATTAGAGATTTTGAACCCTTGGATTCATTCTCTCTCCTCATCACAACATTGGATTGTTGAACCAAAATTAATTTCTAATTTTTAAATCTCTCACATATTAGTAAGGAAAACAATGATTAATAACAAAATAATTGTAAGAAAGTATAATCTCATGAAGTACAATTCCATAAATGTGGAAATAAAGATTATGGAATCTTTTTTTTCTAAAAGGAAAGAATTGTGGAGTAATTAGTGACTATAAAAATTATAAAAAAATATCCTTCTTAAACCTTTTGAATTGATTCTTTCTTCTTCTCACAACCACTAGATTGTAGAAAAAAATTAAGTTATAATTTTCAAATTTGTCACATAGCAATAGTGCAAATAAATCATTAACAACTAAGGAAATGATCCTAGAAAAGTATAATCTCAGGAAGTATAATTCCGCAATAGTAGAAAAAAATCATTAACAACTAAGGAAATGATCCTAAGAAAGTGTAATCTCATGAAGTACAATTCTGTAATGGTGGAAATAAAGATTATGGAGTGACTTTTTTTTCCCTTGAAAGGAAAGAATTATGTAGCAATTAGTAATTATGGAAATTATTAAAAAAATATCCTTCTTTAACTTTTTTTTTATCAAACATTGTTAAACTTTTTGAATGTTAATCAAAATATTGTATTCCTTCATACTATTTTAAATAATAAAGTAAAATATCAATAAAGTATAATCCCATAATTATGAAAATATGAATTATGAAGTAGTTAGTAACTAATAACTATGAAAATTATATATAAAAAAAGATATCATTCTTGAACCTTCAATATTTTGAAATTGTTAAAAAATATATCCTTCTTAAACTTTTTTTTTATCAAACCTTCTTAAACTTTTTGAATGTTAATCAAAATACTGTATACCTTTAGTATTATTTTAAATAATAAAGTAAAATTCTGATAACGTATAATCCCATAATTATGAAAATATGAATTACGAAATAGTTAGTAAATAATAACTATGGAAATTATATATAAAAAAATATATCATTGTTGAGCCTTCAATATTAGTATAGATGGTCAAGTAGTTCCTACTTTTATAAAATTATATATTATTAGAATATGTCTCATAGTTGAAATCAATTCTACCATCTTGCTCATTGCTCATGTGTATCAATGTGATCATTTTTACCTCACTTCTAGATTCCCTTCTTCATATATTTATTTGTATTACTTTCTTAATTTGTTTGCAAGTGGCCTCCTCTTTTTGTATTTAATAGTGTCAAAATCCTTAATTCTATTTGATTGAAATTATTGGAGTTTTTATGTGGCTTAATTTCTTTTCTTGATATTTAATCTTTCGCTAATTAAAGTCATCACTGATCACTTGCTATGATTTGTAATCTCACTTTTTTAGGGATAAATTCTATTCTGACTCTCAAAGTTAGGTGTAAATAATTTTCGGGACCTATAACTTTAGAAACGATTTCCTGGTCCATTTAGCTTTAGTGCAAGTAATTTCTGGGACTAAACTTGCCAAAAGTAGTTTTCTAAATTGAAATAAGACCCCTAAGGTTTTTAAATTTTCATTTTAACCCTAATCCTTAAAAGCTTACTTTCGAAAATCTAAAATTTGCGTATATGTAATTTTTCTCATTAGTAGGATTTTGGATCCTCTTTCATTTGGTATCAGAGCCATGTGACCAAAACTAATTAAAATAATTAAGCTAATTAATACCTAGTTAGTGATTAATTAAGCTAATTAACTGTGATTAATGCTTGAATCATCACCGGCTTGTCCTGGACCAAATTATTCACATATTGTTCACTCACCGAAATGACTTTCTCCAGTAGCACCTCAATTAAACTATATTACTAATATAGTTTTAAAATTAAAAATAGAATTAGCTAAAATTAAGACTGAAGTCAAAGAGCTTAAGAAGCAAATATCTGTAATTCACCTATCTCTAGTTAACAAAGTTAGGCATAGCGGCAAATCTACTTCCAGTATTGGTACTCCATTTCTGCATAAATATCCTTTTCAAAACCCAAAAAACAAAAATCCATTTCCCTTGCATGATATTAAAATCCGAAAAGAAGTATGAGAAAAGTCATGTGAAAAATCGGCTGAAAAAGCAGAAAAAGAATATGATGGAGTATAAGCAGTATACTCTTGAAGAACTACAGAATATGTTCGAAAAAGAACAAAATCTAGAAGAATTTAACAAGATTATGGGTGCAATTAGTGATAACATGACGTGTTATCTGATGGTAATGAAGAGACTAATAACGCTCAATCAGAAGAAGAAATATATCAGCAGATGAATCTAATTAAACCGGAACATCTTAATGTGTTACCATTAGAAGAAGTCAGAAAAAAAACTTCATAAAAAATATGGTAAAATGGCTATTGAAGATGAGATTAATGAAATCGGAGAAGAACTCGACTTAGGTGAGATAAAGACCAATATGGTTAATAATGTTGTTCCTAAGCCAGAAGAATTAGGTGAACCTTTTAAAAGAAATACTTATTTTATAAGACTTAGGTACGTTTCAACAGGACATACAACCAATTTTTCTATCGAGTTCATCCTAAGGAAAACCACAACCTTTAAAGAAATTAGCCTTACTCCAACAAGCCAAACCGAATATATCTTGAACATAAATGGAGCTTGTAACAGAGAAGAAATATTTGAGCATTGAAAACGAGATATGAATAGCGTCTTAAATCTAAATACTACATTGACTGCTGCAAATTTCCTAAACTACATCGAACATAGTTTTTTTGTCACTGTAGCTGACTGGTATGATTCATTTAATGAAGATGGTAAAAATACATTAAGAATGATGAAAACACCAGCTACAATGTTCAAAAATCTATGTAAGGAAATTGAAACCGAATTCATTAGAGCTAAACTTGATTCTGAAGAAAAAGCAAAAGAATGGCAGAGAAAGATTAATAACATAGAATTATGGGATATGAGATATCTGAAAAATTATATTACTGAATTTAGTCAATATTATTACAAAATTGGGTATAATGAAACCAATTTGGGTATGTTATATGATAAATTGTCATATCCTATAAATTTCATAATTAATGAAAAATACATTGCATGGCTTGAAAGAGCAGATGTCATTGACACCCTTGGTTCAAGAATCTCTTATTTACGAAAATGGGGTCAATGATTAGTGTCTTGATCTCCAAAATCAAAAGAAACTTAAGAAGCAATTCCTAGCTTGTTGGGATTCACCTCATCAATGGGGAAAAGAACCTGAAAAAAGAAGAAAAAGAAAATTCTATAAGAAAAAGAGCTTTAACAAGTAAAGGGGTGAGAAATATAGAAGAAAATATTCCAACGAACCAATCCTAAAAAACAAATTTTTTTTAGGTAAGCAGCTTATTGTCCTACCGGAAAAAACAATTGCAAATGTTGGGCATGCAGAGAAGTAGGACATTATGCTAATGAATGCAAAAATAGGAAGAATAACAAGCTTATTGAAACCCTTGGTAGCCTAGATTATGTTGAGCTTAGTGAAGATGAGGCATTAGACATAGCCTTAAGTAACAATAAAGGAATTGTTGAAATTATATTGGACAATGAATATGAAGAAAGCGATTATAAAGAAACAAGTCATATGATGGAAAGTAGCTCGGTTAGTCTTGGTGATCTTCAAAGAGGAGAGTTTGTTGTAGACAATGATCACGAGGAAGTTAAAGGAGATTGGGTTCTTCCCATAATTTAGAAAGGTATGAATGTATGATCTATAAAAAATTCAAATTTCAATTAAAGAGTAAGTATGTGTGCGAAATGATGGAAGGAGATTTAGAGATAAAAGATTGTGAGTATGTTGTGGGAGAAGTAAATCTCATTAATTGGAAAAACATCCTTAAGCATAATAAAGATAGAAAATATAGGTATATCCATTTTGGAAGTGTCCAAGTTCAAATCACTCCATTGTAATATTATGGCAAAGATATTGATCTTTATGCTTTACTCTGTGATATTAGGCATACCAAATTCAATAATCAAATTATCACAGGGATTAAGACTAATCTATGTAATGGATCGGTAGGATTCAATTATCGATCTGGATATCATGTGAGCTTAAAAGACGAATTTACAAAAAAAAATTTATCACTTAAGATAAAAACCGCTGGAATGGATATGAAAAGAGGAGGATATCCACCAAGGATATTTTGAAAAATTATCTACAAATTAGATAATACTATAGATCCAAAGACTAAGGTCATAATGGTAGAGGCAGAAAAGTTTGAAAGTCCTACCCCTATGCAAAAGATCCAGAGGATTAAGTCCAATCTTTAGGAGATAAAAATTGATCGTTCATGGATATCTAACTTCGCCAACCTTACAAAGATCAATAAGAAAAATATAACAAAAATCGATGAGGAAGGTAAAATCACCATTAAACCCAAATTATTAAGAATCATAAGTACAAGATCAGATTGGGGAGAAGGATCTTCATCAGCTAAAGAAGAGCTCAAAGTAGATGATACAATTAGCATAACCAGTGAAATGAATAGAATAAGTTTTGAACCCACAAGAAATAGTGTAGACCGAATTATGAGTTTAGATAGAAAAGTCGTTCAGTACAAAATAAAAACTGTTAGTGAACCAATTTGTGAAGATGAATTAGTAAAAAGCGTGACTATGGAGATTTGCTATAAGGCTACCAATACAAACCCTAATAGCATCTATATCACGATAAAGGTCTGTTTAGAGGGATATAATAAATATGAGTTGTGTGCCTACATAGATAGTGGTTATTCTGTATGCTTTGGGAAAAGATTATTATTTTTCAGAATTTATGTGAAAAAAGCTAAAAATTCTTTACAAGTGAGGATAGCTGATAATAATATTATGAGTCACAATGAAGTCATATAAGCGTTATCCATAGAATTAGGAGAAGTCCAATACATTATACCAATTCTATGGGCTACTGATCAACCCTCTCTTGATATGATTATTGAAAATAATTTTTAGAGATTATATTCTCCATGCACATAGACCATAAATCAAATAATATTTACAATCAATGGTCACTTAGTTCCTATTGAAATATTAAGCAAGACTTACACCCATTAGAAAATTGAATTTACATGCAGCCAGCGTGGTGAGATGGTAATGCTGGCATAACGAAAGGTAGCATTAACAATTTCATTACTCGAGTTATCTTTTAAAGACCAAATTGTCGAACAACAAGAAAAATTATGCAAAGAACTCTACTCTAATAATCCACTAAAATTCGGGAATAAAGATAAAACATTTGCAAAGACCACTGTATTAAATCTCAACACTATTATACGAGTCAAACTAATGGTGTAAACACAGCAGAATATCCAAGAACCTGATAGACAAATTAAAAAACTTCTGGATAAAGGATTAATCAGGAATAGCAAGAGTCCTCACACTAGTCCCGCTTTCATGGTAAGAAATGATGCAGAAGAAAAAAGAGGAAAAGTAAGAATGATGATCAATTACAAAAAGCTTAATGATAATACTGTCTTTGTTGGTTATTATATTCCTAACAAAACAGTCCTCTTCAATAGAATTCAATGAGCTTCTTGGTTCTCGAAAATGGATTGCAAAAGAGGATACTGGCAGATAAAAATGGATGAGGAAAGCATTCCTTTAACTGCATTTAGTACCCCACAAGGACATTATGAATGGATAGTAATACCCTTTGGTCTTAAAAATGCACTTCAAATATTCCAAAGAAGAATGGATAACATCTTTAAAGAACTTAATCTCTGTTGCCTAGTTTGCATTGATGATATCCTTGTCATTTTCAAAACCATAGAACAGCACAAAGATGATGTCTTAACTGTCACCCAAAGATGCATTGATTATGGTATTATACTTAAAAAGAACAAGTATGCTGAACAAGAAATTGAGTTCTTAGACCTAGAGATAAAGGCAGGACAAATTATTCCACAAAAGTATATTCTGAAAAAAATAGAAAAATTTCATGAAAAGATTGAAGATAAGAAACAACGAGAAAGGTTTCTTGGATGCCTTACCTATGCTTCAGATTTCATTAAAGATTTGGCTAAACTAAGAAAGCTATTACAGCAAAAACTCAAGAAAGATGTGAGTTGGACATGGACCATTAACAATTTAAAGGTTGTCCAAAACTTCAAAAAGATGTATAAAAATCTTTCTGTTCTTAATTTAACTAATGAGGGAGATGATTTAATTCTTGAGACAGATGCCAGCAATGAGCACTAGAGTGTGGTACTCAAAATCAAAGAAGGAGAAAACTTTGCAAATATAGTAATGGAAGTTTTAATAATGTAGAATGCAACTATCCCACGATAGAAAAGGAAATCCTTGTAGTTATAAGGGGAATTGAAAATTTCTTAATTTTTTTTAGCCCTAAAACCTTTTCTTATTCGAACTGATTGCAAAAAAATTCTTAGTTTTGTGAAAAAGAATTTATTAAATATGCAAGCGCAAGGGCAACTCCTGCGTTGACAATTATGACTTAACCAGTTTTCCTTCTCTATTGGATATATACAGGGATCGAAGAACTCTTTGGTAGACAGTTTAACTCGAGAACTAGCCAATGGTGATCATCAAAGTTGACTTTTTGCCAGAAAAGGAGGAAATCCATAATGAAATGACATTCCTACTAGAATGAGTTTCTCCTTCTAGTAGAGTCCTTATTGATAATTTGAAATTCTATACGAAAAGTAGATCATGTTCGGTCTACTATCTACAGCCTACCTAATAACCCAAAGATTTTCTCTTCTAGGGTTACAAGTTAATTACCTACGGTGTGCTTATGATATTTAAGAAAAAATAAGTTCTCATGTTCAAGAAAAATGGTTCAATGTGTGGTATGCAGCCTGCATCGACTTTTATCATCATTATTCCTATGATATTCTGGAGTCTTGGGGTACAACTATCTACTTTCCCGACAAGTCTGAAGTTGGTGGTGTTAGTTTCTCAACAAATTCAATATCTCCAAATGACCCTATCATTAAAACTTGGGAATACGGGATGGTACTTTACTTTATAAAAATCACATATCCAAAGTTCCCATTTTTCTCAAGACTAACGAAATTTTAGCAATGCATGTTCCGAAGAATCCATTGGATTCTTACATCTCCTGAAGGTTCAAAAAAAATTTCAGTTAGCAGATGTCTAAATTTGGAAGTGTATAGTGCATTAATCAAATATGAAAATGGGAAAGCCAAACTAGCTCATTATCTTATTCAGATCATTGATTACGAAGATGTCTATGATCAATGACAAGAATAGGTTCCTGAACAATGACAATTAATGACTAATCCCGCTTTAGCAAGAGCCATTGGATTTCTTAACATTTATCATCAATGTCGAGCATTAATTGAACAAGGAAAAACGTTAATGCATTGTGAAAACAATACTTTCACCTATGGTAATGAGTTTAAAGAGTATATGAAGGTGGAAGGAATAGTGTCAGAAGATATCTTTGATTATCTCTTTGATGTTGGAGTTGAAAAATTCTTTTTAGCAAACGAAAAGAAGTATCTTCTTGAATTATTTGAAAAATGGGATCCAAATCATCTTAAGCAACTTGATGAAGATTTTGATGATTATCCCGATAATGATGGTCTGAAAAATATAATTAGAGATGAAAGTATGCAAAATCTCAATAATGATGACTAGTCTTGTCATCATTAAAAGCTCTAAAAAGTGAATGTCTCATTATTGTACTATTTTGACAAGTGTCAGGTATGTAAAATAAAGTGTGTACTGTAGTTATATGAAGAGTTAGTATGTACTGTAGTCTGTAGTCATGTGAAAAATCAGTGTATACTGTAGCCAATAGGGCATCCTACGTACCTCATCCCCTCTATAAAAAGAGAGATCGAGGAATGAGAAGGGATACGGTCATTTGAGCATTTTTGAGCAAAAGAGAAGTCGGTATTCTCCATTTCTCTATGAGCAAGCATCTCTAATGATCTTAGCTTAAGTCTATATTTAAGCTTTCCATTGTAATATTTCCACTATCAAGCTTTCAATAAAAAAGGTTTCTCAGTAGGGAACGTTATTCAATTGAACCTTATGTATTAAATATTATAATTTCTTGATTAAAGTTCCACTATCCTTTAAAAAGATTAAAAACTTGATTAGTGACTACGGGCCGAGGTAGGAAACGAAATGGATCTGTGCTATGCCAGATCTAAGGAAGGTGGAGTTGAGATTAGCAATCTCTGTAAACCGGAAGCTAGAGAAACGCCGGAGTCCAGCGCCGACTAAATTCAGGTAATGATCGAAACTCTCTAATTAAGTTTTAATTATTTTGCTAAGTATGGTGGGCCGTTAATAACAGAAAATATAATATTTGAGATATAAGCAGTAGATTGTGATAACTAGTACCATTAAAGTTATTATAAGAAGTCTAAGCATAAATATAAGCCTAGTTTTGCAAAACAGTCCAAAACTTTGAAGTATTTGCATTTGGAGCCCTTCAGGGACCTACAAATAAATATTTGTGACCCAGAAATCAGATAATCCAAAGTTTTGTGCTCTAGAAACCATTTGCGCTAAACTAAGTGGTCCCATAAATATTTTTCTGAAATCGTGATGTCAGAAAACCATTTCATCAAACCTCGAGTGACCGAAAAGCAATTTATTCTTTTTTTATGTGTAGTTTTTGTTAAGCTTGGATAATAGTGGTGTTGTTTGTTTGATTCGTTTATATTCTTAATTATTTGTATCCAATTTATGACTTAGGTCAAAAAAATTTTGCTTATATTAGTAACTTAATTGTGTTTAGGTGTTTAGTAACTTAATTGTGTTTAGTAGCTTAATTGTGCTTATATTAGCAAATTTTTTTGTTAGGTGTTGTTAGTATTGTATTAGTAACTTAATTGTGCTTAGGTTCTTTCATGCTTTATTTATAATGTTCATTTATGGGTTTTTGCTTTTTTTTTATAAAAAAAAGAAAAAATATAATAATTTGGTCCTTTTCCTTGGCGTTTGCAAATTTTTAATGGAAACAACAATGCAAGCTATTTCCCATGTATCTAAATCGTTGGGTGACCTATTTATCATCAATTAAATAATTTTAAACATCCATACTACAAATTGTAATATGATTATTGTAATTTACTAAAGTTACGATTAAGATATATAAAAGAAACCACAAAATTTGTCTTCCTTTTTTACATACGAGATAAGAGTGTAGTCCTCTATATCTTGGTCAGGTTCGGATTTAGAACAGTATGGAGGGAGTGTTGGGGGATTTCGTTGGGTTAGGAACCTTAGCAGTAAGATCAAATTGCATGAGTTCACATATGGGATGAGTTTAATATTTAAAAGTCGATCCTAATTTATAAAGTTTTTAGAACAATTTTGATTAACTTATTAAGCTCACCTTCAAAATATGCCACCAACATTACAAAATGTAATTGTTCAGTTGTTTCTTTAAAATTATCACATACGTTCAATGCTACGTGCGTGTTTGAATCAATGTAATTTTATGTTTGCATTGTTCAATTAGAAACTACAATGCATGCTTGAATATTTCCATTGTTTAGTTAGAAACTATGATGTATGCTGGAATACTATTTACACATTTTTAATCTTGGCATACATTTGATACTGTAAGAGATGCTTGAGTCAATGTAATAGTTTTTGTTATTTAGTTAAATACTGTAATGCATTGTTGAATACTATTTTTAAGGTTGTGTTCGGCAACAGTATTTTGGGTAGCGTTTAGAATTTTGATCAGGTCAATATACTAATTAGTTAATTTTTAGTGTTTGGTAAATTAGTATTTTGACTAGCATTTCAAGTAGCATTTAACGTTTGAAATAGTATTTTTAAAAAGCTAATAATATTAATGTTTGACTTTTAAAAGTAGCGTTTCATATTTTTTTTACAAAAAAATATCCTTTAAAAATTTTATCTTTGAAAATTATCTATATCCTTGTATGACAATTTACATTAATAAGCTAGCATAACAGCTAAATTTACCGAATACATTAGTTTCAACTACTAATCTAAACAGCTATCTGCTAACAGCTAAATTAGAAACGTTATCCACTATGGAAACAACTATTCGCTACCTGAATTGCTATCCGCTATCTGAACTGCTGATTTTACCGAACAGGGCCTAAGTTTTTTTAATAAATCATGACAAATGTTCAAAATCATTAATCATGTCATATAGCTAACTTAAGACACAAATCATACAGTAAGTTCATAGAAAATTTTAACTTCTTGGGTTTTTTAATTTGAAAATCATGTATTAATTGAAATTTTGATGGATCTTTCTGATTTCAAGAAATAAATAACCCCATTTTGGGCTAACTAATCAGATGATCAAATTTAGAAATACTATTTTTGGGTTTTAAAATCATGGGTTAACTAAACAGACGGCAGAATGCATACTATGCTGCAACTAATTATGATCCATGTTTTAACTAGAATATCGTACTATATATACATGCGTGTTTATGCTAATTCATTCACTTTTCTTCTAAGGGGGAACAACTCACATAAATTGTTAGGTAGTTTCAGATCAATAGACCTGGCTATCATATATGATAATTTTTATTACTTTTCTAAATCCATCCACTATTTCCACAATTCCCCTTTACAAATAAAATAAAATAAAATAAAATTTGCTTAATTCAAATAATGTAAAATCACTAAATCTATAGTCTTGAATCTACAACAACTCATATGTGTTGCAACTCATGATTTAATTAGAATACTAAACTTGGGGAGATATGTTGTCTAAAGAAGTATTTGATGATATATTTTCCAACAAAAGGCCACCTAGCTTCAAGGTTTCAAAAGGAGGAATCTAAGCTCATCATGGATATTTTGACGTAGTGTAACTACATATGACAATAACTTGAATGAAATTGTGGCCAAAATAGATCTATTTCAAAGATAGAAATTTTCTAAAAGAAAAAGATAAAAAAATATATAATACTAAAAACTTCTAATTATAGTAACTAGGCTTATTAAATTTTTATAATGAGAATTTATTTCTACTTATGACTACATGCCCTATTAAGCAACTTATTTGTCTCTTTTTTTCTAAATAATAATAGCAACTATGTATCTTTTCTAAACAACTTATTGTCTATTTTATAAATCACCGTGCAAAGCACGGGTCTATACTAGTTGTTAAATAATGTGTTTGTCAATTTGTTGGATTTATGGTTTTGTATGTTACTGGGTTGTCATCAGTTTGATCTTTCTTTCTATTATATGATAATGACATGTAATTCAAATATTACTAAAATAATAAATTACATGATAATGACATAAATGCACTAATTACAAAAAATCTATTGTACATATTTAGTTTCCAATTTTGCCCTCTAAATTTTTTAACGCATATTACTCATATAAATTCTAAAATAATTTGTTTTTTTTAAATACCAGTTAGTTGATTATGTATGAAATAATTTATTT
>JACYFF010031959.1:25492245-25504401 GCA_017589665.1 Selenicereus undatus
TATGAAAGAACTCATCATAATATACACACACACATACACACACACACGTATATATATATACATATATATATATATATATATATATATATATATATGTATAAATAATAAAGCCCTCTATATTTTTTATAAATATCACTCCCACAAAATTTCTAAGATAATTACTGGTTTTATTAGGTTAGCTAATTATGTGTGGAAGATTTTTCCTCCAAAAAAATTTATAAATTTAACGGAATAATATTGTTTGCCATAAGTCATCAGTTATTATGTGTGGATTTTTTCTTTTTTTTGGCAAGAAAAAGTAATATTTACTTATGATGGTTATGATTCGCCATTTTCAATTTGATATTATGTTATATTGCACTATTTATGATATTTGTTATATTCAAAAAATCTATAATACTTCATGCATCGTATAGCTAAAAGAATATTAATTTTAAATAAAAGGTTTGTGTGGCTAAGATAAAATTATGAACCCTGGGAGCCCTCTCAAAAAAAGACACTTGAATTTTACTACGTAAACACTCATAGACATCAGAAATTTAATTTAAAAACTTGTTTTTCCATAGAATTCTTGATTCTTTTGTTTTGTTATTTTGGGTTTCGATTTTGGTTTATGATCAATATGCTTTTCTTATATTAATTGAAGAAGTGGGTATCTATTTTTTTTATATCTATACTATATAATAGAAGTAATATTGTGATGATGTGGAATTTTCTTGTATTCTCGTTAATTAGAGATTTTGAACCCTTGGATTCATTCTTTCTCCTCATCACAACATTGGATTGTTGGACAAAAATTAATTTCTAATTTTTAAATCTCTCACATAGTAGTAAGGAAAACAATGATTAATAAGAAAATAATTGTAAGAAAGTATAATCTCATGAAGTACAATTCCATAAATGTGGAAATAAAGATTATGGAATCTTTTTTTCTAAAAGGAAAGAATTGTGGAGTAATTAGTGACTATAAAAATTATAAAAAAATATCCTTCTTAAACCTTTTAAATTGATTCTTTCTTCTTCTCACAACCACTAGATTGTAGAAAAAGATTAAGTTATAATTTTCAAATTTGTCACATAGCAATAGTGGAAATAAATCATTAACAACTAAGGAAATGATCCTAAAAAAGTATAATCTCAGGAAGTATAATTTTGTAATAGTAGAAAAAAAATCATTAACAACTAAGGAAATGATCCTAGGAAAGTATAATCTCACGAAGTATAATTTCGTAATGGTGGAAATAAAGATTATGGAGTGACTTTTTTTTTCCCTTGAAAGGAAAGAATTATGTAGTAATTAGTAATTATGGAAATTATTAAAAAAATATCCTTTTTAAACTTTTTTTTATCAAACATTGTTAAACTTTTTGAATGCTAATCAAAATATTGTATACCTTCATACTATTTTAAATAAAAAAGTAAAATCTCAATAAAGTATAATCCCATAATTATGAAAATATGAATTATGAAGTAGTTAGTAACTAATAACTATGAAAATTATATATAAAAAAAGATATCATTCTTGAACCTTCAATATTTTGAAATTGTTAAAAAATATATCCATCTTAAACTTTTTTTTTTATCAAACCTTATTAAACTTTTTGAATGTTAATCAAAATACTGTATACCTTTAGTATTATTTTAAATAATAAAGTAAAATTCCGATAAAGTATAATCCCATAATTATGAAAATATGAATTACAAAATAGTTAGTAAATAATAACTATGGAAATTATATATAAAAAATATATCATTATTGAGCCTTCAATATTAGTATAGATGGTCAAGTAGTTCCTACTTTTATAAAATTATACATTATTAGAATATGTCTCATAGTTGAAATCAATTCCACCATCTTGCTCATTGATCATGTGTATCAAAGTGATCATTTTTACCTCACTTCTAGATTCCCTTCTTCATATATTTATTTGTATTACTTTCTTAATTCGTTTGCAAGTGGCCTCCTCTTTTTGTAATTAATAGTGTCAAAATCCTTAATTCTATTTGATTAAAATTATTGGAGTTTTTATGTGGCTTAATTTCTTTTCTTGATATTTAATCTTTCGCTAATTAAAGTCATCACTGATCACTTGCTACGATTTGTAATCTCACTTTTTTAGGGATAAATTCTATTTTGACCCCCAAAGTTAGGCGTAAATCATTTTCGGGACCTATAACTTTAGAAACGATTTCCTGGTCCATTTAGCTTTAGTGCAAATAATTTCTGGGACTAAACTTGCCAAAAGTAGTTTTCTAAATTGCAATAAGACCCCTAAGGTTTTTAAATTTTCATTTTAACCCCAATTCTTAAAAACTTACTTTCGAAAATCTAAAATTTGTGTATGTGTAGTTTTTCTCATTAGTAGGATTTTGGATCCTCTTTCATTTGGTATTAGATCCATGTGACCAAAACTAATTAAAATAATTAAGCTAATTAATACCTAATTAGTGATTAATTAAGCTAATTAACTGTGATTAATGCTTGAATCATCACCGGCTTGTCCTGGACCAAATTGTTCACATATTGTTCACTCACCGAAATGACTTTCTCTAGTAGCACCTCAATTAAACTATATCACTAATATAGTTTTAAAATTAAAAATAGAATTAGCTAAAATTAAGACTGAAGTCAAAGAACTTAAGAAGCAAATATCTGTAATTCACCTATCTCTAGTTAACAAAGTTAGGCATAGCGGCAAATCTACTTCCAGTATTGGTACTCCATTTTTACATAAATATCCTTTCCAAAACTGAAAAAACAAAAATCCATTTCCCTTGCATGATATTAAAATCAAAAAAGAAGTATGAGAAAAGTCCTGTGAAAAATCGGCTGAAAAAGCAAAAAAAGAATATGATGGAGTATAAGCAGTATACTCTTGAAGAACTACAGAATATGTTCAAAAAAGAACAAAATCTAGAAGAATTTAACAAGATTATGGGTTCAATTAGTGATAACATGACGTGTTATCTGATGGTAATGAAGAGACTAATAACGTTCAATTAGAAGAAGAAATATATCAGCAGATGAATCTAATTAAACTGGAACATCTTAATGTGTTACCATTAGAAGAAGTCAGAAAAAAACTTCATAAAAAATATGGTAAAATGGCTATTGAAGATGAGATTAATGAAATCGGAGAAGAACTCGACTTATGTGAGATAGAGACCAATATGGTTAATAATGTTGTTCCTAAGCCGGAAGAATTAGGTGAGCCTTTTAAAAAAAATACTTATTTTATAAGACTTAGGTACGTTTTAGCAGGACATAGAACCAATTTTTCTATCGAGTTCATCCTAAGGAAAACCACAACCTTTGAAGAAATTAGCCTTACTCCAACAAGCCAAACCGAATATATCTTGAACATAAATGGAGCTCGTAACAAAGAAGAAATATTTTAGCATTGAAAACGAGATATGAATAGTATCTTAAATCTAAATACTACATGGATTGATGCAAATTTCCTAAACTACATCGAACATAGTTTTTTTATCACTATAGCTGACTGGTATGATTCATTTAATGAAGATGGTAAAATACATTAAGAATGATGAAAACACCAGCTGCAATGTTCAAAAATCTATGTAAGGAAATTGAAACTGAATTCATTAGAGCTCAACTTGATTCTGAAGAAAAAGCAAAAGAATGGCAGAGAAAGATTAATAACATAGAATTATGGGATGTGAGATATCTGAAAAATTATATTACTGAATTTACTCAATATTATTACAAAATTGGGTATAATGAAACCAATCTGGGTATGTTATATGATAAATTGTCATATCCTATAAATTCCATAATTAATGAAAAATACATTGCATGACTTGAAAGAGCAGATGTCATTGACACCCTTGGTTCAAGAATCTCTTATTTACGAAAATGGGGTCAATGATTAGTGTCTTGATCTCCAAAATCAAAAGAAACTTAAGAAGCAGTTCCTAGCTTGTTGGGATTCACCTCATCAATGGGGAAAAGAACCTGAAAAAAGAAGAAAAAGAAAATTCTATAAGAAAAAGAGCTTCAACAAGCAAAAGGGTGAGAAACATAGAAGAAAATATTCCAACGAACCAATCCTAAAAAACAAAATTTTTTTAGGTAAGCAGCTTATTGTCCTACCGAAAAAAACAATTGCAAATGTTGGGCATGCAGAGAAGTAGGACATTATGCTAATGAATGCAAAAATAGGAAGAATAACAAGCTTATTGAAACCCTTGGTAGCCTAGATTATGTTGAGCTTAGTGAAGATGAGGCATTAGATATAGCCTTAAGTAACAATAAAGGAATTGTTGAAATTATATTGGACAATGAATATGAAGAAAGCGATTATAAAGAAACAAGTCACATGATGGAAAGTAGCTTGGTTATTCTTGGTGATCTTCAAGGATGAGAGTTTGTTGTAGACAATGATCACGAGGAAGTTAAAGGAGATTGGGTTCTTCCCATAATTTAGAAAGGTATGAATGTATGATCTATAAAAAATTCAAATTTCAATTAAAGAGTAAGTACGTGTGCGAAATGATGGAAGGAGATTTAGAGATAAAAGATTGTGAGTATGTTGTGGGAGAAGTAAATCTCATTAATTGGAAAAACATCCTTAAGCATAATAAAGATAGAAAATATAGGTATATCCATTTTGGAAGTGTCCAAGTTCAAATCACTCCATTGTAATATTATGGCAAAGATATTGATCTTTATGCTTTACTCTGTGATATTAGGCATACCAAATTCAATAATCAAATTATCACAGGGATTAAGACTAATCTATGTAATGGATCGGTAGGATTCAATTATCGACCTGGATATCATGTGAGCTTAAAAGACGAATTTACAAAAAAAAATTTATCATTTAAGATAAAAACCGCTGGAATGGATATGAAAAGAGGAGGATATCCACCAAGGATATTTTGAAAAATTATCTACAAATTAGATAATACTATAGATCCAAAGACTAAGGTCATAATGGTAGAGTCAGAAAAGTTTGAAAGTCCTACGCCTATGCAAAAGATCCAGAGGATTAAGTCCAATCTTCAGGAGATAAAAATTGATCGTTCATGGATATCTAACTTCGCCAACCTTACAAAGATCAATAAGAAAAATATAACAAAAATCGATGAGGAAGGTAAAATCACCATTAAACCCCAATTATTAAGAATCATGAGTACAAGATCAGATTGGGGAGAAGGATCTTCATCAGCTAAAGAAGAGCTCAAACTAGATGATACAATTAGCATAACCAGTGAAATGAATAGAATAAGTTTTGAACCCACAAGAAATAGTATAGACCGAATTATGAGTTTCGATAGAAAAGTCGTTCAGTACAAAATAAAAACTGTTAGTGAACCAATCTGTGAAGATGAATTAGTAAAAAACATAACTGTGGAGATTTGCTATAAGGCTACCAATACAAACCCTAATAGCATCCATATCATGATAAAGGTCTGTTTAGAGGGATATAATAAATATGAGTTGTGTGCCTACATAGATAGTGATTGTTTTGTATACTTTGGGAAAAGATTATTATTTTTCAGAATTTATGTGAAAAAGCTAAAAATCCTTTACAAGTGAGGATAGCTGATAATAATATTATGAGTCACAATGAAGTCATATAAGCATTATCCATAGAATTAGGAGAAGTCCAATGCATTATACCAATTCTATAGGCTACTGATCAACCCTCTCTTGATATGATTATTGAAAATAATTTTCAGAGATTATATTCTCCATGCACATAGACCATAAATCAAATAATATTTACAACCAATGGTCACTTAGTTCCTATTGAAATATTAAGCAAGACTTACACCCATCAGAAAATTGAATTTACATGCAGCCAGCATGGTGAGAAGGTAATGCTGGCATAACGAGAGGTAGCATTAACAATTTCATTACTCGAGTTATCTTTTAAAGACCAGATTGTCGAACAACAAGAAAAATTATGCAAAGAACTCTACTCTAATAATCCACTAAAATTTGGGAATAAAGATAAAACATTTGCAAAGACCACTGTATTAAATCCCAACATTATTGTCCGAGTCAAACTAATGGTGTAAACACACCAGGATATCCAAGAACTTGATAGACAAATTAAAAAACTTCTGGATAAAGGATTAATCAGGAATAGCAAGAGTCCTCACACTAGTCCCGCTTTCATGGTAAGAATTGATGCAGAAGAAAAAAGAGGAAAAGCAAGAATGATGATCAATTACAAAAAGCTTAATGATAATACTGCCTTTGATGGTTATTATATTCCTAACAAAACAGTCCTCTTCAATAGAATTCAATGAGCTTCTTGGTTCTCGAAAATGGATTGCAAAAGAGGATACTGACAGATAAAAATAGATGAGGAAAGCACTTCTTTAACTGCATTTAGTACCCCACAAGGACATTATGAATGGATAGTAATACCCTTTGATCTTAAAAATGCACTTCAAATATTCCAAAGAAGAATGGATAACATCTTTAAAGAACTTAATCTCTGTTGCCTAGTTTGCATTGATGATATCCTTGTCATTTCCAAAACCATAGAACAGCACAAAGATGATGTCTTAACTGTCACCCAAAGATGCATTGATTATGGTATTATACTTGAAAAGAACAAGTATGTTGAACAAGAAATTGAGTTCTTAGACCTAGAGATAAAGGCAGGACAAATTATTCCACAAAAGTATATTCTGGAAAAAATAGAAAAATTCCATGAAAAGATTGAAGATAAGAAACAATGAGAAAGGTTTCTTGGATGCCTTACCTATGCTTCAGATTTCATTAAAGATTTGTCTAAACTAAGAAAGCTATTATAGCAAAAACTCAAGAAAGATGTGAGTTGGACATGGACCATTAACAATTTAAAGACTGTCCAAAACTTCAAAGAGATGTGTAAAAATCTTTCTGTTCTTAATTTAACTAATGAGGGAGATGATTTAATTCTTGAGACAGATGCCAGCAATGAGCACTATAGTGCGGTACTCAAAATCAAAGAAGGAGAAAACTTTGCAAATATAGTAGTGGAAGTTTTAATAATATAGAATGCAACTATCCCACGATGGAAAAGAAAATCCTTGCAGTTATAAGGGGAATTGAAAATTTCTTAATCTTTTTTAGCCCTAAAACCTTTTCTTATTCGAACTGATTGCAAAAAAAATTCTTAGTTTTGTGAAAAATTTATTAAATATGCAAGCGCAAGGGCAATTCCTGCGTTGACAATTATGACTTAACCAGTTTTCCTTCTCTATTGGATATATACAAGGATCGAAAAACTCTTTGGTAGATAGTTTAACTCGAGAACTAGCCAATGGTGATCATCAAAGCTGACTTTTTGCCAGAAAAGGAGGAAATTCATAATGAAATGACATTCCTACAAGAATGGGTTTCTCCTTCTAGTAGAGTCCTTATTGATAATTTGAAATTCTATACAAAAAGTAGATCACGTTCGGTCTACTATCTACAGCCTACCTAATAACCCAAAGATTTTCTCTTCTAGGGTTACAAGTTAATTACCTACGGTGTCCTTATGATATTCAAGAAAAAATAAGTTCTCATGTTCAAGAAAAATGGTTCAATGTGTGGTATGCAACCTGCAACGACTTTTATCATCATTATTCCTATGATATTCTGGAGTGTTGGGGTACAACTATCTACTTTCCCGACAAGTCTGAAGTTGGTGGTGTTAGTTTCTCAACAAATTCAATATCTCCAAATGACCCTATCATTAAAACTTAGGAATACGGGATGGTACTTTACTTTATAAAAATCACATATCCAAAGTTCCCATTTTTCTCAAGACTAACGAAATTTTAGCAATGCATGTTCCGAAGAATCCATTGAATTCTTTCATCTCCTGAAGGTTCAAAAAAATTTTCAGTTAGCAGATATCTAAATTTGGAAGTGTACAGTGCATTAATCAAATATGAAAATGGGAAAGCCGAAAGCCAAACTAGCTCATTATCTTATTCAGATCATTGATTACGAAGATGTCTATGATCAATGAGAAGAATAGGTTCCTGAACAATGACAATTAATGACTAATCCTGCTTTAGCAAGAGCCATTAGATTTCTTAACATTTATCATCAATGTCGGGCATTAATTGAACAAGGAAAAACGTTAATGCATTGTGAAAACAATACTTTCGCCTATGGTAATGAGTTTAAAGAGTATATGAAGGTGGAAGGAATAGTGTCAGAAGATATCTTTGATTATCTCTTTGATGTTGGAGTTGAAAAATTCTTTTTAGCAAAAGAAAATAAATATCTTCTTGAATTATTTGAAAAATGGGATCCAAATCATCTTAAGCAACTTGATGAAGATTTTGATGATTATCTCGATAATGATGGTCTGAAAAATATAATTAGAGATGAATGTATGCAAAATCTCAATAATGATGACTAGTCTTGTCATCATTAAAAGCTCTAAAAAGTGGATGTCTCATTATTGTACTATTTTGACAAGTATCAGGTATGTAAAATAAAGTATGTACTGTAGCCATATGAAGAGTTAGTATGTACTGTAGTCTGTAGCCATGTGAAAAATCAGTGTATACTGTAGCCAATAGGGCATCCTATGTACCCCATCCCCTCTATAAAAAGAGAGGTCGATGAATGAGAAGGGATACGGTCATTTGAGTATTCTTGAGCAAAAGAGAAGTCGGTATTCTCCATTTCTCTATGAGCAAGCATCTCTAATGATCTTAGCTTAAGTCTATATTTAAGCTTTCCATTGTAATATTTCCATTATCAAGCTTTCAATAAAAAAATTTTCTTAGTAGGGAACGTTATTCAATTGAACCTTATGTATTAAATATTATAATTTCTTGATTAAAGTTCCACTATCCTTTAAAAAGATTGAAAACTTGATTAGTGACTACGGGCCGAGGTAGGAAACGAAACGGATCTGTGCTATGCCGGATCTAAGGAAGGTGGAGTTGAGATTAACAATCTCTGTAAACCGGAAGCTAGAGAAACGCTGGAGTCCGGCGCCGACTAAGTTCAGGTAATGATCAAAACTCTCTAATTAAATTTTAATTATTTTGCTAAGTATGGTGGGCCGTTAATAACAGAAAATATAATATTTAAGATATAAGTAGTAGATTGTGATAACTAGTACCATTAAAGTTATTATAAGAAGTCTAAGCATAAATATAAGCCTAGTTTTGCAACACAATCCAAAACTTTGAAGTATTTGCATTTGGAGCCCTTCAGGGACCTACAAATAAATATTTGTGACCCAGAAATCAGATAATCCAAAGTTTTGTGCTCCAGAAACCATTTGCGCTAAACTAAGTGGTCCCATAAATATTTTTCTGAAATCGTGATGTCAGAAAACCATTTCATCAAACCTCGAGTGACCGAAAGGCAATTTATTTTTTTTTTAGGTGTAGTTTTTGTCAGGCTTGGATAATAGTGGTGTTGTTTGTTTGATTCGTTTATATTCATAATTATTTGTATCCAATTTATGACTTAGGTCAAATTTTTTTTGCTTATATTAGTAACTTAATTGTGTTTAGGTGTTTAGTAACTTAATTGTGTGTAGTAACTTAATTGTGCTTATATTAGCAAAAATTTTTGTTAGGTGTTGTTTGTATTGTATTAGTAACTTAATTGTGCTTAGGTTCTTTCATGCTTTATTTATAATGTTCATTTATGGGTTTTTGCTTTTTTTTAAAAAAAAAAGAAAAAATATAATAATTTGGTCCTTTTCCTTGGCGTTTGCAAATTTTTAATGGAAACAACAATGTAAGCTATTTCCCATGTATCTAAATCGCTGGGTGACCTATTTATCATCAATTAAATAATTTTAAACATCCATACTACAAATTGTAACATGATTATTGTAATTTACTAAAGTTACAATTAAGATATATAAAAGAAACCACAAAATTTGACTTCCTTTTTTACATACGAGATAAGAGTGTAGTCCTCTATATCTTGGTCAGGTTCGGATTTAGAACAGTATAAAGGGAGTGTTGGGGGATTTTGTTGGGTTAGGAACCTTAGCAGTAAGATCAAATTGCATGAGTTCACATATGGGATGAGTTTAATATTTAAAAGTCGATCCTAATTTATAAAGTCTTTAGAACAATTTTGATTAACTTATTAAGCTCACCTTCAAAATATGCCACCAACATTACAAAATGTAATTTTTCAGTTGTTTCTTTAAAATTATCACATACGTTCAATGCTACGTGCGTGTTTGAATCAATGTAATTTTATGTTTGCATTATTCAATTAGAAACTACAATGCATGCTTGAATATTTCCATTGTTTAGTTAGAAACTATGATGTATGCTTGAATACTATTTACACATATTTTTAATCTTGGCATACATTTGATACTGTAAGAGATGCTTGAGTTAATGTAATAGTTTTTGTTGTTTAGTTAAATACTGTAATGCATTGTTGAATACTATTTCTAAGGTTGTGTTCGGCAACAGTATTTTGGGTAGCGTTTAGAGTTTTGATCAGATCAATATACTAATTAGTTAATTTTTAGTGTTTGGTAAATTAGTATTTTGACTAGCATTTTAAGTAGCATTTAGCATTTGAAACAGTGTTTTTAAAAAGCTAATAATATTAATGTTTGACTTTTAAAAGTAGCGTTTCATATTTTTTTTACAAAGAAATATCCTTTAAAAATTTTATCTTTGAAAATTATCTATATCCTTGTATGTCAATTTACATTAATAAGCTAGCATAACAGCTAAATTTACCGAACACATTAGTTTTAACTACTAATCTAAATAGCTATCTGCTAATAGCTAAATTAGAAGCGTTATCCACTATGAAAACAGCTATTCACTACCTAAATTGCTATCCGCTACCTGAACTACTAATTTTACCGAATAGGGCCTAAGTTTTTTTAATAAATCATGACAAATGTTCAAAATCATTAATCATGTCATATAGCTAACTTAAGACACAAATCATACAGTAAGTTCATAGAAAATTTTAACTTCTTGGGTTTTTTAATTTGAAAATCATGTGTTAATTGAAATTTTGATGGATCTTTCTGATTTCAAGAAATAAATAACCCCATTTTGGGCTAACTAATCAGATGATCAAATTTAGAAATACTATTTTTGGGTTTTAAAATAATGGATTAACTAAACAGACGGTCAGAACGCGTAATATGCTGCAACTAATTATGATCCTTGTTTTAACTAGAATATCGTACTATATATACATGTGTGTTTATGCTAATTCATTCACTTTTCTTCTAAGGGGGAACAACTCACATAAATTGTTAGGTAGTTTCAGATCAATAGACTTGGCTACCATATATGATAATTTTTATTACTTTTCTAAATCCATCCACTATTTCCACAATCCCCCTTTACAAATAAAATAAAATAAAATAAAATTTGCTTAATTCAAATCATGTAAAATCACTAAATCTATAGTCTTGAATCTACAACAACTCATATGTGTTGCAACTCATGATTTAATTAGAACACTAAACTTGGGGAGATATGTTGTCTAAAGAAGTATTTGATGATATATTTTCCAACGAAAGGCCACTTAGCTTCAAGATTTCAAAAGGAGGAATCTAAGCTCATCATGGATATTTTGACGTAGTGTAACTACATATGGCAATAACTTGAATGAAATTGTGGCCAAAATAGATCTATTTCAAAGATAGAAGTTTTCTAAAAGAAAAAGATAAAAAAATATATAATACTAAAAACTTCTAATTATAGTAACTAGGCTTATTAAATTTTTATAATGAGAGTTTATTTGTACTTATGACTACATGCCCTATTAAGCAACTTATTTGTCTCTTTTTTTCTAAATAATAATAGCAACTATGTATCTTTTCTAAACAACTTATTGTCTATTTTATAAATCACCGTGCAAAGCACGGGTCTATACTAGCAGTTAATTAATGTGTTTGTCAATTTGTTGGATTTATGGTTTTGTATGTTACTGGGTTGTCATCAGTTTGATCTTTCTTTCTATTATATGATAACGATATATAATACAAATATTACTAAAATAATGAATTACATGATAATGACATAAATGCACTAATTACAAAAAATCTATTGTACATATTTAGTTCCCAATTTTGCCCTCCAAATTTTTAACACATATTACTTATATAAATTCTAAAATAATTTGTTTTTTTTTTTAAATACCAGTTAGTTGATTATGTATGAAATAATTTATTT
>JACYFF010031959.1:25550422-25561966 GCA_017589665.1 Selenicereus undatus
TATATATACACAAAGATACATATATATAAAACCTTATCTATATTCTAGAGCAATAGTTTTATCCTAACCAAAAAACAAAATTATTTGGAAAACTCCAGAGCCCTTTTTCTCTTGACACATGGGAGTAAGAATCGCATCGCTTGCCCAGCAGTCGTCAAACCCTTTCTCTCCTCTCTCTCTCTCTCCCTCCCCTTTGTGCCCTAACAATCCCCTTCTCGCGATCAAACCCTAACAGACATCTTAATTTCATGATGACCGAAATCCATCAAATTAGGGTTTTGTCCTTGCAATTCATACTCTTCTGATGATCAACCCAAGCCAGAATTTGTAGCAATTTGGTCGGTTTAGAAAGTGGTTTCCGCCATGGAGGGCAGCGCAATTGAAGATTCTGGAGCCCCCGAATCATGGGAGGTGGCGGATGTAGAGGAGACTATGAAGCGATTGATGCTTTCTCATGCTAAGGATTCTGCTAGTTCATCTTCGTCTGGGAATATCTCACCTGGACCTAATGCTTTGACGGCGGATTCTGCGAGATGTGCTACTGAGAAAGCTGATTGTGTTGGATTGTCGGAGGATGCCATCAATCAAGTTGATCAGTTCCTCCGCGAGGCTTTGCAAAACCCTCGTGAGCGCTTGTCGAGTAAGTTCTAATGTGTTCTTTCGAATTTTGTTTTCGGTTTGGATTCTCCATGTTGCATTTTTTATTTTTTGCACCGTGTATTGTTGTTATTCGATTCGTATTGTGGAGATAAGATTATGAATAATTTGATTGTTACAGATATGCTTGTTTTGCGAGTAGGGTGCGTTTGGTTTCGTAATTTATGCTGGTTAGTAAGTTTGCAAGCAACATAATTCAGATAATGGATGATGGAATTCTGAAGTTGGGCCTGAAGTTGTTGGGTAGGAATTTGGAATCGGAGGTCTTACTTATACATTATCTGCGGGGTGTTCTTTTGGATCTTAGCCATGTGAAACAACACCTATAGTATCAAATTGAATATTTTAGCTGTTTCGAGAGTGCAGAAACTTGTTACCCCTATATCATATATGTGCCAATGCCTGCCTAACCATTATTTTAGGCGGCTGAGTTGTTCAGTTAATGAGGAAAGCGGTTGTAGTTTGTGATATGCGGGGAGATGATGATAGAAGAGCCTTGATGTTGGTTGTGGTCATCAATCCACTATCATAAGAATCCAAAAGACAAAGAACAGCAGAACTTCCTCAGACCAAAAGTGACCTTGAGAGTCCTGCCAAAAGCAACAATTTGCTGCGCTGAGCCTCAGCATTTCTTTGCAAAGAGACTCAGATTAATACAAGCACTTATCTGACACTCTTCAAAGCTAGCTTGATCGGTCATAATCCATATAGAAGGGAACTGACTGAACAATGTGCTTGCTCTCCCTAGATCCATGAGACATTGACATATGGCAGAGAATACTTCCTGGTTCACATTATATGGAATAGATTATGTATAGTAACTTTATTATGAATAGTTTTTAACACGCACAATAAAAGAAGGTAAAAAAGGTATAAGTCTGACTTTACAATCATTTACAAACTATGAAAAGGAGAAAGTGGAGTGCTAGAAGCATGATTAGGGCTTCAGTATGTGAATTGAAAACCTATGTCATCTATAATCATTTTAAAGTTGTTATACATAATGCGAAAATGTGCTAGCTGCTTAGTGTGCTTTTAGTTCTGGCTCGGTGAAAGCTTTTGTTTAGTTAGGTTTGACAGGAGCTCAGCTTGACTTAGATGCTTATCGAATAATATATCAATTCAAGCTCGTTTTGGTTGCACTTATTTCTCCCCCCGCCCCCCCTTTTGACATACTTTGCCTATGGCCCAACTACCCAACATTGATTTTGTGTTAGTATGGTTATCTGCAGTTTGCCAGTTGGATATGTAAGGTTGCAGGCACGAGATTGGACATCCTAAACTCTTTTTGTGTCACTAGGATGTTTTCACCGCTTGCTTTCTAGTGCAGTAGTGCTAGTTTGGCAAGCATGGTTTCTGATATGCCTGCCTTTGTTACTTGTAATGATGTTCGATTCTCTACCTACTATAAGATCTATTCACTGCTTGCTTGCTAGTGCAATAGTGCTAGTTTGGCAAGCATGGTTTCCGTTATGCCTGCCTTTATTTCTTGTGATGATGTTTGAAGATCTGAAAATTGTTGCAAAGCTTTGAAATTTAACAAAACTTTGAGACTTTCCTTGAGAATCTCGTAAGCGTTGCTTGCAAATTATAAGATGAAATGAAAAATCTTGTCCTCCAGCTGTTTCATGTACTAATTTTTGTTTAGTACTGTCCCTTTTTTTTGGGGGGGGGGGGTGGAGAAGAGGCAAATGTAACAATCAATGAAACAAACAATTAAAGACAACTATGTGAATTAGGAAAGGTTTGCGTTCAATATGTATCCGATCAATGGACATTGTTCCAATATCCTACTGTCTTGTAATGCTAGGTAGAAACCTAAGGGAAATACTACAGTCTATACAAAAACTGCAAAGTACGTAGACCTTGTGATACTTCTTGCTGATAATTTGTATCAATTGTATGCGTAATTGAGTGATGTGTAAGTTCATAACGATTATTATCTTATGTGGGCTGTTAGTTATCTTGGCTTGCAATTTGAATTATTATACTCCAGTTGGCACAGAAATTTTATTTCACTTCCCCCAACTTTTCTATGCTGGAATAAATTTGTGCGTCTTGTCTGGCGGGTTTAATGATAGGTTGTGTTTTGTATGGGCCATTGGGCCTTACATTTAAAAGCACATTATTTACTCAGACGTGGTTCAAAATTTTTGTGCTTTGTTGTGCTTATTTCACGATTTTTCTTATTTCTTTTGGGGTTTCTTCATAATTTATTGTGTATGCCCTGGTAGTCCTACATCTTTTTGATATAACTCCAGCATAATTTTGGAGTTTGTTTGGCATTAATTTCTAGATCTATGCCTGCTTGGTTGCTGGAGGGGGGGGGGTGGAGGATGTGATTTCTTAAAAGCTTACTTACGCGGAATCCACATTCAGGACGTGGGGAGGGGATGGGGGCTGTGTTGAAATGCCTGGATCTCTGTTTCTTTTGTGCTGCATATGATTTTGTTATGCATATGGTGGATTTTTTAGAAGTTGACTTGGACTTGTGCCTGTAATCTTCAGTCTTGCGGATGGAACAAGATGTCATAAAGTTCATTCAGGATCCCATGCGTCAGCAACTGGAATTCCAACAGCTTCCTACTTCCTATCTACGGTTGGCTGCACACCGTGTGGCTCAGCATTACTTTTTGCAGTCTATGGTCCTGTTAGATAACAGTCTTCCTGATGGGTCTGGTTCCAGAATTATTGTCCGCAAGACTTCAGCTGACTGCCGGCTTCCTCGTATTCGCCTGGCAGATATTCCTGTCTACTTGCCTCAAGATGACAGTGGTGCTGTTAAAGTTGCTATTAAACAGAGGCCACAGAAGCATTCTCCTGTAGTCAGTGGTAATAATGCAAATTGTGTAAATGATAATCATTCCAAAAGTGTGGAGGAAAGAAAAGAGGAATACAACAAAGCTCGTGCTCGGATCTTTAACTCCAGCTTTCATGGTAATCCCTCTGCTGCAAAACCTGAAATCCAGCCGAAGAAGGCAGATAAGTTGCAGGTTGGTTCAGCAGGACTTCCAAAGGTAGATGAGAAATCTTCTTCTGGGAGTTCTGGCTTGAGTGGTGGAAGGAGTCTGGTCGATCCTGCTACTGGTAGCAATAGGTCTGCTAGAAGTAGAGAGAAAGACCCTATTAGTCGCTACAGACCCACGAATCGAGTTGCTATTTTTAGGGATCGTGAAGTTGATCGCAAAGATCCTGACTATGACAGGAGCTATGACAGGTATTTTTTTTCATTTATTTTACTATATTTCTTTCTTTTTAAGCTAAGGTAGTTCTTCCTTTGTCCTTGAGGACCTTGACGATTCCTTGTTGACTCCTGCCCCATAGGAAAAAAAAGTAAGTAAATATGGGGGGAAAACTACTGTTTGGTTTTTTGGAACTTTTTTTGAGTTTTTATGGACCTCTTATTGATTGTTTAACCCTTAAGTGTGAATTGATTGGATGTTGGTTATCATGGTTGCCTGAAAGTTTTGATGGACTTTTAGATTCTTATGTTCTGCCCGTCCTACATTGCAAGCGCCCCCCCCCCCCCCAAAAAAAAGAGAAAAAATATTGGAGAGCTCTTCCAGGTGTGGGAGAAATGTGGTTGTAAGATGCAATTTTTTCAGACCACGCTCCCATTGCTAAGTTGAACCTGATTATAGCAAGTTCCCCAAAATCTTAACTAGGCAGGTTGAGTGGTTGTTTGCCTTAGAGTATTAATTACGTACTATTACATAGAAATTGAAGTAAAAACACAATTTAGGGAGGCATTTTGCTTTTAGTTCTCTTTAGGACAATCTGGCAAAATTGACAATGACTTTTTGGCAGGGCAGATGGTGACACCGGCATGCTAGGTTCAGCACATGCCGATGATAGAGTATGGATTTCTGTAGAACATAAGCTTTATTGTTTATATGGAGAAGCTAAATACAATTTCAAATATAGTTGCTTGCTTGTGTTCATGGTTGTTGCTTTTCTATCTGGGTCATGGGTCGACATTTTTGTTGGGGTGTTGGGGTCTTTGGGGATACTTTGGTGAGGATCAAACAGCCATCGCTTCCAGGCAGCAGATCTTTAAAGGAGGCCTCAAACCAGTCCTCAGAGCCAAGGACTAAATTGTCCATGTGTCCTATGCTTGCACATTTAACATCTATCTTGGCGCTTTTCTGCTCAACTAGTGGTCACATTCTTTCTGCGTAGTCATTTTCTATAGCTTTTTGAACTATACTTCACTTAGGTCTTCATTGTTGTTAATCTTCTGGTGCATTATTTGAGCTATAGTTGGAAAACTAAGCTTTATACGTACATTTCCTATGTAATTCTCACTTTTACAACTAGCATCCTGATTAGTGACAGTTGGACTTGGACTTTCACAACCGTGCATACTATGCATCGTGCCCTATGACAAATGTCTGTTCTCTACTCTGGGAGCCTATAAATGGCGTAAATATGTAACGACCTGAGATTTTTAATTACTTGTTGCAGCTGTTATCAGGTGGTTATTGTTTGATTTTTGATATGATTGTTAACTATTTGGTCTTTATAAATTGTACTTGATTTGAGCTTATTTATTTATCTTCCTTTTTTTGTGTGTATTTTGATGAATAAAAATAAAACTGTATTATGAAGGCACCAAGGGGATTTCACTTTTGCCCATGTAGAAAAGAGGGCAATCACAACAGAACATGAAGGCAGAGGTTCTCAAGCTCTGTACAATAATCTTATCAACAAAACCCAAAAAGTCAACTTTGTGGCATTACTAAGAACTTGACTCGAACTATACGAAGTTCTCAAAAAGTAAAGCTTGAATTCTTGATAGGACATAGCCTTGCCATTATAAAATTGATGATTTCTCTTCTTTGAAGTACTATACTTAATGGCCAACTGAATCATCTTCCAAGTCCCTAGCCACCAGCTCTTCTGCAGCCTTCTTCAAGCAAATGAGACATCTCATAGTCTAGGTGTCTGGGTTTTCATGCAACTAATCCCCACCAAGGTGAATGACAAATGATAAAACACTAAGGCTGACCGACAATGGACAAAAAGAAGTTTGCCAGCTCTTCCTCCTCGAAGCACCTAGGGCACTGACCAGCCAAGTTAAAATATCTTCTTTTAAGCATTTCATGTAAAAATCTTTCCTTTGGTTGCCGTTCTGCCAAGAAATCAAGCTTGTCATTTTGTTGTTGTAGCAAGAACTTTATTAAACATTATGAAACTTGATTATTGTAGGTGGGACCTATGTATAATTTGCATTAGTAAATCTTCTCATTGTGAGAAGCTGCTTGTGGTTGCAATCTGGATTTTTGATGGCAGATCTTACTCCTTTTTGGGGGTTATCAAAATGGGACAACATGTTATTATCGAGTGTGAAACTTTTTCATTTGCGCATATGGCATTTTTTTTGTCCACATTTTAGTTGATAAGTAATCAGAAACATATTAATGAGACACCAAGAGGGTGACACCCATTTGTGCATATATTGTCAGTGGTATGATTATTTTCTGTTATTGTTAAATAATTCAATTGAAATCTGATAGTTTATTATGTCTTTCAGGTATATGCAAAGATTTGATCCTGGTTTTGGATTTAGTGCTGGACCGTACACTGTCCAGCCAATGTACACTCCCGCTATTAATTACAATACAGAATTTCCTCAACTTGGATCAACTCATAGGCCTCAGGTTTCTGTTGAACCCCCACGACCTCTCCCACAGCCTATGCCTGGGCCATGGACCCCTCCATCAAATCCTGCCTCTCTGGGGTATGGTCATCCAGAGACTATGGTTGCAGCATTTAGTCCAAATCACGTTAATGTGCATTCCACAACTGCCATATATCTACATTCCACTCAATACCCTTGTCAACGTCCTGGAATGCCCTTTGTTCATCCTCATGAACACCAAACATATCTGCAGGTATATCTATTCCTTTTCTTTGGTTTCTTTTTTTTCCCCCTCCTTTTTTTGTTTTGTTTGTTTTGTTTTTTGTCTTTTTGGGAGAGGGGGGGGGGGGAGGAGGGGTGAGAAAAAGAAAAGTATGAGCATTTTGATGTGTGAGCATTGGTACGAAAGTTTGGTACACTTGGAAACTTCAGCTAGCTGTTGAAACTTCAGCTAGCTGCTGCAAAATCTTTCAATGAACAAGTAGCATTCTATGATGCCAAACTTGTTCGATGACTTAGTGCATTCCCTGACTTAGGAATGTATGGACTATGGTTGGCAACATCAAAAGCAGGTTTGTTTTGTGCTGTGCATGCAATGGAAGGAAGGGGGTTCAGTACGTGTGTGTGCCATGAGGGCTTCTATGTTCCAAGAATCTTAACCTAAATCCAAAAGATTTGGTTTTTTTTTGGGGGGGGGGGGCAGGTTGAGGATGTCTGCCCTGGTTGATACATATTTTTCCCCAATGTCTTCTCTGTTTTACCAAGGCTTATCCTTTGTTTCACTCGTTGTTCATATGGTGTTGATTTTCCTGTGTAGTCTCAACAGCAGCAACATGATGCTTCACTTGGGTTAGCCCGGCCCCGTTGAGGGGCATGGGCTATGCCTGCACCCTGCCAGCCTGAACTCTGGAATACTGTTGAGGATTTGGATGGTGATTCTGTGTGGCAGGGTTGCAGGCATTAAACACTGAGGTGGCTGGAGAAATGCATATTCTTTGGAGATCCTCTTTGGAATTCCCAGTTTCCCTCAGTGTACTCAAGCTCCTTGCATTAATGAGCAGGGAAGCACGTGATAGTGGCAGTGTGGCACATCTTGATCTCAAAGTGCTACCATTGATGATGATGGAATTGTGTCATCTGAATCGTAAACTGCTACCACTGATGATGATGAAAAGGTGTCAAAAGGAAATGCCCTGTCTGGAGAAGCGTGAACTTTGTCTGGATAAAGGTATGCTGGACACTGCTGTTTCTTTGATGCTGTATAGGCCCCCAATTATTACTTCTGGAGCCACCATACATCTGGAGCTCGGAAGAAATAGAGGGTGCTAGAATGGCTTGATTTATGGCTTAAGAACTAAGAACCTTAATGTTGTATTGGCCTCGCATTTGGTGATTTCGCTGTGCAGTCATATTGATGTTTTACTTATCCTAAGATTTTACCGTATAAATTTTTCACTTAAAAGGCTTTTCCATTGAAATTGGTGATTGATTTTGTGGGATGCTGTTTCCTTATTACTGCTCAACCCCGTTCTAGAAATCAGATCAAATACTGCTCTTTTTTCCTCCTAAATGTGATTTGAGGTTGATATCTGGTTCATGTTTCCTTGTAGGAAAAAGATGTCTTAAATTCAAGCGAAGACGACTTTGGGATGTCTGATCATTCAATTTCGCCCTCTTTTGAAATGGTGGCATGAAGCATATCTTGTGAAGGAAAATATGATCCATATGTGCTTTTGCCAATTACTTGAGAAGCATGGCATATGCCTTTTGTTTTAGGGCCTGCCAATTCGATGTATTGGAATTGGTTCTTGTATTCGATCACAGATTCGAGGCAGTCCTACCTTTAGTTTAGCTTTAGTTTTCTGTTTCAGTGCCAACTGACACATCTGCTGTTCAGCAATCTGGCCAATGAAAATCCAAGTTTGACGAACAGTCTCTCTCTCTCTCTCTCTCTCTCTCTCTCTCTCTCTCTTCCCCTCTGTGAGCACATACATGTACACACAGGGCTTGTTGAACATTTGTCTAGGCTGTGCTCTCGCTGGTGCACCCATTGATGGACAAGTAAACGTTGAAGCAGCTTTTGATGGACAAAGAAATGTCTGGGGAGTGCTATTTTTACTGTGTTTTCGGCGCAGTAAACGTTGAAGCAGCTTTTGATGGACAAATAAATGTCTGGGGAGTGCTATTTTTACTGTGTTTTCGGCGCATATTGCCTGTATGATAATGCCAGTTGCAGTGAGGGGGTGCAACAGGGATCCTAACAGACTAACGCATGGGCCGTGAGAAATGCTTGCCCCTTATTGAGCGCTTGAGGCTAGGTTTTCCTTTAACTCGTATTCTGCTGTTTGCGTCATGGTTTCCAGTTTTCTTACTATTGAAATTGTCAACGAGCCTGTTGCACTTGTTGACTTTATGCGACTTAATATTTCTGTGGCACGCGTTCTATTACTCTATTTTAAAGTATCAAATCCATGAGTCTATTCGTCGTCGTATTTTTTCTAATTTGGTAATTAGTTCTTGAATCTTGTGAAGTCTAATAAGGTGTATCCGTATATATGTTCATGTCTTCATGACAAGAGGTGAAGCGATCTTGTTGAAGGGTTTTATGCATTATTGTTTGTCATTCAAAATCGGTGTTGACTTTCTGATATTGCAAAAATCGCTTGTCGTGGCATCATGGCCTGGCAGTATGATGCAATGTGATCGCAGGGAGAGCAGTATTGGTTGTTTCAATCGGTTCATGGTCTGGGAGCATGATGCAATGTGATCACAGGTAGAGCAGTATTGGTCGTTTCAATCGGTTCATTCAGGAGTCAATGAGTGGGGAGAGCAGTACTGGTCGTTTCAATTGGTTCATTCGGGAGTGTGGTCTGGTCCTGGCATAGGTTTCAACCCGTTCGTTATTTAAACCTGTCAAAATGGCGTTAAACCGTGTCAACCACCCCGGAAAATCCAGTAAGCTAAACTGGCGAACATGGACTTTTTGTTTTGCTTGAGAATAGCTGACGACTGGCGTAGACTCCAGTCACCGACGACAGAGAAGCCAAAGACGCAGATGGGGCCTCGATCGGATTTGGCAAGATTTTTTCTTAGGTAGCCATGGCTATTTGAATTATTCCAATCCATATTCCGTATGAAGGATGAAGGTGGCAGTGCACATGATGAGTTTATGACTTGGAGAGGGCGATGGAACTGGAGCAAATGAGCAACGATGGCGGCGTTTGTAGATTGGTTGAGGGGCAGAGAAGTGAAAAGAACCCCACTTTAATTAGTAAGGATGGGGCTCGCCCTCTTTTTACCACTCCCCTTTTTTATTTTTAAATTTTTTTTGTAAGGCTTTTTTGATGAGATGGGCTTTGGATGGCGGTTTTTTGGCCATCTGATATGTATGGCTGACTTTAGTTATTTTTCATTCCATTTATTTTTATGTAGGGAAATTTCGGAAATATAAAGATAGCAATGATATCCTCATATGCTCCTATCAATAATTTTATCTAAAAATATAGAAAAAATTAGTCTAGGGCTTATCGGGTTGTGTTGGTCCAAACCAGGTTAACGGTAAATCGAGGCAACCGGTTTAATTCCGGTCCTAACGGTCCAAAATTGATCGATTGAGCCACTCGTCTAACCTGATCGACCTCCGGATCGATTTTGTCAACATCAAGGGAGAGGCGCGTCACGCAGCTCCTCTTTGTCTTCAACAATCATTTTTCTTCTTCTTCTTCGAATTCTTCTTCTAGTTTTTCAAGATCATATGTCTCAATCATTGTTCATTTAGAAAATGGAGTTTTTGGACATCAATAATATGTACTTTAAAGACATTAGGCATCAGTAACCTATATTTATTTAATAACATCCACCGTTGAGGATATCTTATTATGTATGTTCTATCATCAAGTGAAACTAAGCCCCCCATAAGGATATTTATTTTATATACAAAATAACCAAGTCAATGTTTGACTTGATGATATGATGATCTTGTACCTTATTGATGAGATATAATATGTTATTTTCTTTTACTTTTCTCAATATTACCATTTGCCAGTGATAAATATACTGTAAATATGTATGTATCGTTATTATATCTCCGAATTTTAGGGATATTTATTTTCTTTACGAACATCCAGTTGTATACCCTTTAACTCATAGATTTGATGACATGACACCTTATTATATGTAGATGATTTATTTTCTTTACATTTCCCAACATTATTGAAAATCTGCGATAAGTAGCCTACAAGGTTATCGAATTACTAAGTCAAAGTATTGTCAGACTTTCACGATGATCTACACAAAGCAAACACCCTCAAAGTACAAACAGTCGAGTGCTACCTCTCAAGTTCGAACTATTATAGTGTAAAGCCCCAAAATAAAAATCATTGACTTCTAAAAACCTTTAAAATATTATTTTTTTAAGATCCTAGTTACATTGCATTACACGCAAGTCCATGAATCCAAAGCGAAGATTTATTGGAGTCTAAATATTTATACTCTACATTAAGTTTAAGTCCATTGTTAGTTGATTTTAACAAACGGGCAGGGGCGGATCCACACTATGCTTAGGGGTATTCATGAACACCCCTAAGCCCCCCCCCCAAAAAAATCTATTTTAAAATAGGCTAATTTAGTAACGATGTTGGTTTATGGACACCTCTAAAAAAAATAAAATAGTGTATATTAGTAACGATATTAATTTATAGACACCCCTATTCTAAATGTTACAAACGGGTTTTGAAATAAAAACAATAGTGGGTCAGGAATACTCATGTCAATTTAGTTGAGTTTTTAAGATTCTATTTAATTTTTGAATCATCTTATTTTATCTTTGGGTCAATCTATATGTATTTGAAATTTCACCGGTAAATATTATAAATACTGATTAGTAAATATTCCAAGTGGTCATTAGTAAATGCTTCTCCCCCCCCCCCCCCCCCCGGGTTAGAACAGGCCAGGGCCTTAGATTAGAAAAGTGTAATCATCTGAAGTCAAGCAAGCGCACAGATAGGGAGGAAACCCGCCAAGTGTCACGGTCCACTTCCAGAACACTCCAGAATGCCCTGGAATCCTCTAGACTTCCCTAGAGATTATTCTAGGTTGTTCCACATGGTTCTAGATTATTCTACACTTGTATAGAATGTAAGATATTTGTGTAGAGAATTCTAGATACACAATGCTAGCCGTTGGATCAAATCAATCTCTACCGTCCATTAAGGAGGTGGGAGTGTATAAATACCCCCCAAGGGGGC
>JACYFF010031959.1:25571966-25584568 GCA_017589665.1 Selenicereus undatus
TATATATATATATATATATATATATATATATATATAAAATACATATAAGATATATATATATATATATCTTACATGACTTTTAGAAATACATATTCCCAAATATATAATATAGGCTTTTATTTTTTTTTTATAGCTTTTATGGTGTTGGCAGTGATTGATAGGTCCATCACCCTAATGTCTACGGGCCCCAAAACTTTAAGAATCTATTTTAGAGGGGGTGACAAGCAAGATAAGAATTAACAAGGATAACTAGATAATGTTGGTGAGATCAATATAGGATAAGAGAGGGTACTTGTTCAAGTTAATATAAAGCACGATAGGGTAGTTACACTTACCTTGTTAGGATATCTTATACTCTGTATATCTGTAGATGAATGTTCTTTTAAAAAAAAAATTTGGTAGTATAGAGGACTAAGAATTATTGTCCTGTACTCCTCTTAATCGTTAATAAACATCTTTCAAATAAAAGTATTAAAGTTAATATTCTTATTAACTCTCACAAACCGTTCCTTTACTCTCTTACCAAGCAGGCCCTATGTATGTAAAATCCAACTACATAACTTGATAGCTAATCACTACTTAAAAAGGCCTAAATAATGACAGATGTTAGTGACAGATTGGAATCCGCATCAAATAGCGACAGAAATGACGACGGATACTCTGCATTTGAAATTTATCAAATTCAGCGACAAACGTGGCAATGAAATGGACATTCCATCGCCATTATTTTCAAATGGCGACGGAAATTCTGTCGCTAGGTGGGCAAAATTTTTCTTTCCTGTCGTTGGCTGCGTTAAATGAAACCAGATATGGTTCTGGTTTTATTTTGCGTTCCAGCATTCAAAGAGAGAGCGTGAGAGCCTGAGAGTACACCCCCATCCCCCGCAACCGGTGCCTCCCCTTACCAGTTGTCGATCGCCACTAGCTGATGCTGCCGTCGTCCGGTGTCGCTACCGCCCCCCACCGCTCACTGTCGGTGTCCTTTGGCCGTCCAAACCGCCACCTTCAAATGGGTGGTTTTCTCTCACTTCTTGTAGTTTAATTTCTATAAATTTATTTATTATATTGTTTAAATTTCATAATTAGTTCATGTTTTTGTTGAATTGTGAAATTTGTGTGAAGTTATTACTCCAATTTAGTTGAACATCTTGCTCAATGTAATTTAGGGTTTAGATTTGGTAATTTTAATTAGAATGTGACATGTTAGTGGAATGAAATGCTCAAGTTAGGATGAATTATTAGTTTTGTGAAATTCGTAAGAATTAATAGAATTATGTTTGTAGAAGTTTATAAATAAATGTATAAAATTGTTACATTGTGTAAGTCGAATGTGAAATTAGGAGAAGTTAAAATGAGTAGTTTATGTAAATTGGCATGCTTTGAAAGAAATAATTGTTAATATGGGATGATGTATTTCAATGAGATTATTGGCATAAAGTTGATGTTATGATTTGGGTTGTACGATTAGGTGAAATTAGAGAAACATGAATATTTAAAAAGTTTGATGTAAGTACGTTTGCGTATTTGTTTACTTATTCAATTATATAGGTTATATAATGCATGTTTCTTATGAAAGCTATATTCGACTAATTTATATAATCATAATTATTAAATTAAAATTAATTCTACTATAATAACTTACGTGATTATTGTTGTTTGAGCAGAACATAAATGGTCCTCCACATCGTAGGTGGATTTACAATAGATTATTGCCTAATCGTAGTGGTTATACGCAAGAATTTTTAAATGGAGTAAATCAATTTGATGAATTTGTACGTAAATAGACAGATTTTCAAAATGGGGGGAATTATAGATGTCCATGTGCTAAATGCAAAATAGAGTGTACTTAAGACCTGATGAGGTAAAGATGCACCTTATATATAATGGTTTTGTGAAATGGTATTGGTTTTGGATGAGCCATGGAGAAGTTGAACCTCAACAATAAGATTTTGGGTATTCAAATAGTGAAGTATTTGAAGTTGGAGGTTCAAGTCATATTGATCATGACTACAATGAATCCTACGTAGATCGTATGGAGTACATGGTTGGTGATGCTATAATGGAAAATCATAATGTAAGGGCGAAGGAGTCAAGCACTTACCGAGAACCATTTTATAATATGGTTCAAACTGCTCAAGAACCCTTATATGATGATTGTGCCACCCACAGTGAGCTCTCTGCCAATGTTAGGCTGTTGAGTATCAAGTCTGGTTATAACATGCCGCAAAATTGTTTCAATGAAATTGTCCAGTTAATGAAGGAGATGTGTCCCCCTAACAACCGTGTGCCGAACAACTATGGCCAAATGAAGAAGGTTATTAAAGATCTCGACAACAATGTGATACACATTGATTGTTGCCGTAAAGGTTGCATGCTCTTCTTCAAAGAGGACTCGACCCTTGATGCATGCAAGTTGTGCGGGCATTCGAGATGGAAAAGGCAAAGGTTGCAAGGAAGGAATCAAAGTTCATTGCCATATGCAAGGATGCATTACTTGCCATTGAAACCTCGGTTCAAAGGTTGTATGCATCAACAACCACTGCAGAGCACATGAGATGGTATTATGAACATCGACGTGAGGACGATGTTTTCTGTCATTCATCAGATGGGGCAACGTGGAAACATTTCGATAACAAGTACCTTGATTTTGCTGCAGAGTCTCAAAATGTTAGGCTTGGATTATGTGCTGATGGATTTAATCCTCACACTTTGTCTTTAAGATCTTATTCCATTTGGCCGGTGGTGGTTACACCTTATAACCTTCCCCTTGAAATGTTTATGACCACACTATTTATATTCCTCACTTGTGTATTCCCCAACCCTAAAAATCTCAAGAGCAAAATAGATGTATATTTACAACCTCTTATTGACGAGTTGAAGGAGATGTGGGATGTTAGACTTGAGACGTATGACATATCTCAAGGTAATGATGACATGGTTTAGTCAAAATGTAATAAACCTCCATCTTTACCTCTTTCAGACTCAATTTTGACCCCTCCTTTTAGTGATTTTGGGGTTAAACTTCAAAGCACAAGGGTTGAATAGGCCTCCATTACCTTGAATGTGCTCATGTAAGGTGTTTTCATGTTTTCAAGAGTTCTAGTTGAAGGAAAGAGGAGAACCCACAAATGTTGCGCGAAAGGAGGGCCAAGAAGGCGAATTTCAAGTGAAGGAAGAGGTTGCCAATACCCAGAGGATTGGCATGGGAACCCCATGCCAGGAAGCCTGACCGTGCCAAGCCAAATTTGAGGAGTGCCGTTCCAGCGAAGTGGCATGGTGCCAATGACATGACTGTGCCACATTAGTTCTTGCGCGACCAAATTGTTTTGTTGCGGTTACAATAGGGATATCTTGTAATTTTGCTTAGAGCTCTCGAAGGAGGCGATTTTTAGGTTTTCAACTCTAATTATTTTCAAAGATTCAAAAACATTAGATTGAAGTTTAATTGAGGGTGAATTTGTGCTACTATTCTTGGAATCAATTGAAGTATGTTTCCTTTCTTCTTTCCTTTGCGTTCTCAATTAAAGTTTGTGTCTTTTGTGATGTTTTCCAAATTCTTGTTCTTGATTGTGATTATTAGTATGATTAGAGGCTAAACTATTAGTGTTGGATTGGAAGTAGCCCCTATTATGTGAAATTGAATCATACTTTAGGTTTTTATGATTCGTGCCTATAATTGTGAATTGAAGTCTTGCCTAGTAAGCCAAATAATAGTTGGATTGCTTGAGAGAGTTTAATTCACTCTTCTTAATTAGGGTTTAGGAGATCAACGAAAGTTGAATCCTTTATCTAGTGCAACTTTATGAGCGATTGATCTTCTTAACGTGAAAACAGTTAGGGTTTCAACTGGGAATACTTGATTGCTTAATTCAGTCAGTCTATTGACCTTTGACAGAAAGCTTAGATGCGTTTTGAATTGTAATCCTTTCTACTTTGATTATTTTCATGGGCAGGTTTGTATGATCTAATTTATGATTCATATAACGTAATAGTGTGGTGAATCCCAATTTAGGACAGTTATCATTATCAGATTAGATAATTCTTTAGTTTTCAGCAAAATAGTACTGTTAGTTAGCAATAATCAACTAAAGTGAACTTTTGCCTGAATTGAGTGTTACAAGTCGAATTAGGTGATTGAAAACAGGTTCTCTGTGGATACGACCCATACTTGTCAGTTTCTAGCTATAGCTAAGCCATGCACTTGGGTAATTTTAAGAAAACAAAATGTAAGTAAATCAACATATTCACTTAAAATTATTTGGACACATTGAGACGTGCATTCTGTTAACTAAAATCACATCCTTTGTCGCCTTAGGTGCATTACATTCAACGGTTCAACAGTCACAAATATTTGTACTTGACACAATTGACCGCGAAGCCTAACAGACATGTGTCAACATGGATTGTGTATAGAGTAAATGGATTTAAATTTCACACAGAAGCGCGCTGTGTTGGGAAGAAAATGTACAATTGTGGTGTTGGTGTGTGTGGGACTAGAGAAGGTGGTATCGAAAATGATTACTATGGGGTACTTAAAGATATCATCGAAGTCGAGTATGTAGGTGAACCAATTAAAAGATGTGTGCTATTCAGTTGTTAGTGGTTTGATTCCACATTAAATCGTGAGGCACGATCTCAGAAACTAAGCAAACTTGTTGAGGTCCACCGCACAAGGAGGTATAGAAAGTACGATTCATTCATCTTTCCAAATACTGCATAACAATTGTGCTTCATATCACATCCAGATCAGTCAAGGGATGGAGTCAATTGACTTGTTGTCATACCAACAAACCAGGAGCCAGAATGGATATGCAATACACTCTACCTATTGCTTACCAACAAATGGGCATGACGACACTCATTGAACGTGTGGATGATGTTATCCTTACATCATTAGTGGATGAAAGTGCACCATCGAAAAAAGTTAATGATGGCATGGGGTTTTCATTTATTCAAGTAACTGATGACGTGGATGAGGCAGAAGCGGATGGGGGTGTTGAAGAGGGTGAGTGGGATGATGATAATAAAACAGATGAAGAACAGGAAGATTTATATTTGTATGATGATGATGAAGACGACGGTGATGAGAATGATGACGAGTTTGGGGGTGGGGAAGATGATGTAGACAATTAAATGCTTATAAATTGTTATATATTTAAGTGCTTACCATCATTGTAATGTAAACGTGTATGAGTGGACGTTTACATATGTGTCAATTTTGGATGACGATGTTCTAACTATTGTGCTGTGTGACTCTAATTGTTGATTTGTACAATCGTTATTTGTACTTGTATTTGTTGTCAACTATTTCAGGTATGGATTCCACCCCCGTCGAAGTAAGTCTTCTACTCGAGGTCGACGAAGAAGGAGAAGGAGCTCAAGCACCTAGACCAGCGCAATGGACATTGATTCACCGTCCTTCCTAACACCACACACGACAAATGTTATGGGAACAATCCCCACTCAATTTGGGACAATTCTTACGGAGTCTTTCACTCCCTATACCCCATACATCCCTCACCAGACAATCATTTAATAACAATATGCATATAACATTGCAACCAACTCCCCAGTTTCCAACAAAACCAACCCTACTTCCCCACCTGTCGACCCGAACTATGACCAGTCCCAGCAAAACATTGGAACTCGAGAGTGTGAAGCACAGTTTAGTCGACCAAAGACATATATTATGCCAAATGGTAACGGGTAAGTGGTAAACTTGTTATGTGTTGCTATTGAAAGTATTTTGCGTAATGTCGCGTTAACTGGATGTTTTTTGTTGAAACAGGTTTCTCCCAAACAAAGGTGCTATTGGAAGGATTTCTTAAATCTTCCAAAGCAAATGTGATGCCCCTTAACCTTCTTGGGGTAAAGTGCTAAGACAAGTTAAAGATTTGTGGTTCGGAGAGTTCAAGGTAACTACAATTATTACATATTAACACTTTGTATGTACTTGATTCATCATTATGATATTGTTTTATGTATCTGTTGTTTTCTTATGTACAGAAGTGGTTTATTTGGGATCCTATCCATGAGGATCACATAAGGAAAAATTTTGAGAATAGAGGCAATGCACATTTGAGAGACTTCTTTGGCAAGGCAACGAAGTACAACAAGCAGCCCGCATGGCTTGGTGATGAGCAATGGAGAGGACCCCAACAACACCGGGCGAATGACTCGTACAAGCAATTATGTGAAAAGGACAAAAAAACTAGCTTGGTGAAGCAGCTAGTCTTGGTCCATCTCTTAACACCTGTGGCTCGATCCCTATGCATGAACATAGGAGGCGATTGGTAAGTAACTGTACATCTTACAACTTCTTTAAGTTATTTGGTTGATTGTGGTGGTTAACGTGGTTTTCTAAATTTGTTTGAAATATAGAGGGAGCAACTTGGAACAGAACCTACAATTGTTGAGTTATTCACTTGCAGTCATTAACTTCATGGCAAAGACGATGGATCTTGGCTTGATAAGAAATCACAACAAAGATACGTAAGTTATTCTCAATGGTAAAATTTAATTAGTGATTCATACACTTTTAATTTATTGAGTATGATATGTTTGAATTTTTGCAAATATATTGATATCTTAGGAATCCTTTGAGAAAGAATTTCAAAACGTCATCAACTATAAAGAGACCGCAAACCCCAATTCCCAATATCCATCTCAATCTTTTCCAAATCCAAACGAATTGTGGGTGAATGCCTATGCGAATAAAAAGGGTCGTATTTACGGCATTGGAGATGAGACCATCAACATTAGGAAGTCATCCTACTTCAGTCCCTCTTAGCGAGCCGATATAGTAAATTTAAACACTATTTGTATTTCAGTCATTAATAGAAAAGTTGTGCATAACGTTACCTTAGATTGAGTTAAGTCATTATCACTAATGTATACTTCATATATATTCATAGTTTTCTACAGGTGCAAGTCAGGGGCCGTCCCAATAGGAGTTGAACGATTTAAGGGACATGGTGACCAACTTGGGGGGGGGGGGTGAGCTTACCATGCAAGCTGAAAAGTATTGGATGCTTGAGGAAAGGTATAAGCGATTAGAGGAGTCCAACCAAATGATGAGCTAGCAAGTGATGAGCATGATGAGTGTGAATCAGCAAATGACGATTTTTTTCAAATGCAACAAGCGTCCAGTTCGAGCTCCCAACCTCCCTTCACTAAACCCCTCACAACATGATGAAGAGAACGAGGATGAGGATGATGATGCCGATGAAGAGTATGATGATACTCACCTTGATGATTGATCCTTCATGACTTGCTTGCTTCTTTCCTCTCTATTCCTTGCTTATGTCTACATTTATGTGCATTTTCATCTCTATTTGCCTCTCTTTACCATGGTTTGTTAAGTACACATATATTTTGAAACATGTATTGTTTGAATTTGTGATGCATTATGATGAGACGCTTGAAAGCATTCGGCTTGTATGTGATGGTTGGCTTTGTTGTTGGTTGACATTTGTTGAAAGCAATTCTAGTGAAGCATTGGTATCGAAAGGGTTGTCCTCAATGTATTTTCTTGTAGGGAATGAATTGTATTTGTAATTTGAGGCAATTGTATAAACAAAAATCTTATTTAAAAAAAGGTAAAACTAACAACGGATAAGCGAGGGAACAGCCATCGTTGGCCTGTTTTTGTTTTTTTTTTTAAAACACACAAACTGGCGACAAAATGGTAATTCCGTCGCCATCAGCGACGAAAAATCTATTGTTGATTCCGTCACTAATGGCGACGGATTGACTATTCCGTCGCCATCAGGCGCCCCTTTTTTTTCCGCCATCAAAACCTACCCGTCGCCAATTCCATCACTAGGCAACGACGGAATTATAATATTCTGTTGCTGAGGAGTCAGCGATGACCAAATATGCAACAAGCATATTCCGTCGCCATTTCCATCATTAGGGTCAAATTTTCGTCGCTAAAATGCAGTTTGCCGTCACTGCAAGCGTTGCTGAGCAGGCTTTTTTTGGTAGTGAATATTCACTCCATAACTAATTAATGCTTAGTAGCCAAATTGGCAATGACTACAATACCTAATATTCTTTATATTGATCTGAGTATTGATGTCAGCTTTCTTAATACAATTTTCATTTTTAATAATTTTTATGGTAGTGATAAGTTCAATAAGAGCTTTTACCGTAACCCCTAATAAGTCCATTTTTTATTTGTACGGTAGTGTCGTAATTAATTATTGCGGTTGAAATTTTTGTAAAGTTTGATTATTAAATTATTATAACATGGACCATAAAATCACCACCCACAATATAGATGGAAATTCAGTCATATATTGATGATAATTTATGACAGAATTGTCATAGTTTTAGAGTCAAATATTAGTATAGACGCTAAATAGTGTTCGTACCTTATTCATTAAATAAAGTCATACTCGTATGCTACATACATGTGTGAACGGTCCAATAACGAGAATTGCTTAACATATTGATTACAAAGTGAGTATTTATTTGCTTTGTGAGAGATCAGGTCCACACATGTATACATGTACATATACAAACCTGTGTACGCTAAATGATAATTAACCAAAATTATATCATATTGCCACATAATAAAAATAGTAGGGGTAGTAGCAACAACACTATAGAAGAAGCATTAAGTTGTTGAAGTGGGTTGAAATTGGTATATTTTTATACGATGAGTTGAAGTTGGTTGAAATAGTGAGAATAAAATTTTGCAGGAGGTGAGTTGAAGTTGATATTTTTTATTGAAGTAGATTGAAATTGATTGAATTGGGTTGAAATTGGTTAAAGTTGGTAAATTGGAAAAGACCAACGAAAAGAACTGACCCTTATATCAATTTCAGCCAACTTCACCTATTTATCAATCCATATTTACCAAAGAAAAGAACAGACCCTAAGAATAAAGAAAATCTAGAATGGGGCCTATCTATCATATAATATAAAAGAAATGTTGAGTTGATTTGCATGAGAGTGATTTTAGGAGGTTGACTTATTTACAACCCTTGATCAAATACTCTGGCAAATCTCAACCATCAATCAAAAATTTAATTATTTTTTAAAAAATAAAAAGTATTGACTGAGGTACTAGGAGCATTAGGTCCCAGGTTCGATCCTTTTTTCCCCCATTGTATTGCCCTTTGTGACTCCTCAGACCAAAAAAAAAAAAATTGTTAGTAACTTATTTGACTCTCTCTCTCTCTCTCTCTCTCTCACGTTAACTCATTAAGACCAACTTCTCATAAAATTTTCCATCATTTTTTCCCTCCATCCAAATATAAATTTAGGGTTCATTTATGAAAGGTAAATAGTAGGATCTATATCATTAATCAGTCAAGTATAAAATCAGATAATAGAAGTTTTATACATTTACTTTTAAAATGAGTACTACTTTTATTTTTAAACTTATTATTTTTTGTCATTCATAAATTGATTAGTATGTTGTTAAAAATATTTTAAGAAAAGACACAAATTTATAGAATAAGAATTTGTGTTATATATAAAATCCAAATAAACAATATTTTTAATTTTTGTATAAATTAAATATTGTTGATAGTTTATCTGTATGCTTTCATTTATACCTAAAAAGGATAACCTATGAAAATTCCATTAAATAGTGCTTAGCAAAATTCCATGAGTTACAAACACAGCTTAAATAAACAATCAAAACTCAACAACATTAACAAAGTAACCGAATTCACACCCAAACAAACAAAAAAAGATTGTAGATTGAGAATTATTACAATTCGTACCACTTAATTATATTATAGCTCGAGACCATGCATTGTATTGACAATATCCCATCCCCCCCCCCACCACACACACACACATATATATATATGTATTTATATATATATACATATACATACATACATACATACATACATACATACATACATACATATATATATATATATATATATATATATATATATATATAAATTCCATTTGATAGTACTTAGCCAAATTTCATGAATTATAGACACAACATAAATAAAATAATCAAAACTCAACAATATTCACAAACCATCTGAATTCACACCTAAACAAACAAAAAAAAGATTGTAGATTTTGTATTATTACAATTCGTACCACTTAATTATATCAAAGCTCGAGACCATGCATTGTATATACAATACCCCTCCCACATATATATATATATATATACACACACACGCACACGTATGTATGTTCGTATATATATGTATGTATGTATCTACACACACACACACATGTGTGTGTGTGTATCTCTATCTATGATATGCTTGCTCTACAGTTGCCACTTGCTATTATCAAGTTTGAAATTATAATATGTTTGCTCACTAGGGGTGAGGAAAACAATCCGAAGTCAAACCGAACTGAAAAACAGAAAGATCCAGTTCGATTTTTCTACAAAATTCAGTCCGGTTACACGAAGTGAAAAATTTTCCGGTTTCGGTTTCGGTTCGACCATTTGACATTTGGTTAATCACATGGTTATGATATGTTAACCGAGTCCAAAACTTTGCTTTTTTCAAAAAAATATTAAATTCTATATTAGTCAAGTGTAGGTTTTATAACTATTAAAATATAAGAGTAAACATACAATACAACAACAACAACAACAACAACAACAACAACTCCCAGTGTGGGTTATGCTTTCGCAGGGTCTGGGGAGATCCAGATGTAGGTAGCCTTATCTCCACCGACATCTCTGCGCATAGAGAGGCTGATTCCAAGCGACCCACAAAACAAGAATTTTGTGAAAACATTTGTAAAAGAATGGTTCGAGAGAGAGAACCACTTGTATGGTAAAGCATAGGGGGAAGGTACCATACCTTAGCAGTGATAGACAAATAATGACATCTCCAGAAGCAAGCACTACCTGCAAACAACACACAAACGGCAACCCTTAACAAAACATACCCTGCTACAACCGAAAGACTTTATACCGACAATGCTCCTCAATCTAAGACCTTAATTCTATCCCGCCAGAGTCTTCTATCCTATACCATGTCATCTATCAATCCTACAACTTTCAGGTCCCGTCTAATCACATCATCCAAACTCTTCTTTGGTCGACCTCTCCCTCTGTTATCGTCGGGGATGTTAATAGTCTCACATCTCCTTACTTGTGCGCCCACACTCCTTCTTTTCACATGGCCAAACCATCTTAGTCTTGATTCCCTCATTTTGTCTTCGATGGGCGCCACTTTGACTATGTCCCTTATCAGTTCATTCTTAATTTTATCCAATCTCGTATACCCACATATCCATCTGATCATCCTCATCTCTGCGACCATCAACCTTTGAATATGAGTCTTCTTTAACGGCCCACACTCCGAACCGTACATCATAGCGGGTCGCACTACCGTACGATAAACTTTACCTTTCAAACCTACCGGCATCCTCTTATCATACAACAAATTAAACCTACCGCACGATAAATTAATATTTGGTGTCCCAAATAGTTAAATTAATTGAAAGGAGTGAAAATTAAAAATTAACAATTTGAATTAACGATTAACCGATAACTGAACCGATAATTCGGTTAATTAAGTTTTTTGGTTCGGTTATGATTTACATTTTTGTTGAATCGGAAAATTTGGTTAACTGAAAATTTTGGTTTGCCGAATCTCAAATAGTTGAATCGAAATCAAAACCGAAATTCTAAAATTTTTTGGGTTCGATTAACCGAACCGAATTTTTCAGAAAAGTCGAACCAGTTGATCGGTTTTTCAGTTCAGTCTTTCAGTTTTCCAGTTTGGTTTTTCGCCTTTGGTTTTTGTGCTCACTGCTACCTTTGGGGATGGTTGCACAATTGGGTCGATACTATATGAGGTGGAGGTGAAAGAAATTAGAAATCCATACTTTGGGGCAAAGGATGCTGGGGATTGAATCGTGTTGCTGCAATGTCTTTGTGTAACACCCCCTCAAATAAAACAAAATAGAGACAGCATATAGAATTTGTGAAGAATTGCAGCGTATTAGATGTCTAAAATTATTGAAGGGTTTGTTCTAAGTTAGCGTTATTAGTTGTGTGCCCCTTCCCTCCCCCGACCTAAAAACAAATGTGCAAATTAGTGCAGCTGGACTTTTTGCCCGGGGGGGGGGGGCGGGGCGGAACTTGGATTGATGTGATTGATAAATAAATAATTACATAACATTTAAAACTTTCACAAATATTAAATGTTTATTATAATGTCTAATTAGCGTAGTACAATAACAAATGTTTCCATGGTTTTAATTTTTCCTATGTTTTTGTCACACATTTTACAAATGTAATCAATAAGGAATTTTCGTAAAGAAAATTAGCTAAACACTAATTTGCGTCACCAAGGTTAATGACAATCTACTTAAACTAAGCTTCTTTTCTTTTTTTCCTAAATGCCAAAATCCATATATATGGTACAGAATATGTTTCTTTTTTTTTATTCCTTTCATTCATCACCTAGATCAATAGGATTAACGAGAATTTTCTTAAATACTTGCAATTAGGGGTCAAATAAAAAAATTGGTCTGATAATTGAAGCTTTGGAGCTTGATGTGTTTTATGCTCAAACAGGTAGAGATGGTTACCGACAATATGGCAATGTTAATGGTTTATTCTACAGAATATACATATATATATATATATA
>JACYFF010031959.1:25604568-25629332 GCA_017589665.1 Selenicereus undatus
AAGGAGTTGTAAGAATAGATTTAAGGAGTTGTTGAATTATTAAAGAGCTGTATAGTAGAATTTGTGGCAATTGTGATATATTAGTCATGCTTACGACGAAAATTTGATACCATTAGTAAATAAAATATTTCTTAATATAATTGAAACGAAATATGTTTGTTTCACAAAGAACGTTTTGGATGAGCAACAATAATATTAAAATAATAAGCTTATTGAAAAAAAAAACTATTAACTAAGTTAGTTACATAACGATAAAATATGTTAAACTCCATAAATTTCGTCAAGAAAATTTCATACACTTGAGGTAATTTTTTATATTTACATTAGTTTGATCCAATAAGCAAAGCATAACAAAACAAAAATATTTTTTTTTTGACAAAATTGAATACAACTCTTAAAATAAAATTCTATTTTAAGTAAACAATTTTAAATGTAAATGCATGATCAATATTGTTACCAAGAAACTTCATAAATAAACCCTTAAAACATTATTAAGCAATACGTAAAACACAAAAATTGTATTGTTATATTAAACAACCAAAACTTAAACATCACCTTTCAAAAAAAAATAAAAAATAAAAACAAAAGATGAGAACTTAAACGGGGCAGGCAGGAGGCCGTAGAAACTTTAATGTCCGGTACTACTTTTGCCTAACAACTTTCTGCTTTTTCTAAAGAAACTCACCTACCTTTACAGCAGCCGTAATGCTTTCGTCGCATATAGTTTGTCAGTTTTCATATATGTTTTAAACTTAAACATGAACAAAAGCTTTGTATTATAATTTTTAAAGTATGGTCACTTATTCCATCTATAATAACATATACTATTCATGTTGAAACTCAAACATAATTTACGTCGTTATATTATGTTTTTATGTTTATGTAAATATTGTGTTCATAAGATATTTACAAATTTTGTATATTGGTAGCATAATTAAAAAAATATACATATTTCTGTAATTAAAATAAATAAATATTATAGAAAATTTATATGGGATGTAAGGACATGTAAGAAAATATAAGGAGATGTAAGGAGATGTAATAAGATGTAAGGAGATGTAAAAAGGTGTAAGGATTATATTAAGGATGTAAGGAGTTGTAAGGAGATATAAGAAGCTGTAAGGAGATGTAAAATCTTAGCTAAATCTTCAAAAATGCGAAATAGAACAGGGCCTTAATAGTTTTTATATTTTCATAAGAAAAAGGAGTTAGCCAATTATGAATGAGAGATTTTCTTTCCCAAAAAAATAAATTAATTACAATTTTCAAAGATTTTCTTTCCAAATAAAAAAACAAAACTCAATAATGGTAAAATATTATATTATATTACTTTTGATCAAAAAAAGTATATTCTATTACTAATATTACTTCAAATATTATGTAAAATAGTGCATTATATTATAATAAAATAAATATATGCATATTTGGTTTTTAATTTTTAACAAACTTTGGCCATTATTAGCATTGTTCATGAAGTAGGCTAAGGAATAGGGGGTTGGCCTTTTATGGGTGTTGTTCTTCACTCAATGGATACGTCCCAGTTCTTCAAGTTAGGATGGAATGGTCGTATATTATAGGGATGATAGTGGGTCCTGATCCGATCCAATTTAGAGGGTCTGGGTCTAATGAAATGAAACCCGACGGGTCATAAACGGGTCTAGCCCAAGGGATGTGGGTCGGGTCTTGGTTTGGACCTGAAGAATTCATTCCCAAACCCGATCCAAGACCCATTTAAAACTCATTAATCTTTTTGAAAAAAAAGGTGACGAAAACAATTTGTTAAAGTAACTCTAAACTAATAAACCATAAAGCCACTTTGTTTGCTACCGATTGAAAAATAAGAACTATTTTGTTACGTTTGTTTAAAATTTGATGGACTATATCTTTGTGGTTTGCATTAAAATATTATTTTTGGTATGTAAAATATAAGTGAGAACACTTAACTATGGTACGTCTTGCTAAAATGTTATTTTATTAAATATTGTTTCTTCTAAGTTCAACTATTTGTCTTTATAATGTGTCAATTAGTATTGGGATGTAGAAAAAAATAATATTTAATATGAAAAACAGTTATGACCCATTTAAGACTCGTGAACCCCCTAGACCCACAGGCTCCAGGTCTGGGTCTTATCTTTTCAGATCCAACTAGTCTGGGTGTAAGTCCAAGAAATTTAAATGAATTTGGGTTCAGATAAACCCGACCTAGATTCGAGCCATTGTCACCCCTTTGACTGTGTATATAATTACAGGTGGTGGCATATTGGGCCATGGACTCTCCAGCAGTATGAGTATTTCCATCAGCTTCTTGATTTGAGGAAAGTGAAATATATTGGATTATTACTTGTGTGTATCACGTGTACAGTGTACATGTTCCACATTTCTACCAGTCATGGTTCCTTTTCATTTTTTTTCATTCGGAGAACTTTTTTTTCTTTTTCCCTTTTAGATAAGATAGAAAGCGTCTGTGTGAACTTTGAGCTCGTGTTCCGCGACCATATTTAGAGAATTCGCAGTGGTGAGTCAGTTTTTTAGTTCACCAGTGGATGCCTACATCTGTCACATCTGTTGTTTTCTTATGTACAGAAGTGGTTTAATTGGGATCCTATCCATGAGGATCGCATAAGGAAAAATTTTGAGAATAGAAGCAATGCACGTTTGAGAGACTTCCTTGGCAAGGCAACGATGTACAACAAGCAGCCCGCATGGTTTGGTGATGAGCAATGGAGGGGACTCTAACAACACTAGGCGAACGACTTGTATAAGGAATAATGTGAAAAGGCCCAAAAAACTGGCTTGGTGACCCAGCTAGTCTTGGGCAATCTCTTCACACCTGTGGCTCGATCCCTATGCATGAAAGAGGAGGCGACTGGTAAGTAATTGTACATCTTACAACTTCTTTAAGTTATTTGGTTGATTGTGGTGGTTAACGTGGTTTTCTAAATTTGTTTGAAACGTAGAGGGAGCAACTTGGAACAGAACCTACAATTGTTGAGTTATTTGCTTGCACTCACAAACTTCATGGCAAAGACGATGGATCTTGGGTTGATAAGAAATCATAACAAAGATACCTAAGTTATTCTCGATGGTAAAACTTAATTAGTGGTTTATACACTTTTAATTTATTGAGTATCATATGTTTGAATTTGTACAAATATATTGATATCTTATGAATCCTTTGAGAAAGAATTTCAAAACATCATCCACTCTAAAGGGACCACAATCCCCAGTTCCCAATATCCATCTCAATCTCTTCCAAATCCAAACGAGTTGTGGGTGAAGGCCTATACGAACAAAAAGGGTCGTATTTACGGCATTGGAGATGAAGTCGTCAACATTAGGGAGTCCTTCTACTTCAGTCCCTCCCAGCGAGCCAATATAGTAAATTTAAACAATATTTGTATTTCAGTCATTAATAGAAAAGTTGTGCATAGCGTTACCTTAGACTGAGTTAAGTCATTGTCACTAATGTATACTTCATATATGTACATGGTTTTCTACAGGTATAGGTCAGGTGTCATCCCAACAAGAGTTGAACGATTTAAGGGGCATGGTGACCAACTTGGGGGGTGAGCTTACCACGCAAGCTGAAAAGTATCAGATGCTTGAGGAAAGGTATAAGCGATCAGAGGAGTCCAACTAAATTATGAGCCAGGAAATGATGAGCACGATGAGTATGAATCAGCAAATGGTGACTTTTTTTCAAATGCAACAAGCTTCCGGTCCAGGCTCCCAACCTGTCTTCACTAACCCCCCCCCCCAACATGATGAAGAGAATGACGATGAGGATGCCGATGTCGACGTCGATGAAGAGTATGATGACACTCACCTCGATGATTGATCCCTCATGACTTGCTTGCTTCTTTCCTCTCTATTCCTTGCTTATGTATACATTCATGTGCATTTCCATCTCTGTTTACCTTTCTTTACCATGGTTTGCTAAGTACACATGTTTTGAAGCATATATTGTATGAATTTGTGATGCATTATGATGAGACACTTGAAAGTATTCGGTTTGTATGTGATGGTTGGCTTTATTGTTGGTTGACATTTGTTGAAAGCGATTCCAGTAAAGAATTGGTATTGAGAGGGTTGTCCTCGATGTATTTTCTTGCAGGGAATGAATTGTATTTGTAATTTGGGGCAATTGCATAAACAAAAATCTTATTTAAAAAGGTAAAACTAACAACGAATAAGCGACGGAACAGCCGTGGAGGGCCTGTTTTTGTTTTTTTTTTTTAAAAGCACAAATTGGCGACGGAATGGTAATTCCGTTGCCATCAGCAACGAAAAATCAGCTGTTGATTCTGTCACTGATGGCAATGGATTGAATATTCTGTCGCCGTTAGGCGCCCTTTTCTTTCCCGCCATCAAAACCTACCCGTCGCCAATTCCATCGTTAGGTGGCGACGGAATTACGATATTCTGTCGCTCAGGAGTCGACGATAACCAAATATGCAACAAACATATTCCGTCGCCATTTCCAATGCTAGGGTCAAATTTTCGTCGCTAAAATGCAGTTTTCCATCACTGCAAGCGTCGCTGAGTGGGCTTTTTTTTGTTAGTGAATATTTACTCCATAACTAATTAATGCTTAGTAGCCAAATAGGTAATGACAACAATATCTAATATTCTTTATATTGATCAGAGTACTGATGTCAGTTTTCTTAATACAATTTTCATTTTTAATAATTTTTATGTTAGTGATAAGTTTAATAATAGCTTTTACCGTAATAAGTCCACTTTTTTATTTATACGGTAGTATCGTAATTAATTATCGTGGTTGAAATTTTTTGTAAAGTTTGATTATTAAATTATTATAGCATGGACCATAAAATCACCACCCACAATATATAGGCAAATTCAGTCATATATTGAAGATAATTTGTGACAGAGTTGTCATAGTTTTCGAGTCAAATATCAGTATAGACACTAAATAGTGTTTGTACCTTATTCATTAATTAAAGTCATACTCGTATGCTACATACATGTGTGGACGGTCCAATAACGAGAATTACTTAACATATTGATTACAAGGTGAGTATTTATCGGTTTTGTGAGAGATTAGGTCCACTCACATATACATGTACACATACAAACCTGTGTGCGGTGAATGATAATTAACCAAAATTATATCATATTGCCACATAATAAAAATAGTACGGGTAGTAGCAACAATAGTATAGCAGAAGCAGTAAGTCGTTGAAGTTGGTTGAAGTTGATATATTTTTACACGATGGGTTGAAATTGGTTAAAATAGTGAGAATAAAATTTTGAAGGAAGCGAGTTGAAGTTAGTTGAAGTAGGGGTGTTCATCGGTCCCAGACCGGCCTGGACCGAAGACCGAATAGAGGCAAAACTTTGGACCGAGGACCGGACCGAGACCGGACCGAATTTGGACCGGTCCAGTTTGCACCCTACGACAGGGCGGCAGACTTGGAATTCTGGATCAAAAAGTCTGGATTTTGGAAAGGAAATCAGAAAGCCATGCCCAATTGCCCATGAATGACTAAAGAAGAATTGAAATTTTCAAAACTCAAAAAAAAAACCCCTAAAAAAACCAGTCCACGGTCCGGTCCATGGACCGGCCGGTCCGGACCGGACCTGGACCGTAGACCGAAACTAGACAAAACCAAGACCGTGGACCGGACCGACTAAGCCCGGTCCGGTCCGGTCCAGGGCCAGTCTTCGGTTTAGGGCCGGTCCAGACCGATTAATGAACAGCCCTAAGTTGAAGTAGGTTGAAGTTGGTTGGAACAGGTTAAAGTTGATATTTTTTATTGAAGTGGATTGAAATTGGTTGAAGTGGGTTAAAATTTGTTGAAGTTGGTAAAAATGCACCAAAGTCACTTTGCACTTTTGACAGATATACGTATAGACCATGGGGGGCGGGCCCCCCCATGGTCTGTACGTATATCTTTCAAAAGTGCAAAGTGACTTTGGTGCATTTTTCATACATCTAGTGAAATTTCAAGGGGTCTGGGGAGATCTAACTGTAGGCAACCTTACCTCTACCGGCATTCCTACCCGTAGAAAGGCTTATTCCAAGAGACCTACAAAAAAGGATTTTGTGAAGATATTTATAGAAGAAAGCTTTTTTTTTTGTTCACGACAGGATTCATTCAAAAAAGGATTGTATATTTTTGATAAATTTTGTTTTATTTTTGATAACGATAAACCATCTAATATTCGATTTAGACCAATTAACAACACAGAAAAAGGATATATCTTAAAAGTTAAAATCTATGAGATCAGTCTACTTTTGATCCTCAACACTAATTAGTTACCCCTAACTTTGGAGCGTTAGATCAAATTGTGACACTAAAACCTTGGAGGGGCAGGGGGAGCCCTCCTGTTTGATTTGTAGCTCTATGATTCGGAACCCACTTATTTTTATGTTGAAAACGGTTGCTCCAGTTGTACAGTGTAGCGCTATGATTATGAACCCACTTATTTTTATGTTGAAAACGAGATATTTATATGTTAATCTAACTACAATGAACAAATTAAATTGCATTTTGGTTGCAACTATACTTTCCAATCACCACCTAACCATAGATCAAGTTGGAAATTATGATGTAACTTTTGCCTAACTCTAATAGTGATTGTTGAAAGATACAACTCTACGAAAACAACAAATTTGAGGCGAAAAAGGTTGAACAAAAAGGCTTAAATAAACAAAAAGAAGAATTAGAAAGATGTGGATGATACTTCATTAAAGGAAACTTTAACTATGCAAATTGCACTCTTGCAAGTAATGAGGAACAATTTCTACCATACATGTTCATAAGATCTGCCCAGCTTGTTTCGATGATTAGAACTATCGATAAGCAATAAGGAGCTATTATGAGCGTTAAGGATAATGCGGTTAAAACAGTAAGGAGAGTTTAGGAGTAGAAATGAGCTAGCTAGCATAAGCGTATGAGAGACCAGGAATGGTAAGCCATTTATCAATACTTTTAAATGCTAATTAATATACAACAAGTCGTTTTTCAATGCTTATTTTTTCCTTAAATATAATTGTGATAGTTTTAAGTTTACTGCCAAATCATGAGCTGATGATTACAACAGTGATTTAGGGTGTGTTCGGTAAAATTAGCTGTTTTAGTAATGGTTGGCTGTTTTACTAGCTGTTAGCGGTTTTACTTGCATTAGCTATGACGTACTAGCTTTTAGTGGTAGCTGTTCAACTAGCAATTTAAAATAAATGCGTTTGGTAAATGTAACTGTTGAAGTAGCATATTTATGTCAAATGACTAGAAAGGACACAATAAACAGATGTTTTTAGTAAATAAAAAGAAGAATTTTGTAATTTACAACGCAACCACTACTTAGAGGTTCTTAAAAGCTACTTTTATAAGCTTTTGAAAAACACTACACAAACCCCTAACCACTACCTTATCCACTACTTTACCGAACACTTTTAAGTGGTGGTCATGACATTTTGACCATTACAAACCACTAACCTCTACTTCAACATCTATTGGCGAACACAGCCTTAACACTATTGGCAAGATGCTAGAAACAGGTTGACATTCCAACAAACAGGCAAACATTTTTCACAATTTGTACATGCAAGATATTAAACAATATGAGAACAAGGGAAATACATACTTAAAATTGGATAGATATTTGTGACGCACACCTCTTTGAAAATACTCAACATACGGTGTGACATGTGTGTAAGTCATCGTAAATTATTTAGGTTTATTCTTTTCAACTTATCATAAGTATTTGTCATCATTATACAGCTGATCCAAATTGATTAATATCGAACAATGGCACTCATCAACACTCAATCATATTTTCTAATTATAATTTCATCACTAATCAACATCAATCAATAATAATTAGTATCAATTTTAGGGTTCGTGCAACAAATGTTAATACTTTGCCTTAACACCCATTAAAACTAAGTAGAAATAGATTTAATAAGATTAAAAAACCAAGTATAATTATTAGTAATAAAGAAATGGGAAGATTGACGTGATCACTAGGATGGCATACGTTTTCCGGGCGCTGATTGGTTGAAGATATAGTTTTTGAATTACCACATGGACGCCATTAATTTACACATGCCCTGGAACACCCCCCCCCCCTCCGCTTTCCTTCCTCTTATTTTCCACTTATCTTCTAGTGTATTCTTTGGAGATGCCATGCCCATGCAAGTGCGGAAAGGGAAAATAATAATAAAAAGGGATAGTTTCATGATTGTGATTTTGAAGAGAGACGATGCTGCCACCCCCCTCCCCCCAAATATCTTTTAAAGTAATGTTTAATATTTTTAATATTGTGATATTTAATTAAATATAATGTAATATAATCAAACTTATACTGCAATAACGATTATATAATTTACGGTAATTATAATTACAAGATACTTAATATTTGTTATATTTTCTTACAGTCAAACAATATAATAGAATTACAATTACATACTTATTTGCATTACAAATTTGTTTATATCTAACCAAACATTAACTAAAGGTAATGAACCAAATTTACACTAACAATGAGAAAAACAAATAGTTTTTTTTTGGGTAGAAAAATAAATAATCTAACTTTCACAAAATAGGGAGAAAATCATAACTTCTTGAAAAATATGACGCTAGAGAATAACAATATTGACATTGATGCATGGTAGCTCAAATGGACACACTATGAACAAAATGTCAATTCATGCACTCGCAATTTGACGTGAGAATCAAAATAATATTTAAAGGCTAACATTATCAAGATCGAAAACTCGTAGTTGATCACTTACCACCTGCAATATTTTTTACTTTATTAGCATAGTTAATCACCCTATGTTTCTGCTAATTAATTAGACTTTACAATAATTTAATTTAATGATTCTAGTCCATCTAATATGTCCTCTTCCAATAATAAACGGGGCCATATGGAGAGCAACAGTTGTTTGATGAGCAACGCAAGAAAGAGAATAAAAAGTGGAGAATGTGTGAAGACATGATGATGATTAGATGCATGCAACGTCCAACGAGGCCCAGTTGGGTGAAGTAGGTGGAGTGAAGGTGGTGGTTTTCTCCCTGTACAAGCAAACAAGCATATATACAACAACAACAACAACACCACCACCTCTCAGTATGGGTCCCGTTTTCACGGGATTTGGGGAGATCCAATTATAGACAACCTTACCCCTACCGGTATTTTTACCCGTAGAGAGGTTTCCATGAGACCCGCAAAAAAGGATTTTGAAACCATTTTAAAGAAGAAAAACTTTGTAAAAACGTTGCAACATAAGAACAAAAAAATCCGAGGGAGGTAACATACCTCACCGTCTAAAGGTAAGCAAACGATGCCTCTTCCGAGAAGAAAGTGCTACATGCAAACAAACACGGAATACGAAAAACAAACACTACCAGCAAGCTGCCATACGTACACTACAAGAAATACTACAATTTGTGACCGCCTTTTTGTGACCACTTGAAAACAATCACATTTTGTGACTAATTTTGTGACCAATAGAAGGCTGTGAGAAATTTATGACCGCAAGTTAAGTAGTATGAAATGCAGTCACATTTTATGACCGATTTTCACACCGATATAAAATCAGTCATAAATTTTAATTTTTCAAAAATGAACAAACTTTTTCATTCAATTTAAAAATAAGGACTTATTTTTATTAAAATCTGAGACCGATTTTGTGACTATTTCAAAATAAAATTCGGTCACAATACTAGTCAATAACAAAACCTAAACCTAATTTGTTCTCATCTCTCACATCCTAACTCCCTCATCCCATCGCTAGCTCGACACTCCCCCACCCCCCGCGCCCCCAGACTGCTCCCGACTTCTCCTCTCTTTGGCTCCATTGTCGATGACCCTCCTATCTCTGGCTCCATCGTCGCCGGCGTCCGCAGTTGCCAGTTGCAGTGCCTTCTCGCGCTTCCATCGTCACAATCCTCTCTCATGCTTCCATCGTCACCGGCGTGCGCCCATTGTCGGTTTCGTTTCACCGGCGTCGGCCCGAAGCCCAGATCCGTCTGTCTCCAACTAAACTGTAAGTATGGTTTTGAAGCTTAAGTTTGGTTTTGAATTCTGAGTCATGGTCTTCGATGGTTTGAGCAGTCATGGAGTTTAGTTTTCGTTCATTGTGGTACTTGCTCAAAATTCAATTTTTCTTGCATCCTATTATTGTGGTACTTGCTCAAAATTCGATTGTGGGTGGCTTAATTTACAATTTTATTGCCATTATGTTTAATTGAGTGGAAATCTTGGTTTATTCTTGGAGTTGCAATTTCTCAGTTATGTATTAGTTGGTTCTGAGGTTGCTTTTGAATTCTCAGTTATGTTTTCGTTGGTGCTGAATTCTTAGTTATGTTTTCGTTGGTTCTCAGGTTACTATAACCGGGTTATAGTTTGTGTAATTGAGTAAAAATCTTGGTTTATTCTTGGAGTGGCAATTTCTTGAGTTAGATTATCGTTGCTAACCTAATCACTGGTTCCAACCCGTGTTCGATTGATTTGTGACTAAGTTGGACATTACTTCACCCTTTTCGGTCCTCTTAAGTTGCTATTTCACTATAAACTCATCCCTTGTTCAGAGGTTGTTAGGTTTAGCATCTTGGTTTGAGTACTTCGTCTTTTAGGCTTTCAAATGGAAGGTTGAGTTTCTTCCTTTTGTTTATTATTGTACCTTGGTTTGACTTTTGATTCATGCTAGTTTATTTTGTTAATCACATCAGGGTAAAAAGATTTTACTTTTAAGGGCTTATACAAATTATAATGACTGATATCAAGGTTGGACTACAAGGAGTGCATGTGTGATTTTGCTTAATTTACCATTTGGCTTTGACGTATTGTAACTTCTCTATGCATAGCCAGAGTATTACGTATATATGAGTTTTAGTTGAATTAAACTTATTTTTCATAAGTTGGGCTAAACTACCCACAATCTGCCCACAATCTACTCCCTGCTCTTACTTGCTTGATTCAACATAACTAGAGTGAAGGCAGTGAAATTGTAAATTAAGCTACCCACAATCTACTACCTGCTCCTACTTGCTTGATTCGAAAATGGCCCACTTATAATGATTTTGATTTTTTGCTTATATGATTTCTGCCAGCATGTGTCTCAACCTTCTTGCTCTTTTGCGTTAGAATAATGGTGCGGTAGCTTCTCTAGGTGAATAATGCTCTTCGTAGTTAAAGTTTGCACTTGGGATGGATATGGTTGGTTTTTACCTTTACACACTGGGTTCATCGGGGAAGAAAAGGAGATGTAACTTTGATAGCATATTGTGATTGTATGATAATTTACAAGTTAGGTGTTCGATTTTCTGTCTACATGTGGTTGCTAAGTGTGAGAATTATGCTTTCATATAAGAAGCTATGTGCACTTTGATACATTTGTTATGTGTATTATGTTGTTTAATTTAATATGCTATACTATTATTAATAGTTGAAAAAAAACTAACGAAATAACTTATTCTAACTTAAACAGAAAATGGAAATTCCGGAGCCTCGTAGGTGGATGGTTAATAAACTTTTTCCCAATAGAGGTGGATTAACACCTGAGTTTGTGGCGGGGGTTAATGAGTTTGACATGTTTGCAAGAAACCTTCCTGTGTATTTGAGGAGAAAGTATATAGGTGTCCTTGTGCAAAGTGTGAGAATACAAAATTCCTACCACCGGAAGAAGTTAAGGTTCATCTATATAAGAAAGGGTTCACTAGTGGATATTGGTATTGGACATCAGATGGAGAACTTCAACCCCCTGAAGGTGAAGAAGTAAACATGCATCATAGTCCACCTAGTATTTCTTCCGAAAATCATGCTATGTCCAATGATGCATATCACACAATGGTTGAAGACGCTTTTAACCAACATGTTCCAAAACCTCCTAATCCAGATGCACAAAGGTTTTATGATTTGTTAAATGCATTACAACGTCCTTTGTAGGATGACTGCACTAATTATTCTGAGTTATAAGTTGCTCTTAGATTGATGAGTATTAAATCCGAGCACAATATGTCACAGAGTTGTTTTAATGAAGTTGTACAACTTATGAAAAAAGCATGTCCATCTAAGAATTATGTGCTGAGTAAGTTCTCCGATGCAGAAAAGTTAGTGAGAAAATTAGGGCTCACTTCTGTAAAACTAGATTGTTGTGTTAATGCTTGAATGCTGTTTTATAAAGATGATGCACATCTACAACAATGTAAATTTTGTGATGCTCCTCGATATAGGGTGCGTAAGTAAAAAAAAAGAGAAAACAAAAGGATGTGCCTTTAGCAAGAAGGCATCATCTTGCTATCATTCCTAGGCTCAAAAGATTATTTGCATATTATAGTTCTACTCAACATATGAGATGGCATTTTGAAAATCCTCGAGAGCCTGGTGTTTTATGTCATCCATCTGATGGAGAAGCATGGAAACATTTTGATAGAACTTGGCTTGATTTTGCCTCTAAGCCACGTAATGTTAGACTTGGCTTATGTGCCGATGGTTTCTCTCCATTTTCATCACAGTACGCAAAGCCCTATTCATGTTGGTCGGTCATTCTAACTCCTTACAATCTCCCTCCAGAAATGTGTATGAGTACACCTTATATGCTTTTGACTTGCATTATTCCTGGTCTGAAAAATCCTAAGGCCAATGTAGACGTATATCTACAACCTTTGATAGATGATTTGAAAACCTTATAGAATGAAGGTGTCCAAACATATGACATTTCTAGGAAGGAAAATTTTCAAATGAGGGCTGCATTGATGTGGACTATTAATGACTTTCTTGCGTACAACATGTTGTATGGGTGGAGTACGCATGGAAAATTAGCTTGTCCAACTTGTATGTCCTCATCCAAAGCCTTTCGTTAAGAGAATGGAGGGAAGCCGACGTGGTTTGATTGTGATAGACAATTTTTGCGAATGGATCATCAATTTAGAAAGAATAAGGATGCGTTTATGAAGAACAAAAGTGAAACTAGTAGGCCTCCTACTAGACTACATGGGAAAACAATATGGCAAACTGTGCAACACCTTCCTAAGGTGACTGAAAATGAACCTTTTGTCATTGAGGGTTTTGGACAAGTTCACAACTGGACCAAATAAAGTATATTTTGGGAATTGCCATATTGGAAGACTAACTTACTTCTGCACAATTTGGATGCTATGCATATAGAGACAAATGTATTTGGTGTTGTTTTCAACACAGTTATGGATATAGATGACAAAACAAAGGATAATGTCAAAGCAAGAATGGACTTGAAATTATACTGTAGGCACAAAGAATTAGAGCTGAAGGAGTTGGATAATGGCAAAACTGCGAAACCAAAGGCAAAATTTAGCTTTTCAATGCAGGAAAAAAAGGCTATTTGCCAATGGATGAAGGATTTGAGAATGCCGGATAACTATTCATCATATTTAGCTAAATGTGTGGATGTTGATAAGACCAAGATAAGTGGTTTGAAGAGCCACTATTGCCAGGTGTTCATGCAATCATTACTTCCAATTGCATTCAGTGCACTTCCTGAACAAACATGGAAGCCTCTTCCTGAACTTAGTCAATTCTTTAGAGACTTATGCTCAACGGTGCTGCACGAGGAGAAACTGTCCCAAATGGAAAAGAATATTGTTGTGACCTTGTGCAAGTTAGAGCGTATCTTCCCTCTTGGTTTCTTCAATTGCATGGAGCACTTGCCTGTACACATGGCTTATGAAGCAAAATTAGGAGGACCAGTCCAATACCGTTGGATGTATCTTTTTGAGAGGTAAATTTTTATTATTTTATACACAATTTTTTGAAATATTTTTAGGAGTAAATTACATTTGCTAACATATATGGCAAATTATATAGTAGGTTTTTAGGCTTATTAAAGAAAATGGTACAGAATAAGGCCCTTGTAGAAGGCTCAATATGTGAGGCGTACACTAATCTTGAAACATCTCACTTTTGCACATACTATTTCGCATGTAATGTACCGTGTATGCGGAATAGAAATAAAAGAAATGAGGATGAAGTTGAGCAGGATGATACACAACCAACTTTATCGGTTTTTCATCCACAAGGTCGTCCCAGTGGGCAAGTAACACCACGGTGGTTGACTGATGAAGAATATAATGTTGCTCATCTTCATGTTCTACTAAACTACGAGGAAGTATAACCTTATATTGGGTTAGTTATTAATATTTTATATTTCAATATGTTCTTTCAAAACATATTTAATACGTACTTAACCCTAAAAAGGAGTGCTGCACTTGGCAACTTCTTCACTCAAGAAAAAAGAGAAGACAACCCATACCCTTCTGATTAATAGGTTGACACTTTAATTGCAACACAATTTGCTTCCTGGTTTAGAAATAATGTAAGTTGATGCTAACATATTACTTTGGTAAGCTATTAAATTAATATATATATATATATATATATATATATTGCTTAGTTGAGTAATTAAATTATGTTTTCTTATTTATTAGGTGGATATGATGCAAATGTATGATACGAAACGTCATCGATATTTGTGTCAATCAGCATTGGGACCTCTAAGACTTGCGAATACATGGCATATGTATACAGTCAATGGTTATAAGTTCGACACAGAAGCTTGGAATGAAGACAGAAAAACTTACAACTGTGGAGTTTGTGCTAAAGGAGTTGGAGAAGGTGGCGTTGAAAATGATTTCTATGGGATTTTGAAAGATGTAGTTGAGATTGAATATCCGGGAGAGCCAATCAAAAAGTGTGTTTTGTTTAGTTGTCACTAGTTCAACAACATCCCTAATAGTGGTACAAGGGTGCATAAAGATTTTGGTATTGTAGAGATTAAACACACTCGAAGGTATAGGAAATATGATCCGTTCATATTTACGGATTTTGCAACTCAGGTGTATTACATGCCATATCCGGTGAGAAGAAGAGACAACCAAGATTGGTGGGTGGTTATAAAAACTACTCCTAGATCCAGAGTAGATAGCAAGTACACATTGCAACATGCTTATCAAGAGGAGAGTATGTCTGATGCTACTACTATATTAGATGATGTTCAAATTGACAACCTCGTGGATGATGGATATGAAGAAATTGATATAGATGTTACACTAATAACTCATTAGAATGAAGAAGATAAGAGGGGAGAGGAGGACGAGGAGGAGGAAGAAGAAGAAGAAGAAGAATTCGCTGATGAGGATGATACCGAAGTTGAAGATGATGTAGAGCTTGAAGGTGATGAAGATGATGAGGATGATGATGAGTAGTCATTTGTTATAATTTTCATAATTAGTAGTCATTTGTTATAATTTTCATAATTAGTAGTCATTTGTTATAATTTTGATGATTATAATTTTAATGTTAGTGAAGACAATCTTGTTTCTTTTGTGATATTCTTATTTATGTATGTTTGTATGATTTTATGTTAATTTCCAAGAGTATCTATCATGTTCGTGATTTCTACGTCTGACAATTACCAATTTTGTGTTTATTTCTGTATGAATTTTTTTCCAATGAAAGATGTCGGAGAAAAACCGTACCAAGAAAAAGTTTCGTTTCACTTTTACTTCTTTTCAAGGGACTCCCGCATCTACCCCCTTCACCTACCATTGCCCGTACCATAGATCCCACCCAAAATTCCATCCCTACAATCTCTCCACCTTTTCATAATCATGCCCTGCCAAATACCCAATTGTCTACTATCCAACCAACCCACCTTTCTTTTGGCCATGTACCTACATCTACCACCACTCCAACAGGCATTCCTACTCCTATAACTACTCCTAAAACTTCTCATCCCTCTCAAGAAGTTTCCCAACCTATTGAAGATGTCCAACAACAAACGACGACGAAGATCTTTCCAAGAGGAAAAGAGTAAGTACTTAGTTTTTGCGTTGATTGTTTTTTTTTAAAGAAAACAACATTGCAAAATGAACTTTTTATGACTATATGTTTCTTTTTTGGGGGGGGGCATATTCTACCCAAACCATACTCACGTCATTCATGCCCTCTCTAATATCATGAGAAGTAAGTTTGATTCACCTTCTCATACTTGCAAGGAAATACCAATTGAAGTGCGAAATATGTGGTTTGATGAATTCAAAGTAAGTTGCCTAATAGTTGTAAAAAAAAGAAAAAAAAACATTTGGTACATATTTTTTCATATACTTACCCGTGCTTATAATTTTGGATTACTTTTAGAAAAAATTTTGTTGGGATGATGAGCATGCTCATGAGATTAGGAGAGTTTTCGAGTTTTGTGGATCATCAAGATTAAAAAGAATGACATTTGAGATTCGAAAAAGTGGAAAACAACCTGTGTGACTAAGCAAAGATGTTTATGATGGCTTATGTGCATATTGGGAGTTTGAAGAATTCAAAGGGAAAAGTATGTTAGGCAAGACAAATCGAGCATCACCGTTGGGAGTAGGTTCATCTGTACATTGTGGTGGATTAATTCCCCATTTCGAGCATAGGAGGAGATTGGTAATATAAATATATATATATATTTTCGTATATATGCGTTGATTTTAACTAACTAATTGAAGTTATTTACATGTGTTCATAATCACTAATCTACTTTTAATTCTATGTAGGCAGAAAAATTACAAAGAGAGTCAACTATTGATGAATCATTTGCACTCACCCACTCTAAGAGAAAAGATCAATCATTTGTCGATCAAAAGTCAAAAGAGACATATGTAAGTGACTTATTTCTCTGAAAATTTATAAGCTCAAGAACTTAAATCAATATTAGGAGAGATCGAATGAGGTTGTTTTCACGAGTTTCATTTTTACACATACACATTGAATGTTTTGTTTTGATAAATGTCAGCAAGTATTTGAATATATGTTCAAAAAAAGAAAATGTCAGCAAATATATATTATAGATTGAATAAGCCATCACCAGTTTTGATGCAAAAGGATCTAGTTAATGGCAATCTTAAATTCTCAAAGAAGCTCATAATGGAGAACGGAACATATTAGGTTTATTTTGAAGTTAGACTAGCTTCTAAGGTATATATACACTTCCCTTAAAGAATTATATCTGTATTTGAAGCTGAATTATTTAATTTCCAAGGAATTTGAACTTGAAGGCTGGTGTTGGTTATGTGATGTGAAACATTTTTATACAAATGCATACTTGAAGCTTTCTTTACAAATGCAATTTTCTTTACACTTCAAGGCTTGTGTTGGTTATGTGATGTGGAACATTCTCATACTTGAAGTTGAATTGTTTAATTTTGAAGGACTTGTTAATTTCCAAGGAATTCAAGCTGAATTGTTTAATTTTCAAGGCTTGTTTTGGTTATGTGATGTGGAACATCAATGCAGTTTTCTTCACACTTGATATCCACTTAAATTGTTTATTTTTGGGATGTTGAGTACTCCGGATGTGTGATCCGTTGAGTTGTATTTTGCATTTCTTTTCTATTAGTGAACTTTATTGAATGGTTTACCCCGGGCATGTGGCCCGTAGAGTTGTGGTATCCGGCGTTTAGCCATTGAGCTTTATTTGATTTATCCTTTTTTGCTTGTATTCAATGTAGGGGATTTAATGTAAGGCTTTAAGCTTGGAAAATGATAAGTTTTTAGGAAAAATTCTGTCCGTTTTGCCCCAGGAATTAAGAAACACTAACACTCCTAGTCTTAGGGTTCGGAGGGTTGTTATAGATGCTCATATTCACTATAATTTTCTTTTACTCTTTTTATCTTTAAATTGACAAAAATACTTACATTCTTCTTAATATAGGAGAAGTGTAAAAAAAAACTTTCAGAGATCCAAGCATCTACTCAAGGTGAAGGTTCTACCTCCCAAGGAATGCCACTTCCTCAACTGTCGATGGAAACTCAGATGACTATTTGGAAGGAGGCTGTTGGCCTCACCAAGAAAGGTAAAATTTTTGGATTAGGATGAAGGATTCATGTGCTTCTAGTATTGGTCCACCTACTACCACTAAAGTTTCTATTGAACTATTTGAAAAAGAGAAGCAATCAGAGAAAAAGTTAAAAAAGAGGTTGCATCAGGTCGAGAAAAGACTATCTGATACCACAAAACTTGTAGAAACTTTGACGCAACAAATGAATTTTACAATTCAATATCCACCAATGTTGGTGTTGGAAATGGTGGAATTGGAAGCAATAGTGGTAGTAATGGTGAGGATGAAGATGGAGATGAAGATGATGATGATGATGATGATGATGATGAAGATGATGATGACGACAACAATGATGATCAACAAGAGAATGAGGATGCGGATAAGAATGACAAATGATTTGTATGGTAACAATGTTTGATGATTTGACTGTACATACAGCAACCAAAAGACAACTACGGTTGAAAACGGTTGCTCCAGTTGTACAATGTAGCTCTATGATTATGAACCCACTTATTTTTATGTTGAAAATGAGATATTTATATGTTAATCTAACTACAATGAACAAATTAAATTGCATTTTGGTTGCAACTATACTTTCCAATCACCACCTAACCATAGATCAAGTTGAAAATTATGATGCAAATTTTGCCTAACTCTTATAGTGATCGTTGAAAGATACAACTCTACGAAAACAACAAATTCGAGGCGAAAAAGGATAAACAAAAAGGCTTAAATAAACAAAAAGAAGAATCAGAAAGATGTGGATGATACTTCATTAAAGGAAACTTTAACTATGCAAATTGCACTCTTGGAAGTAATGGGGAACAATTTCTATCATACATGTTCATAAGATCCGACCAGTTTGTTTCGATGATTAGAACTATCAATAAGCAATAAGGAGCTATTATGAGCGTTAAGGGTAATGCGGTTAAAATAGTAAGGAGAGCTTAGGAGTAGAAATGAGCTAGCAGATGCTTGTCAGAGATTAGGAATGGTAAGCCATTTTTCAATACTTTTAAATGCTAATTAAAACATAATAAGCCATCATTCAATAATTATTTTTTCGTTAATTATAATTGTGATAGTTTTAAGTTTACTGCCAAATTCATGAGTTGATGATTACAACAATTATCGGTAAAATTAGCTGTTTTAGTAATGGTTAACTGTTTTACTAGCTATTAGCGGTTTTACTAGCATTAGCTGTGACATACTAGTGGTTAGTGTTAGTTGTTCAACTAGCAATTTAAAATAAATGTGTTTGGTAAATGTAACTGTTAAAGTAGCAGATTTATGTCAAATGACTAGAAAGGATGCAATAAACAAATGTTTTTAGTAAATAAAAAGAAGAATTTTGTAATTTACAATGCAACCACTACGTAGAGGTTCTTAAAAGCTACTTTAATCAGCTTTTGAAAAACACTACAGAATCCCCTAACCACTACCTTATCCACTACTTTACCGAATACTTTTAAGTAGTGGTCCATGACATTTTGACCACTACAAACCACTAATCTCTACTTCAACCTCTATTGGCGAACGCAGCCTTAACACTATTGGCAAGATGCTAGAAACAGGTTGACATTCCAACAAATAGGCAAACATTTTTCACAGTTGGTACATGCGAGATATTAAACAATATGAGAACAAGGGAAATACATACTTAAATTTGGATAGATATGTGTGACGCACACCTCTTTGAAAATACTCAACATACGGTGTGACATGTTTGTAAGTCATAGTAAATTATTTAGGTTTATTCTTTTGAACTTATCATAAGTATTTGTCATCATTATGCATTTGTTCAAAATTAATTAAAATCGAACAATGGAACTCATCAACACTCAATCATATTTTCTAATTATAATTTCATCACTAATCAAAATCAATCAATAATAATTAGTATCAATTTTAGGGTTTGTGCAACAATGCTAATACTTTGCCTTAATACCCGTTAAAACTAAGTAGAAATAGATTTAATAAGATTAAGATTGCGGATTAGAAAACCAAGTATAATTATTTGTAATAAAGAAATGGGAAGATTGACGTCAACCACTGGGATGGCATACGTTTTCCGGGCACTGATTGGTTGAAGATGTAGTTTTTGAATTACCACATGGACGCCATTAATTTACACATGCTCCGGAACCCTGCAAATTATTATGTACACCTGGGGGCTTATACTCCCGGGCCATGTCAGCACCATTTGTAACTGCCACATCAGCCTTCTTGTTTCCCCTGGGTATTCTTTCAGGGCAATTGTTTTTTTTTTGTTACCCACGGTTGCTTTTCTTGAAAAAAAACATGATCTCCATGGCGGTTATATGATCGTGATTCTGTCAGTTCAGTTGCCACATTCTGACCTTGCATTTCTATTTCGTGTTCCTGGTAGAAGCTTCTCACACGTGATGTTGCTGATTTGCTTTGGTGCTTTCATTAAAATGTTTGCTATTACCATTTGCTAAATTTGATACTTCTATTTTAGTAAGTTGGAATCTCATGGTTTTGTGAGAATTCTGATTTTAAATATGGACATGAGCACGGTGGAAGGTCGAGAAGTCGAAATTGAAGAATGTACAGTTGCAAAGAGTTTGATTCGTATGTGCATTAATGGCTTAATGTTGTCATATGTTTGAATTTGTTGGTAGAAAACATTAGTGATGATTAATTTCCTCCTTTTCTGTAACTTTGTTTAATGCAGAATCTTTGATGTTGAGGTTAATAGGGGAAGATATGAACGGTGCGTGTTATATGTTTTGATCGTCTTTTTATTTATTTATTACAAAGCTCATCTTTTTAAGTAGTGTGGTATTATTCATTATTGAGCTTCTTTTGGTTCATTACCATTGGATTATGTTTTGATCATCGCTTTTTTTCTTTCTTTTTTTTTACAAAGTTCATCTTTTTAAGTAGTGTGGTATTGTTCATTATTGAGCTTCTTTTGGTTCACTACCATTGGATTATATTTTGATCGTCTCTTTTTTTTTGGGTTTTAAAGTTCATCTTTTTAAGTAGTGTGATATTGTTCATTACTGAGCTTCTTTTGGTTCATTACTATTGGATTAATTATGTTTTGATCGTCTTTTTTTTTTTTTTTACAAAGTTCATCTTTTAAGTAGTGTGATATTGTTCATTATTGAGCTTCTTTTGGTTCATTACTGTTGGATCATTATCCTAATTGTTGTGTGATTTTTTTAAATATTGTGCTATTGTCCTTTATATAGCTCATCTTTGTTCATTATCATGTTTTGTAATTTATCTTGCTTGTTAAAATACTGAATTTGCAGCTGTCATGTGATATTTTATAGTGTTGTTCACTGCCACTTGAGATAATGTTAATTTTTATTCAATTGGTTGTTGCTTTGACGGCGTAGTGCTTGTATTGTTGGTTAAGGTGTATGTTATTGATATATTTATTTGCTTGCTTATTATGAGATGACCATTTTTTTTATATAGAAACTGCGTTCAATAATCAGGAAATTATTGAAGTTCAACCTTTGCGAGACGTAATCTTTGTGACCACCACCACTTCTTTTAATGGTGAATGTTATTATCGATGCATTTTATAAAATTCCCTTTATTATTTCTCATTATTATAGTATAATAATTCATGTTTGTCTTAGGTTTAGGTCTTCTGTGCTTGTGTTCTCATCCTTGAGGTTTGGAGGCTTGCTTGTAATTAATCAACAGTAAAAATTCCTCTAAGTGTCTATTAATATTTTTGTTCTTATTTACAAATTATTTTGAAATTATTCATTTTTCTTCAAACCTATGGTTGTTGTATGATCTATTTGCCCTTTTTAATTTTGTACCCATATGTGATTATTTTGTTTGTCTTTGAATTCCTCTTTTTGAATCAAGAGTTTGTAACTTTAATCAAATAGGCTTTTCATTATTAATTTAGTGGTAGATGTGGATTGTTTTTCATTGATTATATTTTATCCATATTGTTTGATAACATTCATCCAAGAATTTGTTGTAGTACTTTTTCAATAATTTTAAGGGTTTTCATATATGAATTTAGTGTTGACACTTTTTTCTATTTTGTGTTTGCGTAGTTGTTCACTTTTATACATGTCATAGTTCATTAATAATTGTAGTAATGTTTACTGTTTTTCCGGTTCTTAGGACTTGGGTTCAAAAATCAAGACATTTATACGTTCAACCTTTGCGAGAGGTGTTGGTTGGGTCTACAGTTGCATCAGAACGTGAAGCATTCCATATATACAATGACTATGCATATAAGGTTGGCTTTAGTGTTCACTATTCGAAGATACATCATAGATGCAAATCTAAAGGAGGAGGGTTATGCAAGCGTCAGTTTTGTTGTTGGAAAGTAGGATTCAAGCAGGATAAAGGTCATAATCACAAGGGTCATACGAATGTACAAGTGAGGATAGGTTGCAAGGCGTTTATCCAATTTCACATAGACAAGGATGGCAAGTGGATAGCTACTCGCCATGACATTGAGCATAATCATCCATTGTGTAGTCCAAGTAAGCGTTATCTGTTGTCTTCACATCGAGAAGTGTCTGAGGAGGATATTTTGTTTGTTAAGCAGCTTAGGGAGTTAGGAATAGGAGTTGCTGATGCACATCGTGTGCTCAAGAAACAAGTTGGGGGATCTCCTTCTTTGGGGTATGGTTTGCGAGATGTATACAACAAACTCTGTCAATTCAAAAATAGAACATTTGATGGTGGAGATGCGCACTCACTAATTGAAATATTTTGATTGTCATTATTCATAGCAATAATTTGACATTGTTAATGGGTCCACCCACCATCAGTGGGTTCTTTTCTTTTAGGATGGTACAATTTGTATAATGAACTACATTTTGATAATGTAGTGAACAATTTTAAACTGCACACTGAACAATTCTATATTGCATACTTGTATATTTTATTTTCTCTTTAAAATTTTTGCTTGGTGTAGTCTAATGTGCTTATTTTTAATTACTGATAAATTGGAGAAACCTTATTATGTTGTCAAGTTTGGGACAAAGTAAATGCTTATGATAATGTTAACATGTTTCTCCATGTTTTAACTAATTTTTTCATATTTTGGGTACGTTTGTTTGCAAGTGAGAGACCATAGTGAACTATATTATGTTGTATATTGAACAACATTTGTTAGTGCAGTGATTTATTTAGTATTTTTTGAAATAATATAATCTTAAATTTTGGTACATGTTTGTGCAATACATTGAACAACATCGATAAATTCATGCACATCGTTGACTTGTATATTGAATATTTTTGGTGTGCTTTTAAATGTGTAGTTGTTAAGCATACGTGAAGTCCAGAAATTGTACTGAATATCACGTCTTGTTAGATATGACCTTTGCTTTTGTTGGTGGCAACAACATGCTATTCTGGTTTATCAACTTATTTTTGTACTTGGAATTGACCCTTATGGTTAATACCTGGTCATTAGTCTTCATGTGTATGAATTATGGAGAGTACATTTGTACAAGGCATTGTTGCTTTAGGAACACACATACTTTTAATAAATATAGAAAATGAAGTACTTTATTTGTCAAATATTAAAAGTTGTACATTAGGAACATTGTGTGCTCTATGCACCAAGGCTTTAAACTAAGCTAACTACTTAATAGTAGAGTAGTACTATTGCTAGAGATCTTGCTATACTATTTCTCTTTGTTGGAAGACTTTTTTGGCTGCTTCTTGTACTTGCACTCGTAGCCCATTCAGTTCACTTTCTAATATCATTGTTGCATACCTTGAACGTAGACATCTGACAAACTCTTCCTGCATTTTGGACAACAAAGCGACTTATTATAAAAGAAAACTGATGCATGTGAACTTGTCCACAATGAACAACATTCAATAATTCAGTGAACTCACCCATAAAAACCAGGGAGTAGTATTAAATTTAGAGTGCAATTCTATACTGAATTTAGTTCCATTACTAATCAGGTTCTAGAGTGAACCTTATTCAATAGCCCCATGAACTAGTTCCAAAAAAAAGTGAACCAAGTAAAACTATTACATTTACAAAATTAGCATGTTTTACAGTGAACGTTACTCAATTACTAAATGAACTCACCCAAAAAAACAGTGAACAGTAGTAGTTTTCGAGTGCACTTCTAGGTTGCATTTAGTTTTAATGCCAATCAGGTTTCAAAGTGAACATTCCTCAATTCCTTAGTGAACTAATGCAAAGTAAATAGTGAACAAAATAAAATTTACAAATACACCAAATTAGCATGGTTTTTAGTGAACCTTCCTCAATTGCTCAGTGAACTGAGTAAAACTATTACTCAGTGAACCTTAATCAGTGAATTACTCAGTCAACTAAGTAAAATTTACAATGAACATTACTCAATTACTCGGTGAACTGACCCAAAAAAAATAGTGAACACTGTTAGTTTTAGTTGTTGTTCACTATCATTCATTTTTTAATTTGTTGTTGTTCACTGACTACAAAGTTTCTTAGGGTTCGTTCACAATAATTGTGATTATCGTTCACTTTCGCATTCAACAATACATGTCTGCAATATCCCCGCCAAAACCAAGCCACCCAACATCCAAAGGTGTCTATAATTTCAAAATTGAGATCAGAAATTACCACCCTAATGCATTCACTTGTTCTCATGCAGTTCACATTTGTTTTCGCCCACTTCGAATGCATTATGCCAATTGCAACTTATAACTCACAAGATACCTCAATACCCCCCACAATCAAGCAATTGAACCTCCAAATTTGTATTTACTTTCAAAACTTTGAGCAAAAGATAAAGCATCATTTATCTAGATTTTCGCTTATACGTAATTGTCACTCCAAATTATCTTCTACTGTTGTCGTTTAATGCATTATCGGTTTCATTACCATCTGTTAAGATCGCTTATACGTAATTGTGGTGTCTGATTTTCGCGTTGTAAATAACAAACACCCTTGTGACTTGTTTGCAGAGGGTGTTC
>JACYFF010031959.1:25648110-25660610 GCA_017589665.1 Selenicereus undatus
AATAATAATAATAATAATAATAATAATAATAATAATAATAATAATAAGATCGAGAAGTTATACTAAATAGTGATATGATGTAAAATTCAAATAAGTCTACATTAATCTTTTCATTTAGATATAATTATGTTTGTACTAATAAAAACTACATAAAGTACACCTACTAATATTAATTGGTTGATTCTAATTTTAATTTCATATGTGAAGTCCTGCTTATTTGTGTTTGGTAAGATGTTCCTTTACATTTTATTAAAAAGGATAGGAAACTTAGAAATGTAGAACATTGTAATATCAACCGTCCTCCCAAAAAAAAAAAAAAAAAAAAAAAAAAACAGAAGAAGCTAGAATGTCACTTTTTAACCTAAAATAAGACACTTGTCAATATTTTTGGTTGATCCACAAAGAGAATTTTGTCTAGTTTTATAGGAAAGACAGTATGATACTTATAAAAAAAATGAAAACAATTTCAATTTCTACAAATCCAGAGTTGACATTCAACGTCCCTGAATTAAATCAAACGATGAAATGCTTCTCGGTGAACCGGCATGATCCGAGGTAACACCTGAATTAAATCCATTCATTTAGACCCACCTGCTGGCTCATTAGTCCCACCACTGCTGCTACTGCCACCGACACCACCGCCACCAGTGTCTGGCGGCGTTGCACCACGTGGTTCTATAGACTTGACCTAGAACTGCTCTGGCCTAACACCCTCATAGGGTTGTTCTTGTAGGGGTAATGGTGGAGGTGGTGGTGGTGTGATGGTGATAGTGATGGTGTTGATGTGATCCCAACACAATTTCCCATGGATTTTGCTGAGAGGTTTTGAGTTTTTTTGGTTTGTTGTCAAGCTTTTGAGTTAAGGATCGGGTGTGCATAGATGACTTTTCTCTGGCAAATTAAAGAGAATGGTGGTTGGTTGCTAGGGGTGTTATTGGTCCAAATTTAGATTGGATAGGGTCGGATCGGATCGGATCGAGTTAGACCAACGATCGAATAAGAGGGAAGTTATGGATCAAATAAATCAAGGATCGGATCGGAACAGGGGACCTGACCGAACCGTGCCAAATTGTCAAGCTAGTAAATTTTTACGATATGAACATCTTATATTTATTTCAATATGAACAATTTCAATATATTTTCGCCTTGAAAAACAAATCAATATTCTTGAATGTTTGATAAGTTATAAGTTGCAAAAGAAAATTAAAATTGAATAAGTAGACAATCGGTTTTCAAATTTTTTTATTCGGTCCCCGGTCCAGACAGGTGGACCAGGCCAGACCGGACCAAAAACCGAATTAAAAAAATCTATGGACCATGGACCGGACCGAATTAATTTGACTTGGTCCAATATGATCTGATCTAGGTTGGTCTTCGGTCCGGTCTGAGTTTGAAGTGAATAATGAACACCCATACTGATTGCTGTTTTTGATCAAGCAAAAACGACGAGTTGACCCAAAGCAGTGCATGGCCTTTGCTTTTTTACATCAACAATTTTTATTTTCTATTTTTTATTAATTGGACAAAATCGTTGTGTTGATTTTATTACATTTTTATTTCGGTCAAGTTGAATTTAATATTTTAATGGAAACACAACTTGAATTGATGGAAGTACGACAGCAACTTCAGCTTTTCACGATGAGATTAGTTGGGGAAGATTCTCAAAGGGGCACGCATTAATGCATTATTGTTTGCTCGTCTTTTTATTCCATGCTGGCATGCCAACAGCGTCAAAGTCTATGTTTGGAACGGCTGGTGGTAGAGGTTAGATTTGATAAAAAAATCACCTGACCTGAAAATTCAACACGAATTTACCTGAAAATTTTAGATTTGAACACGATTTTTTCGATTCGAATCCAAAATAAATTGAATCTGAAAAAATCTGCAAATTAACGGGTCAAATCTGACCCAAACCCAAACTCACTCTCTTAACCTGAACATTATATCCTTGGTTTTTGATTTTTCTCTAATTTATCTCTCTTAACAATAATCATTAGTGATGTTTATCGCATGGTTTAAAAAGACATTATATAGCTATTACATCTATTTACAAATTAAACAATAATAACCTTATTTTTTCTTCTTCATTCTCTGAAAATAACACCCTACACGTACAACTTTTAAATGAAAAAAGGTTTAAAAAAGGATATGAAATTGTACGAAATAACTATATAATCTTTAAAAAAGTTAATTTAAAAGAAGACAAGCATTTAATATGCACAAGTCATACCATCTTATACTTAGTTAAACAAATATGTCTAATTATTTTTTAAAGTAATTAATTTATAATAATTTAAAATTTTGATGTTATAACTGCAAGATAATATTTTGTGCTTCTTTTTATCCAATTATATTTGGTTTTCATTTTAACTAGTCTTGAACTATAATTCTAATGGTAGGAAAACGGATAGCCGTATTCGTATTAGAGTCACCCCATTAATAAAGCTTTACCTCATTAGACATTAGAAGGTCAGTTAATAAAAATATTAAAATATTAAATAGGTTAGTAGCGGTCAAAATGCTACAACCTATTAAAATGCTCTAGATGAGCTGCTCCATAAATGGTTGACCCGCTATTTACTTTCTTTCAATGTACAGACCGATCTACCCAAAATCAAGTGGAACTTGATTCTTTGTCCACCTATGCAAGATGTTCATATCTTATGATAAAAATTTTGAATATTTTTAATATTCTTTTGATAAATTACAATTATTATGCCTTTTCATTCAACACTGATAATTTTAAGTAATAAATATGCTGCATTTTTTATTTTGAAAAAAGAAAAATAATTCACAGAAAAGGTGCTCTAAACCTGTTGGGTTGATTCGAAACGCGTAAAACTGAAATAGACCCATCCGTATTATGTCCGAGCCCGAAATATACCCGACGCGTATTTTACCCGAACTCAAATATATATACCCGACTCGTATTTAAGCCGCATGTCCAAATTGACAGGCCTAGTAGAGGTTTTAAATTATGATAAGTGAGCTTTTAAAAAAAAAAAATGAAATTAGCTTCAGTTTACGTGGTGATTGTTTTGAAATAATTAAATTTTGATTCGGATAACCTTTAATTTGCTATTGAGCATGTTCAAGAAGGAAGCCAGATGCCAAGATCGACCTAACCCAACTGCCATTACACTCAGCTGGATGAGGCCATAGCCCCATTCCTTTGAGAAAATATTGTGAAATTTTATATCAAGGCCCTGTGTTTTTCATAGTTTAATGAACCTAACACACTCCTCTTCACTCCCACCCACTCCTTCTCTCCTTTTTCACATTTTTTCGCACTTTAAAAAAATTACAACTCCTTTCCACTCTCACCCACTTTCACCCACTCCTTCCCACTCTTACATATAACTACTATTTTCATATTTTAAAAATTTTTATAATTTATGTAATTGTATGTACGAATAGTCTGATAACAATTATGAAAAGTTTTATTTATTCTTCGAATGTTATGAAAATATTTGTTAGTCGTGGCAGAAAGTGTAGATCACGTAATTTTGTCATATATATTGAAGAAATAATTTATTTATTTTTTGCTTTGTTAAGCAAATGTTAATTTTTGTAACTGGTAGATATTTTGGATTTGATTCTGTACATGGAAGAAGTGCTTAAATTTTTATTTTTTTGCGTTATTTACGAAATATTTGTTATAGATCACCAAAGTGTGGATGGTAGTTGCTATATGTGTAATAGATTTATTTTTCGTTCATCGTAATTAATTTGGGACCAAATTTGCAGATGTTATTTTCGGCATAATGAAGGAATGTGTAAATCTTTTTGACGTTGTATGTAATTCGTGACGGAAAATGCAAATATATTGTATGTGTATTTTGAGCAGATATTTTCTTCTGTGTGCGTCAGTAATAAAATATTGAAAATTATTCACACAAATTGCAGATGATTGTTCTCCGTGTACTGATGGTCAATTCTTTTCGTTTGGAAATTATGGGCTAGTAAATGGGTGAGTTGGTTGAGATTGATAGAAGTGGGTTATAGTAGGTTGAAATAGGTATTTTTTTTTATTGAAATAGATTGAAGTAGGTTGAAGTGTGTATTTTTTTGTTGAAGTGGGTTGAATTGTTGAAGTAGGTTAAAGTTGGTTTTTTTTTTATTGAAGTGGGTTGAAATCGATTGAAGTAGGTTGATTTTTTTTTAGTATAATGGGTAGAAGTTGGTTAAAATAGTAGAAAGTTGATTGAACTGGGTTGAAATTGGTATTTTTTTTTATTGAAATTCGTGAAATGGGTTGATGTGGGTTGAAGTGGATAGAGATTGGTAAATTTGGATTTACCAACGAAAAGAACAAGGCCTGAACATATGTGTATTTTTTTCGTTGTTCGTATCTTGTTAATATATGAAAAAAATACAGTCGTAATTTGTTTTACGAATAACCTAAATTACAATTTTTTGGGTAACAACCGCCATGAAACAATATTTCGTACCTGCGTCAACACAGAAAAATATTTTTTCAGTCTAAAATTTTTTTTATCATCGATAATTACTATCACAAATAAAAGATTACATTTAAAAAATAAAATACGTAACTTACATCAACTCTCCTATTTCATTCAACTCCTTTCCACTTTTTTTCACTCTTTTCCACTCCTTCCCCCCTTTCCCACACTTAAAAAAAATCACTCATTCCCCCCTTTTCCACTCCCGTTCATCCTACACCTTAAATTTTCCAACGAAAAGAACATGGCCTAAGGGTGTGTTTCGTAGGGTAAAAATCATTTTCCTAGAAAATCACTTTTCGTGTAAAATGATTTTCAACTCATATTTTCTGTTGTTTTATAAAAAGAGAAATAAAGTTTCTGAAAAATGAATTTGATTAGCAAAAAATAAACAAAAAAGGTAAAAAAAGGCACATTAGTGAGAAAACAACAATAAGTAAGATATTTTAAAAAATGGGAATTTATGTTTTGTTCTTTAGGGAATTTACAATAGTGGTCTTATATAGATCAAAACTATGACAATATGTACATTTTTTAATTTTTTTAATCTTATCTACTACCAACAATTTGATACTAGCAACGCTTTATCAATTTCTCATCTTCGAGTAGGAATCCAAACAAAGAAGAGGAAAGATCTAGTAAATTTCTCTATCTTCTTAACCCTGATGATAAATTGCAGATCGTTTTGAGTTTTAATGAAATTATACTTGTCAGATTCACCAGCATCTGTATCAGTATTGGCATTGGGATGATACAAATTCACTAATATTTAATATGTTAACTTAATCTTCAAACTATATATCATTGCCGTAACCTTGGAACCATATGTTGAGGAAATAGATACAGAAGAGAGAAAGAATGAGAAAACTATATGAGCGCCAAAGAAACGTAAAATCAACTTATGCTCCAGTCAAAGTGAAAATATTTTTCTTTATTATATAGAAAATGATTTTACCGTGAAAGCAAATTTACCCTCCTTATTTTACCAAACATTGGAAAATGAGAAAATTATTTTCGCCGGAAAAATGATTTTTACCCCTACCAAACACACCCTAAGTGGGTCATAAATAACGAATCATGTATATAAGCTCCAATGAGGTTACAATTCAAAATCAATTAGCAATGGGTGGGGTAACTCACAAGCTTATATATATGCTCAAGCCCTTCAATTTTATTAATGTGGGAGAACCTCTACTTTAAGAAAACATGACCTTAAAAATTACACAAGTTGCATTCCACAAGACCAGATGGGCCATGTGGGGGGTCTCAACGCCCTTCGCAAAGTACCGTTTGGGACCTTCCAACCAGTATCGGCACAGGGAGCTTGGTTAGGGTTGTGGATGATGAGGAACCTGGCCCGAATTAGTGAATACACCCAAAAGCAGAGCTCAAGTAGACACAGAAAACGCATGGATTACTTAACAAGTAGAGGGCTACTAGTCTGCAAAAGGATTAATAGGAGTTGTGGTTTTTGCATTGTAAAAAAAATGGATGACATTGTTGACCCAAGACTTACACACTCTCTCAAAACTATATCCGAGACTTCTCTCTCACTCTTTAAGAACCCCTCTCTAAATCTCTTGTGTGTGATGCCCCTCTTTGTGTGGGTTACCTAAACTAGGGGACTTCACCTCTATTTATATATACTAACTTCACCTTTTTAAGGTGCGATGGAGATTTAAGACAACTGTCACAATCTTACAATGCCTATTATATATATTTTAGACATTTCATAGGAGATTTCTAGTAGCTAATGCAATATCCTAGATTTTCCAAGGACCTAGAATAATCTAAATAAATATCTTAGATATCTTTGCAAAAGTTTATAATATCCTAAATAAAAATCTAGAGCCGACTGAAGAACTCCAACAGCGACAAGTGTAATAGGCCAACCCTAAATTATGTTTATTTAATTAATTATCTCATGTTAATAATTTTTTTTCATATTGATTTATCGCATATATTCATTCCGGTGGGAAAAAAATTTATTTGGGCCATCACTTGGCAATTCGGATTTTGTTTATTTATTTAATTATTAACAAAAACTTTGGAAGAATTGATATTAGGCCCTAATAATTAAAATCTAAGCGAATTAATTTATTTTCCGTATCATCTCAAAAATATTAAAATCGAAGTCCAGAAAACGTTATCGTTACAAAGCACTTATTCCCGAACCCAACTTATTTCGGTCCAACTTGAAGCCCAACAAGTTTGCATTTTTAACCTAGTTAATAACCATGATTTAAAGTTAGCCATGGTTAAGTAAAAAGTCACGTTTTGAGGGATAAATTCAGCCAAGCATTTTGGGAGTCATTGTAGCCAAGTAAAAGATCACACACATCCTTTCTTCCTCTCTCCCTCGTAATACATAGCCAACCACTTCCAGGCACCAATCAGACACCCTTTGGCCACCAAGACAACCACCATCCATCCCCACACCCCCCTCAAGCATCAAACATCACTTTCACCTACTTTTCTTCAAGCAAAATGAGTAATCTTGAACTTGATCTTTTTGGTTTTGCTTTTTACTTTAGTTTTGATTCTTGTTTTGATGTTTGTGATCTTTGATTATGATATTTTGATAAGAAATAAGAGTTATTTGGGTGTTGATCATGGTGGAGTTGAGGTTGGATTATGCTAGGGTTAGGGTTAATCCTTAACCATGCAAGCTTAATGTTAAAGTATTGGATTTTGATTGTTTTTTCTTTGATTAGGTCATCTTCTAACCTATTGGTGTTTATGATGATGTTTTTGGTGATTTGAAATGAGTTGGAGTGAGTCCAAGTTGGCCATAAACTAGGGTTTTGGCAAGTAATGTGTGATTTGGATTAAATTAGCATTAAGCTTGATTTATGTATGTATTTGATTAAAAAATGATCTTTATTGGATATGATTATGAAGTGAAATTGAGTGTGGTAGTTTTGTATGATGTTGGGATGGATCAACGCTTGTTTACATGCTTTTAAGGAATGATTTAGGCTGAGGATTTGTGTGAAAAGAGGGGGGGAAACTAAAACAGTGATGGCTGAAAATTTCAGAAAACATGGCATATTATGGGATTAAACTGGTAATGATCAGCCCATTGAAAAATTATTATTTTTGGTGGGTAGATAGTTCAGTGTGTTAGTTTTCAAATAGCTTTTGAATCTCCTTAATCTGAGGTCTGTGTAAAAAGTTATGATCGTTTTACCAAAACTGTGCAGAATGTACCAAAACTGACATGCTTGTTTTCTAGCCTCATTTTGGGAATCCTATGGTGGGAATCAAGCTTGGTCTTCTAAATGAAAGTTTTTCGGACTTCTTAAGCTTTCAATATTGGGGCTTTGGGTCTCAATCGGAGATCAGGAGTCTAAGTTACGAGTTATTCTTTTTAAGCCACTGTTATGCTTTTACTTTTCTTGTACTAAATTATTAGCTATGAAATAAATATATTTGCTAACCCTATGTTCCTACAACGATATTTTTGTACAGAATCAGGACCTAATCTATCGTTTCCTTCCCTTTTGTGCGTAATCCCATTTCAGTGAATTTCATTTAAAGTACCAAGGACGTTCATTGCCTATAACTTTAGAAATCAGCACGTATTTATCAAAATTATAATGTTTTCGTAAGTACATCAATGAATTAGTTTAATCCATGATTTATCACATAATAAGTGACTCCATCAATTATCAGTTACAAGGCATTGTCCTTCAGTTACCCACATGGCTTCAGGCCAGGTCCCCTAATCAACTTGGCAGGTGTACACCTATTACAGATAATAATTAGCAATGAATTGTTATATTCATCACATTCCCTGTTTTTAAATTAAAATGAATTGCAATGCGGGCCCAATCAGTTTTTTTTTCCAATGATCATTTAACAATACAGGGATGCATGTACTGAGCTTAGGCTAACAGTTTGAAATGTTTTCATGTTTTGTTTTAGGAAAAGACTGAGTGAATCGCCTTAGGTTGACAGGCCTACTAGAAAAGGCAAGTGAGAGCGAAAGTCTAAAAGGAACATTGTTGTGATAGTGTTGTAATGTTTTGAGCACTGTATTGTGAAAGACTTTGATGTTAACCTGTATACTCCACAAGGGTTACTGTATTTCGTTGAAAACCCTGGATTAGTTGAATGTTTGGATGTTAGAACTTATATATATATATATATGTGTGTGTGTGTGTGTGTGTGTGTGTGTGTGTGTGTGTGTGTGTGATGTTATAAATGCCTCTTGATATTAAATATTGATCATTATGGCTAAGTTTATCATGTATAAGCAAAGTCTTGTCCTTGTTTGACAGCGGTAACGCCTGATCATTTGGGTTATTATTTCTAATTGGAGAAACTAATAAAAGGAACGCAAACAATGATTTATGTACATTTTGGGTGTTACAACAAGAGTCGTAGTTAGGTGCGGTTGCATGGGCTCGATGACACGGACCCGGTTCCCATCGGGTCCAGTGTCCCCACATACCCCACATAGGCTGTGTTGGCTGTTGTGGTGGATGTGGTTCTTGGATCATGCGGTTGTTCTAGTTGGGGTATTGGAGAGCAACGATCTTCTTGTCATTGTCGGATTGATGATGTGATTTCACAAAAGTTTCCCATGTTTTTTGTTTCTTTTTTGGGACATTAGATGAAATGTTTTTGAATTTGGTTGTGTATTGAATGTTTGATCGAGTTTAGAGATTTACTTGAGTGGTTTTTGGAGGGCAAATTGGCAATTGGGGTTGATCGTTGTTTCTTAATTACAAAGGGAAATTCTGGACTGTGGTCGTTGTGTGTTGTTCCCCTCCCCCCGTTTTAGAGCAAGTGTGTTATTTCTTTTTCATTAAGTCTAGACTGGGTGACCCTAGGGAAGGACACTTTTTAGTACGAATATTGCAATTAATCTTTTAGATGATTTTCGTATACAAAATAGATCAAGAATATTCAATGTAATTATTTCATTTGACGTTTTAAGATATTCAACAGCTAATTGACAATATTGTTGGCAAGAGTTGACCAAGCAAGGCCTTGTTCTTTGTAACTTACTATTGTCAAATGCAGTTCTTGTTGAAATAAACTAAGTTGACCTTTAATTTTTTTTCTAAATTTATATTCTCTATCCGACTAGACTTATTTTGCTTGAATTAAATAAAGTTAAACTTATTTATTTTTAATGTTCTGAATTAAACATAATAATAATAATAATAATAATAATAATAATAATAATAATAATAATTTGAAGAGAAGTTCTACTACATAGTGATATGATGTAAAAAGAATTTTGTGTTCACATAGGTCTATATTAATCTTTTCATTTAGATATAAATTATGTTTGTACTAATAAAAACTGCATAAATTAAAGTACACCTACTAGCTAGTATTATTTGGTTTATTCTAATTTTAATTTCATACGCAAAGTCTTCCTTATTTTGTTTGGTAAGATGTTCCTTTACATTATAAAATATAAAAAAAGGACAGGGAACTTGAAAACATTGAACAATATAGTGTCGACTCCCCAAAAAAAGGCTAGAATATCACTTTCTAACCAAATAAGAAACTGTCTATATTTTTGGTTGATCCAGAAACGATACTTATAAAAAAAATGAAAAGAATTTAAATTTCTACAAATCAAGAGTCGACATTCAACGTCTCTGAAGAGTAGAATGATAGACAACAAAAAGAAATTAAACGATCCGAGAATTTAAATCCATTCATTAGATCCAACTGTTGAATTATTAGTTCCACCACCGCTGCTGCTGCTGCTGTCACCGGCACCACCACCAGCACCGCCACCACTATCCGGCGGCGTTGCACCACGTGGTTCTATAGATTTGACCTTGAACCGGTCTAGCCTGACACCCTCAACATCATCAGATCTATTGCATGAAAGCGTATTGCATGAAAGTGGTGGTGGTAGTGGTTCTGGTATGAATAGTGGTTGTGGACCTCGTGGTGATGGAGTTGATGTGATCCCAAAACAATTTCCCATGGCTTTTGCTGCGAGGTTTGGAGTTTTTTTTTTTTTGTTTGTTGTCAAGCTTTTGAGTTAAGGCTCGGGTGTGTCTGGATGACTTTTCTCTGGCAAATTAATGAAAACGGTGGCTGGTTGCTGTTTTTGATCAAGCAAAAACGACGAGTTGACCCAAAACAGTGCATGGCCTTTGCTTTTGTACATCAACAATTTTTATTTTCTATTTTTTATTAATTGGACAAAATCGTTGTGTTGATTTTATTATATTTTTATTTCAGTCAAGTTGAATTTAATATTTTAATGGAAACACAACTTGAATTGATGGAAGCACGACAGCAACTTCAGCTTTTCATGATTATGCTTAAGGTCTGTTCTTTTCATGGATCAATTGTAATTTATCTATTTTAATTTATTTCAACATACTTTAACCTATTTTAACCACTTTAACCCACTTGAAAAAAAATTACCAACTTCAACTCACTTCAACCTACCTCAATCCACTTCAACCAACTTCAACCCACCCCCTTCATAATTTTAATATTTTATAAAGTATCATGTGAGATTTAATCATTTTTGCACCAAAAATTCACTATACTACTTTTTTGTAAATTATTGTACTTTGGAATTGTCTTATTTTTCTATTTTTTTATTTTTTTAGTTTTTTATCTTTAAATTTTTAAATTTTAAATTTTTAATATTTAATATTTTGTTTTTTATTTTTTTATTTTTTTACTTTTGTATTTTTATTTTTTATTTTTTATTTTTATTTTAAATTTTTTGTTTTTAATTTTAAATTTTTTTTAACTTTTTAAATTTTTTTAAATTTTTTTTTAATTAATTTTTTTATTTTTGTATTTTTTTAATTTTAAATGTTTAATTTTAGATTTTTTTATTTTTAATATTTCATTTTTTATTTTTGCTTTTTTGTTTTTCATTTTGTATTTTTTTAATTTTTTGTATTTATTTTTTCATTTTTTATGTATTTATTTTTATTCCAAACAAAAGTTATAGAAAATACCAAAAAAATAAAAATAAAAAATAAAAATGAAACATGAAAAATAAAAAATAAAAAAATAAAAAATACTAAACAAAAAAATAAATAAATAAATAAAATAATAAATAATAAATAAATAAATAATAAATAATAAATAATAAATAATAAATAATAAATAATAAATAATAATAATAAATAAATAAATAATAAATAAATAAATAAATAAGTAATAAATAAAAAATAAAAAATAAAAAAAATAAAAAATACTAAATAAAAAAGTAAAAAAAATAAGAAATAAGAGATAAAAATTTAAAAATTTTAAATTTTAAATTTTAAATTAAAAAATTAAAAATTGAAAATTAAAAAATTAAAAATTAAAAATATAAAAATTAAAAATTAAAAAGAATAAACAAAAATTCCACAAAATTTTGATAACTTCATAAATTATCACACATTAATTACATTATCATTATTTTAACTCATTTCAACCCACCACATAAAAAATATACCAACTTCAACCACTTCATCCTACATCAACCTACATCAACCTAGACCTGACAAAACTGATCCGAGACTTGAAACCTGAACCGAATGACCCGCACCTATATCCGACCCGACAACCGAAATATGCTAACCCGAAAGTGGACCCGAAACTCGAATTGACCCAACCCGAACCATACCCGACCCGAAATTTTCAACAAAGATGCTTATTTTGGCATGACGAGTGCATTTCATCAAAAATTGGTTGACCCGAAATCGACCCGACCCGAACCATACCCGACCCAAACCGAAACGACCCGAAATGTCACTTAACCCGAACATGACCCGACCCGAACTTGACCCGACCCGTACCCGAACCGAATGACCCATTTGCGAGGTCTACATCAACCCACCTCAAAAAGAAATAGCAACTTCAACTCACCTCAACCTACTTCAACCTACTTTACCCTTTTACCCACCCAATTTACCCACGAAAAGAACAGGCCCTTGGTTGGAAGATTCTCAAACCGACATAGGTTATTATTTGCTCGTCTTTTTAATTCCGGCCAATAACATCAATGACGGATCTAGACATGTACATTAGGGGTGTTCATAAATTAAT
>JACYFF010031959.1:25663110-25677542 GCA_017589665.1 Selenicereus undatus
TGCTCATTATGGCTCTTACGGACCAAAGCGTTTTTAATTTTCGTCATTATTATTATTAATATTTTGTATTTTTCAATACAAATATAAATTTGAGCATGTGTTATTAGAGATAATAGAATCATAAATACGATTTCCATGATTATTTCTATTATTACTATTGTTGTTGTCGTGTCATTATCGATGTCGTCGTTGTTATCTTTCAGTTTGAATTTGATAACATAGTCAATATTAATAATGATCATCAAATTATCAAACAGAGATTAAGATATTATAATAGATATAAAAAAATTTCTTAGTTCATTATTATAAAATACATTAATAATTTAGAAGTTTTAACTTAATGAAACGAAATTATAATTACTGAACAAGTCATTAAACCTTATATCACACCTTATTATTAACACATAATATAATATACACAATTATAAAGAAACAATAAATATTTTTTATTTGCATTATTATTATTATTAATATTTTGTATTTTTCGATACAAATATAAATTTGAGCATGTACTATTAGAGATAATAGAAAAATAACTATGATTTTCATTATTATTTCCATTATTATTATTGTTGTTATTGTCGTCATTGTCGTTGTCGACGATTTTATCTTTCTCCTTGCATTTGATAACATGGTCAATATTAATTATGATCATCTAATTATCAAAGAGAGATTAAGGGAGTATAATGGATATAAAAGTTTTTATTATTTCATTATTATAGAATAAGTTCATGTTTTAGAAGTTTTAACTTAAGAAAATCGAATTATAATTACTGAACAAGTCGTAAAACCTTAGGTGATACTTTACTATTATCACATAATATAATATACAAATTCATATAGAAATAATAAAAAAAAATTATTTCCATAATTATTATTATTATTTTGTCTTTTTTGTTACAAATGTACATTTGAGCATGTATTATTAGAGATGATATAAATATAAATATGATTTCCATGATTATTTCCATTCTTACTATTGTTGTTGTTGTCATTGTAGTTATCGTCGCTGTTATCTTTCTTTTTGAATTTGATAACATAGTCAATATTAATTATGATCATATAGATGTAAGGGTTGTGCTGAAAAATTACATATTGTAAGCATGATATAACATACTGCAAGGGTTGAATGTGAAATATAAAAAAATTTAAAATAAAACACAATCATCATATTAGGCCCATGAAACTGAATTTCTTTCACATTTAATATGATCTATTTAACAGAAGGAAATAAATGAACTATTTATTTGTGTTTCAAAGCATATATATCTTACAATTAAATTTAATTCATTTAAATCTTAAACGTATAATTAATTTTTTAACATTTCAAATAAATTGACCAAAATCTAATCTATTTAACGCACAAGAAAAATTGAAATTAGTTTCGTTTTCTTTTAAACCATACAAATTCAACAATCAAATTCTCTTCATAAAACACCTAAAATTATAATTAATGTTTTACCGTTTAAAACAAAATACCCCAAATTGCCATAACACTTCAAACTAAGAAATATCTCAACCCACAAATCTAAATTCAACGCATCTCTTGCAAGACAACATAAGGGCATGGGAAGTTTATATCAAAACCCATGAAACTATTCAGTTGACATGAAAGTCAAATGTACAAAGTATGAACACTTAATTATATTAGCGTCCCCTAATTGGCCATTTTAAATAGCCAAAAAAGTTATGTATTAACATAAATACAATGTTCAAATTATTTTCGTTAAAAGACAAATTTTATTTCTGTTACATGTAAAACTGAAACTAAACTGACTTCAAAATAGCTTATACCTAAATTCACTAGACAATTAGCCACTTCATAAATTTTTGCTCAACAACAAGAGGAGAAGGTAGATTTTTCATCATTGACATCATAGATTGACTTATCATCACCAATTTAGGCCCTGTTCTTTTCAGTGGAAAATGAGGGGTGTGGATGAGTGGGTGTGGAAAAAACGAGGAAGGAGTGGGTGGGTGTGGTATTTTTTTTTTAACTGTAGGAAGGAGTGGATGAGTGACTGAGTGTGGGTGACAGTTGAATGTAGTTGAATGAAGTTGAAATATTGGTTATTAATAATTTTTTGTTTTATAATGTAATAATTTTATTGTGATAGTAATTAATGATGATGAAATTTTTTCATTTTTGTTTATTCTTTTTTATTTTTTTTATTTTTTATTTTTTATTTTGGTATTTTTATTATTTCATTTTATATTTTTAATTTTTAAATTTTTAAATTTTTAAATTTTTATTTTTCATTTTTCATTTTTTTTTATTTTTTTTATTTTTTAATTTTAATTTTTCATTTTTCATTTTTCATTTTTTATATTTTTTAATTTTTTAATTTTATTTTTTAATTTGTAATTTGTAATTTGTAATTTGTAATTTTTGTAATTTTAATTTTTATTATATTTTAAAAATTTTTTCAGATTTAATTTTTTTATTTTTTGTATTTATTTTTTATTTTCTTATTTTTTATTTTTTTGTATTTATTTTTTTTTGGAATTTTTTGTTGGTTGTTTTTCTGGAATAAAAAAATGAAAAATAAAAAATAAATAGATACAGCAAAATAAAAAATAAAAAAATAAATATAAAAAATTTAAAAATTTAAAAATAAATAAATAAAAAATAAAAATAAATGCAAAATATTTAAATTTTTAAATTTTTAAATTTTTAAATAAAAAATAAAAAATGAAAACAAAAATAAAAATAAATACAAAAAATAAAAAAAATAAAAAATAAAAAAAAAATTAAATAAAATAAAAAATAGAAATAAAAAATAAAAAAATAAAAAAATAAAAAATAAAAATAAAAATAAAAAATAAAAAATAATGAAAAACAAAAAAAAGAAAACTGTTTCACGACATCCAAAAAATTAAAACTGCTTATAATTGCTATCAGCTTATTCATATACACAATTACGTAAATTGTAAAAATTTCAAAATATGAGAAATGGTTGTTTTATGTAGGTGTGGGAAGGAGTGAATGAGTGTGGGAAGGAGTGATATTTTTTTTAAAGTGTGGGAAGATGGGGGAAAAAGTGAATGAGTGTGGGTTGAGTTGATTTCCCAACGAAAAGAACAGGGTGTTAGCATGGTTTGTGACAAATTCACTATCTACTGTCTCCATCATACTTATATAGACTTTTGTCACAATCATATACTTTTTAATTATTAATCCAATTAGTTATGCACGAAGTTGCTATATATTTAACTTTTTTATTGAATTTTTTCATTATCTCTTCTAAATTATAATATTAATCATGTCTACCATAACTATTTGTTTATTATTTCGATAACATATCTACAGAATATCTATTTGAATATACTCCGTGCAAAGCACAAGCCCAAACTAGTGATTTATAAAAATAAAATCCTATTTTTATATGTGCTTAGTAGTTGTGATTCGTATATTGTATTTTGAGGAGTTTGTATTTTATGTAGATTAAGTTTTTTTTTTAATGGCAAACATACATGAGTAAAATTGCTTCATGATTAAAAGGAGTTTGTCCTCATGTGACATTTGTTTGTTCTCCGTTACAATTTGGGAAGGAGGGGGAAAGTTGATGAATATCATGTCATCAACAATTTCTTTTACTATCTAGTTGAATTTTACCGTACCATATAGGAAAATTTAATAAAATACCTCTTTTGGTAATTGAATTTGAGGGTGATTATTTGTGATCTGGAGTCTCCTAACCGGCAGTTTAAGTTTTCATATGCCCAATGCTTTGTAATGTTTGTTAATTCTTTTTAATGATATACTTGGTTCAATTTTTACAGTATTATAAAGTAATTGGCTCAATTTTTATCTCATTTTAGGTGGTGTGCGATTAGATGCAGTGCCATAATAAATTAGTTATATGAGTGTAATTAACTGTAGGTCATGTTCGGTAAAATTAGCTGTTTTAGGTAGCGGATAACGGTTCAGGTAGCGGATGATTGTTTAGATAGCATATAGCGTTTCTAATTTAACTGTTAGTGGATAGCTGTTTAGATGAACGGTTGAAACTAATGTGTTCGTTAAATTTAGCTGCTATGCTAGCTGATTAATGTAAATTAACATAAAATGATATAGGCAATTTCCAAAGATGAAAAATTTTAAAGAATATTTTCTGCCTAAAAAATATAAAATGCTACTTTTAAATATCAAAAGTTAATACTATTAGCTTTTCAAAAACACTACTTAAAACGCTAAACGCTACCTGAAATGTTAGTCAAAACACTAGTTTACCGAACACTAAAAATTAACTAATTAGTATATTAACTTGATCAAAACACTAAACATTACCTAAAACGTTGTTGCCGAAAACAGCTGTAAAAGGAATGAACCATAATATAGCATTACCCCTTTTTTTAGGATAATAACCTGAAATATGTAATGTAATGATAATTTTAAATCATGTAGTTATATTAAACATACTTCACATAATTCCTCTTGTTTAATTAGAGATTTTTGTTGGAAAATTGATACATGTAGGGGAAAAAATATGGTTGAAACATACAAGAAGCCTAACCCAAAAAAAAGTAGATTAATTGCATAAACAGATAAGGATCATAACTTTTTTATTTCTAAATAAACATAATATGGTTAAAGAAAGAAAAATATCCATACTAGACAACCTCTAACTAAATTTTCTAACTTTGCCCCTTATTTAAATTAATATAATTTTCCCTTTTACTTTAGTACAGAACCTTTATCATTATCTACAAAACTAGTCTGGACCCGTACTATATACGGTGCATGTTAAAATAGACATTTCATAACATATACTATGCAAGTAATGAACTACTAATCATTGTAGATATAATTAATATTATAATTTATAAAAGATGGTAGAATAATCAATGAAAAATATATGTGGATAGCAACTTCGTATATAACCATTAGGATCAACAACTAAAAACCACACGACTTAGAAAAAGGTCTATAATAGTATGATAGAAATGGTAGATACTGGTTATGATAAAAGTCAAGCTAAATAACATGATGAGTAACTAATCTATGACGCCAATGATGAAGAATCCACCTCCTCCTTTTATACCTACAGAGGAAATAAAGTTTTAAAAATCTATACTAATACATAATACTAATATTTTAATAACTACCCTTTCCTAAATTCTCATTAACTTGAATTTTTCAACCGTCCGATTTACATAACAATAAATAGTAGCATTTGAATTTAACACCTCAACCAAAAATAAATTAATCAGTATAATACATATGCCTACCCACGTTCCACGTACCTAGAAGTTTCCCCACCTCTCTCTTCTTTTCTCTCTCTCTCTCTTCCCCTCGCCCCTCTATCTCTCCTCCCCATACAAATAAATTACCAAAAATAAATTAATCATTCTAACACATAACCCTACCCACGTTCCACGTACCTAGAAGTTTCCTCACCTCTCTCTTCTTTTCTCCCCCCCGGCCCCTCTATCTCTCCTCACCATAACATGCTTGTCTTCTCTCTATCTCGACATATCTCCATTTCTTGGCTTCCCATAGCTTCTGTCATGAACTCACCCACAACCCCCCCCCGCTTTCTTTTATACCTTTCAATGATAAAGTTGATTTCTCGATTTTTGTTAGAAGTTATTCCTCACTATTCTTGGGTTTTTATTTTTTTTTGTTATGGGGATCAATATTTTGGTGATTTCCAGATCTATGGTCGAACACACTTGATCTACCATTGAGGGGTTAAGGGAGGGTTTGTAGCTGCAAAAATGGTGGTACCACCGGATCTGCCACCGACCGTCAGCCACGCACCACCCACCAGCCGTCAATCACTAACCACTGCCATTAGTAGCCCAACAGCTTTCTAGGGTTTTTAAAATTTATTAGCGCGGGTTTCAGGGTTTCTTTTTTTTTAATGGGGTTCAATGCTTTTGTGATTTTCAAATCCGTGGTAGAAGAGTGCAGATAAGGTGCGAAAATGGCAGCAATAACATCTGGCTTAAAATCTCTCTCCTCCAAGAAGCCCCTGAGCTTTATCAACCATCGATTAAATGGCGGGCAAGTTTGTGTCAAGCTTCACCCAATGACCAAGATTATCTGTCAAAAACAATCTACTTGGCTCATGGACGCCACCTTCTCTTCCATGAAGACCTTGGGCTTCACCGATGGGCCCTGGAGCCAAGGTAAGGATTCGTTTCATCTTTTTGGATTCCTAAGAACTTTAGTATGTGAAATCTAAAACTAACAATATGAGGGTTTTCATTTCTTTTTTATGAGGTTCGACATAATAAAGGCTCGAATTTTTTTTTCAAAAATAAATTTGATATTATATCCACCCAACTCCTACACACCTACAAACTTGCCGCCCACATCGCGCCCCTACTCACCCACAAAAAAACTAACTGCTCACTCCTCATGTTTTCCCCTTGTACGACATTGTTTTTGGCTCTCAGCAGACTGTCAATTCCCTCCAATCACACACATATCTCACAACCCCCTCTTCCATCTCCTACACCGTATGCAAGTCATCAATTGGGTTATTGAACACATATTTTCCAAGCTTTCTGATCTTCCTAGGTACACATAATCACATTAAAAAAACCTTACACCTTTGGATTTATGCATTGTCAATCATTTAAAAATTTGTGGATCTTCCTAGGTCAATTTATCAATTTTAGTCATTGTATGATGTTTTGTATTTTTTTGTTGGAGGATACATTGGAGCTAATCTTCTCGAACCTGTATTTCCACCTCAATCTCCTCTAACATTAGGTATTGGTCTGCTAGAATTTGTGGTCTATTCGCACCAGGCTAATTATTGATGTGAAAACCTATTGGGATGAGGTTTTGTTTGATGCTTTTTGCTTCTAATGTTGATTATTTGATTTGATTAAATCTGTGAATTCTTGATTCTGGGTTTGATCTTTTGAGGGAAATGGTTATTTGTTGCGCTTCAATTAATTCGCTTTTGAGGGAAATGGGCACCCCCTTTTCCCCCCCTTTAGGGGTTAGGGGGGATGGGGTTGCTTGAGCATTTGCAGTAGGACTTTGGATGAACTAGGACCAGTGAAGTTTAGAAGATTTGCGTTTTTGTAACTTTTTGATGAGCTCTCAGTTTAGAATGTAGCAATTTACTTCCTGGTATAGTATGTTTTTTTGTCATAAATGGAGAATGGTAGCTGATTCAAAACTGTGTGAGAAAAGTAGTGGTTCATTTATTGATTTGTAGCAACCACAAACTGAGGTTTTGTGTTACTCGAACTTGGCTATAAAGGTTTGACATTGATGTGTCTAGGCGTTTGACTATTTATCTTCTGGAAACTTTACTGGTTTTTAGCTAAAATGAAATCTCAATTGTCAACACCAAATATACTAAGTATCTAGTACTCCGAGTTGGATACTTGAGGGGTGCAATGAGGAGCCCAAACTAACATACCTTAGGTTTAGGTTTAGCTAAAATGAAATGTTTTGAGTATAGGAATAATTGTGCAGCAACAGGGCAACTTTCTGACTTGGCTCAAGTCTTCAAGAGATGTAGGGGGTCTTTTTTTTCTTGGGAAGATTTTTCGGATGAAGGCCTAATGTCTTGCTAGCATTGGTTTCCATTTTAGGCATAGTGATCTAACTTCACTTCATTGTCGCGCAAGGCAACCTCTTCTGAAAATGGTAGACTGGTAATTTTTTCTGGCACTTCCACAAATTTATGTGGTTCCTAGATTGAATGCACACCATGAGAATCCAGGGGTCTCATTATTATTTATGTGGTTCATGATTTTTTAATTAATTTGTGATTATGTAATACAGAAATTTTTTTTTCTAAAAAGGCATAATACAAATAAATTATACAATAAACAGAAAGAAATTTATGATGATTATATAATATAGAGAAATTATAGTTTTTGAATTTTGTTAATTTCAAAATTATTTTGTTTTATGGGTTTCTCAGTTTTGCCTGGATTTGCTGGCCTTTTTTCGATTCTTTCATCCTTTTTGGGTATACTTTTCCATATGTGAGAAAAGGGTTAGATTGTATTTGCTTTGTGTTTTGATTGATGAGTTATTGGTTTCAACTATGTTAGTTTGTGACAAATTTGGGGCTTTGGTGTTTGATTCATTTATTTCACATGCTGATTTAAGTGCCCGATTGATAGATCTAAGTGTTCAACAATGCAAATGTCTACTGTTAGATGATCTTTTTAGGTCTTAGTTGGCTTGATACTTTTTACTAATTTCAATTATAGCTTATTAAATAGTATTTTGTAAATTGTCTGGACATCAACCTCTAAGTATACAAACAATTAGATCAACAGATGGTTTTAAGTGTTAGTGCTTACTATATTATTTTAGGTAAACATGTATGTATATGTTAGCAATGGTATATTAAAGCGATGGATATTAAAGGGCAGCCCAGTGCACAAGCATCCCGCGTTCACGCAGGGTCCGGGGAAGGGCCGCACCCTAAGGGGTGAATTGTAGGCAGTCTAACCTGACTTTGTCAGTGGCTGATTCCACGGCTCGAACCCGTGACCTTTTGGTCACACGGAGACAACTTTACCATTGCTCCAAGGCTCCCCTTCATTAAAGCGATGAATATGATATTCTATTTCTTCATCCCTTCAGTTTTAATTTAATATTTTGATTTTGATTATTGGTTTTACTTTGACTACAAAATGTAATATTTTCATTTGATTTAATCCTAATAAATTGGGCAGATAGATTACACTTTTCTATCCTATGAATATCTTTTGGTTAAATATTTATGCACTCGGATGCATTGGATCACTATGATGATTGCACACTTAGCTTTGATCATTTTAATACATAATTTTCAAACCCCATAAGTTGGGCACCATTATCATCTTCTACTTCTCCTATTGGGTAAATGTCTTCAAATTTGTGTATTATGAAACTAATAAGGGGGACCCGATGCAAGTTGAATTATTAGACCAAAAGCCATATGCGAGGAGGGAGTATTAGCAGGGAGTCATTATACTGTTAGGCATACAAGTAGGTTTTCGTTTTTGTACTTGGGTGGTTGGGCCCAATAAAATGTAATACCACCCTCCCCCGAACCCAATGGTAATAAATTGACAACCTTTTTACTATTTTCTTTGTTTGTTCAATTTGCCTAAAAATACCCAGCATCAAATCAAATGTGAGAAAGTCCTACATAATAATTAAGCCTGTTGTAATTCCCAAAAACTTCCATGTAGTACGCTTAGGGAAGAGAAAATTAACACTTTCTAAGTTGTATAAAGGAAATTTAGTATCTTTTATTTTTTTATGCTGTTATTTTTGAACATATTTTTGTATGAATCAGACTAGGCTGTGTGTGATTGCGTCTATAAGTATATGGATAACTGTTTATATTTTAATTATCTTATCTTAAAATTTTCTCACTCCTTTACCATTGTTTCGGGGAGGGTGACTTCCTCCCACCATGACGGTATGGATTGTTAGATGTGAATAATTCAAATTTTGGAAAATTTGAACTCTAATAATCCAACAACCCTATCGACTTTGTAGATATTTATTTCAAGTTGTGTAGGGAGTACATTGTATTTTTAAATCACGTTAACTTTTAAATGCTTTTGGTGGACTTGAATTTTATGTATTTATATTTTTGAGGCCCAATATCATTTGAATTTGCCTAAAAATTGCAATATAAAATGATCCTAGATTTTTGAAAGGTTCAAAGTCCTAACTCCTTTTGAAGTTTGGATCATTAAATCGCATTATTTGATTCATTTTAGTATAGTTTTATGCTCCACTAGATATAACATGAATAAATTGTTTCTAATCATCATAATTTTCAATCATTTTCTTTTCAAGAGAAAATTCTATGCAGGGGGGGTTTAATTTTTCTTTTTAATAGTTTAGTGACTACCACTAAACACTTCCAAAGTCGGTTAACCATGTTTAACCGAAAAATAGAAAATCAATTTTTATTAATTAAACTTTGTAAGCATTAAAAAAAATAAAAACCTTGGCATTTAACCGTCCGACTTCACTTGTTTCTCCACCATCTACCTTCACCGGCGACTAAGCCTGTAATAGTCAATGGGTTGTCCAACGTTGTCAGATCTAAGTATTTTGGCATTGTCTCTGCTAAATCAATGCTACAATCTCTCTCTCCACGGATCTCCCTTGTTTCTCCCTCTCTCTATGAATCAGCAGTCATCATCAGCCCCGGTCCCTCATTTTGACCCATTTGACAACTTTTTTTGACCCATTGATGACAACTTTGTAAAAAATTTCGGGTCAGATATAGGTCCGGATCGTTCTGTTCTTGTTTCGTATCTCGGGTCAATTTTGTCAGATCTACCTCCGCCCATATTAATGCATTAGCCATATTCCTTTGCCCTCTTATTTCTCATCTTTCCTCCCCAGCTAGTTGCCTTCTTCTCATCTCGAATGAGTAAAATTGTCACCACTATCAACTGAAGATTTTTAAGTTTCCCCATTCTCCTTCGCCCCCCCCCCCCTCCCTCGTGTCGCACATCGCCCCTCTGTCTTTCCCTCTGCCTCACTAGTCGCACCCCTTTTCTTCCTCTTTGGTTGCCGTCGTTGTAGGCATACCCCTATCTTGGTAGGCATGTCCTCTAGCCGGCCAATTCAATTTTTTATGTTTTTCACATAATAGTTGTTGACTGTTTGAGTCTAAAATTCATTGTTTCACACACATTTTTCACCAACCTATGACAAATGACCTATCTAGGCAATGTATAAAACAAAAGGAGAAAAAAGCGTTAATTGGATCAGATTAAATTTGATTATGCTCTGATCCAACTGAAATTGGATTTGGAGGAAACAATTGACTCAATCGTATTGGATTCGGATATGATTTTTGGTAGTGAAAATGATTTAGATTTGGATTCGAATGTGCATACATCCCGTCTAACTTTGATCCGTTGTTATATCTATAAACAGGTAAATAGTTTTCACATATTGGATAACCTTTGTAGAAGGCAAAAATTCTACGACAAATAGGATGATGCCACGTGTAAAAAAAAATGACCAATCGCAAATTGCCATGTGTCACGTTGACTTCGGTGGGTCCACTTGGTCAAAATTAAATGTGGCTATAATCCAACCGGTTAAAAGCTGCCATATGTCGTTGATGCAGAAAATAGTAATTATTTCTCTTTTAAAATTACGAGAATAATTACTAAGATATGGGCCTAGGCCCGACCTCCAACTCAAACCCTAGCCTTCAAGCCTATAAATAGAGGTCATCTCCCCTCATTTTGAGGGAGCTCAACATTCAACATCTTACAGGCTCCAGAGCTCAAATTACAAACGACATCCAGCTACCAAGCAACAAGGATCAAAGTCAGCTAGCTCGACATATTCTGCAGCCTCAAATTGAAGTCTACAACAGAGTTCTTTAGCCAGTTCATCGATCGAGATCAAACAACCTCACCCTCGCATTGATTAATCTGACCAACTACATTGGACATTCAACATTGCAGAATTCAGAAGCTCAGATTGCAAGCGGACATCCAGCTACCAAGTGAGAAAGATCAAAACTTGCAAGCCTCAATATCAGCAATCAACCAGTTGTAGATCAAGATCAAGGACGATTTCAGAGTTCTTCAGCTGATTCAGCATCAACCGAGATCAAGTATCACGTCCTCGGAACATTAAAGTCATTAGGAGATTGAATAAGAGGATCATCTCATTGTATTAAATTCAGAGATTGTACCCATCTATCACATCAATACAAAAATTCAATTTGTTTATGAATTTCTTATCTAATTTATTTTAGGTTACGAAATTTGTGCTTACAACCTTGTTGATGTGAATAGTATCCGATTTTTCATAGTAGGCAAGCTAGGGAATATGCAAAAACTTTCCCCTAGTGGAGGGTTGGGATTATAATACGTTGTTTTTAAGCTCAATACAATACTTGCAAAACGATATATGTCTTGTTATTAGACCATCTTCAATGCCCGTTTTACCTTAAAAATCATCTTGTTATGTTTTATATTGGGAAAAAATAGTTTGGTTGAATAGTGAAAGCATTTTACCACTTATAAATGGTGTAAAATGATTTTCTAGCCAAAATTTTAACATTTACAAAACTACATGTATCATACGTCGTCGCATATTGGATTAACTCAATTAAGGTGTTATTTTGTACTCAACATAACCAACAAATATTTAAGTTTAGTAATTCATAATTAATTATAATTGTTAAAAATTTGGTGATTTTAAATTGTCGAAGATATTAATTTAGAATTAAACCAAGACATTTAAGAATGCGTTGGGGCAACACATATATTATAACTAGGGGTGGGCAATGGACCCGGTCGGGTCGGAGTAGAGTCGGCCCATTTACAAAACGGGTCGGGTTGGGTCATGGTTGGTCCTCCAATGATTTGGGCCACGTCGGGCCTTTTATGCAAATAAATGGGCCGGACGGGGTTGGCCCATGGACAATCCGCTTTTAGTTCATTTCAAATGTAACAAACTTGCTCAAAAAAATTGTGTATAATAAATTATTATTATGTATCAAGCGTTAGTAATAAACTGAACTAATTGTGGCATGTAAATTAGTGTGGTAAATAAGTTGAAAAAGTAATGGGTCGCTAAACAGGTCGTTAACGGACCGACCCAATCCAGCCCATTAATATGCTTTAATGGGCCGGTCCATTATTCACTCTTTCAATTATTGACCCAACCCTTTGTGAATCCTATTTTAAACGGGCGGACCCTCGTGACCCAATGAGTATCCAGCCCATTGTCCACTCCTAATTATAACCCTATAATAGTTAACAGTTTAAATGCTATTACTAGTGCAATCAACCTGTATTATCCTTGATGTGCAAGTAATCGTGCCATCCGTGAGAAGTAAGATGGAGAAAGACGGTAACCAAGAAAAGAAATCCGGCCCCCCCCCCCCCCCCCCCCCCCAAAAACAAACAAGGTGCCACTGAAAGCATTGCAATTTATTTTTTTTATCAAAGCAAAGGGGGTTAAATTATATTTCCATGAATGAACTCATACATCTCAATCGACGTCTATTCAGCAACCTGATCCGGGACATCATTAGACCATAACCTAGACCCAACAGACAAGGGTTGTCAATGGGCTATATCATGAGCAATACTATTACCCCTGACTTTACATATGACCACAAAATGAAACTAAACGACAAAGAGAAAATCAAAATGCCATAAACAACTAAATCAACAAAACTATCACATCGTTTCTTGTCCTTCAGTTTTTGGATGAGAGGTAGGCAATCGCCTTCAACAATCAAATTATCAAGGCCAGCCTCCTTTGCACATTGCAATCCAAATAAACAAGCCTTGGCCTCTTCGATTTCAGGGCCCAAGAACCTGGAACTCTGTTTGCACCCACTCAGGACAATGTCTCCATCCCCATTGCGGACCACAAATCCCCAACCCCCACCTGCATCCCTCATTGACCCAGCATCCATGTTTAACTTCAACATACCCATCGGAGGAGGATGCCAGGTACAAGCGTGAGTCACCTTCTGAATTTCCTCCTTCACCGAAAACTCCCTATAAGCTTTTACAAAAGATATATCTCGATCACTCAGCACAGCCAGGTTCCGATCTGGGGATCAAAAAATGAATCGATTTCTTGCATTCCAACACTCCCAGAGCACTGCCACAAAATCCATGATGATTGTTGGTACTTCACTTTATAAATATAATCCATGATAACTGATGCTAAGATCGGGAAACCATCAAACCAACGAAGTTATGCTCAACAAATAATGTGTGAAATATAATCCATGATGATTGTTGGTACTTCACGTTATAAATCTTTATATTATAAATGCTAAAATGTGTCAAGCCTTAAGAATGCTTCCCTCCCTCAATACTTGCATGAGAGTGAATTAAGGAGTTTAATATGAAAACTAACTATTTTCTCTCTCCCTAATGTGAAAACTACCCAATTAGTTTTTAATATTTATCTAAAATTATTTTTTTTACATGTGATCCCCCCTGTCTCTCTCCCTATCTCTCTCTCTCTCTCTCTCTCTCTCTCATAGAATTATTTTTTTAATGTTTGAAAAAATTATCTAATTCTTTTTGTTAGATTGTCATCATATTAATTAATGACTATACCTAATGAAAATTAATAACAACCCATTAATGTGAAGAAAAATACTAGGTAATTTAACTAACTACACTAAACTTTATATCTTTATCTTCATATTATAAAAAACAACAATATATGTGGTTGTCCATCATTTCCTCCTCTAATCTATGGTACTTTTAATTCAAGCAACTCTAAACTTTAGGTTGTTGATGGTTTTCTTCTTTAGTTTAATTAATACAATTGTGGTAAATTATTTATATTTTGTATATATTTTTCTTCTGTTTATTAGCTATAACTTTTTCCTGATGCTATTTTAAGTTTCTTTACTTAATTTTTTTCATACCCATCTATATGTATTATATTTGGCATCTAACATTTGCAAGGTTATATATATATATATATA
>JACYFF010031959.1:25687542-25752117 GCA_017589665.1 Selenicereus undatus
TAATAATAATAATAATAATAATAATAATAATAATAATAATAATAATATGAAGATTGAGAAGTTCTACTAAATAGTGATATTATGTAAAATTCAAATAAGTCTGTATTAATCTTTTCATTTAGATATAATTATGTTTGTACTAATAAAAACTGCATAAAGTACACCTACTAATTTTAATTGGTTGAACCTAACTTTAATTTCATAGGTAAAGTGTTGCTTATTTTGTTTGGTAAGATGTTAGGTTACATTTTATTAAAAAAGGACGGGAAACTTAAAAACATTAAACACTGTAGTGTCAATCCTCCTCCAAAAAAAAAAAAAAAAACAAGAGAGATGAGGCTAGAATATCACTTTTTCACCTAAAATAATTAAGACACTTTGTCTATATTTTTGGTTGATCCACAGAGAATTTTGTCTAGTTTTATAGGACAAACAGTATGATATTTATAAAAAAGTGAAAAGAATTTCAATTTCTAGAAGTAGACATTCAACGTCCCTAAGAGTTGAATGACAATAACAAGAATAAATCAAACGGTCTGAGGTATAACACCTGAATTTAAATCCATTCATTTAGACCCACCTGCTGGCTTGTTAGCCCCACCGCCGCCGCCGCCGCCGCCACCACCAGCACCGCCACCACTGTCCGGCGGGGTTGCACCACCAGCTTCTATAGGCTTGACCTTGAATCTCCTTGACCTAACACTCTCAACACCGCCAAAACTGTTGCTTCTCTGCATGACCAGCCGTTTCCTCTTCCGGCTCTCTTGATCGAGGATCCCTTTGAAGATGTCCTCAAATACTTCTCTATGAACCGGCATGATCTTCTTGAAGATGTCACTCCTCCGAGCATAGAGTTGCCCGAAGAAGTCCAACAGGGACAGCAGTCGTGGGTCCAGGGTGACTGACATGACTGCATGGTTCCCTGCTGGACTAGATGATCCGGCTCCAGTTCCAATTCCAGTTCCCATCTGATCAGGTGTCCCGATATAAGGTGTGTTAGTTGGTGTGGTCAATGTGGTGTTGGTAATGCGATGGTCATAGTCTTCATCCCCAGGTTGGGTGTCCTCCTGGGGTTGTTCTCGTAGTGGTAATGGTGGTGGTGGTGATGGTGATGTGATCCCAACACAATTTCCCATGGATTTTGCTGAGAGGTTTTGAGTGTTTTTGTTTGTTGTTAAGTTTTTGAGTTAAGGATTGGGTGTGTCTAGATGGATTTTCTTTGGCAAATTAATGAGAACGGTGGCTGGTTGTTGTTTTTGATCAAGCAACAGCGACGAGTTGACGCAAAACGGTGGCTGGTTATTTAATTTAATTTTAGTTTCTTGTACTTTTTGTGGTTGTTTTTTTGGGGGGGGGGGGGGGAGGCAACCCCCCACTTTGATGGCCGCACGACGGCAAATTAAATCCATTTCCTACCGGCTTTGCTTGGTTGGACGACTCACAAATGGATGTGGCTTCCTGCGTTATTTATTTTCCTTGGAGATTTTATTTGATATATTTGTACCATTAAAAGTTCTATTAAAGGTTATTTAAAGGATGCATAGAAATAAAGTCCTATTTTTATATGCGCTTAATAGTTGCAATTGTATATCGTTTTTAGGAATTTGTATTCTATGTAGATTAAGTTTTTTTATATGGTAAACACACATGAGTAAAATTGCTACATGATTAATAGGAGTTTGTACTCATGTGACATTTATTTGTTCTCCGTTGAGATTTGGGAAGAAGGGGCAAAGTTGATGAATATCATGTCATTAACAATGCCTTTTTAAGTCCGTTACATATAAATATCTACATGGGCGGATCTCCTTAGGAGCTAGGGTTGTCCATGGAGACTCCTAGCTCAAAACAATTGTTTACAATGTGTTAAATCCGATTTGATTTTATACGCATGGACACCCATTAAAAAAAAAATGATACAAGTCTATACACATCTAAATAAGCAAAGCCCAAAAAGTGTAAGTGAAAAATAGATTCTCATCTATAGGGATGGTGTGGGCCGGGTTTGGGGTAAGTTGAGTCATACCCACACCCATACCTATTTTTTAAAATCACCCTGATACTTATACCGATACTCATTGGGTTTTAAAAATTCATACCCTATCCAAATCCATCGAGTACTTCGAGTACTTCGGGTTTTATTCGAGTACATATACATTGTAAAAAACAATCCCCGTCAAGTTCATTAAGTTTAATTTTTAAAGTTTCAAAACTAAATAAAGAATACATAAATTATTTTTGTGGTGCATTAAGAATTCATTAGTGTAAATATTTTTACAATTCATGTGTTTTTCTTTTAGTACCTTAAATGAGTTCAGTAGCCTTTGATGTTATGAATTTTTGGTACATTTTCAATTTTAGAATTGTCAAGCAATAGTTCCATCTTTTAACATTAATAGCATTGTTGATATGAGCATTCTAAAAGATTCAACCTCAAAAATGAGACAAAAAAAATTAAAAAAAAACCGGATATGGGTATGGGGCAGGTTCGGGGATGCATATGTCTGTACCGACCTTGTACCCAAACCCAAATCCGTTTTTAGCACACCCACCCCAGACTCGTTTTTTCCCATTTTCTAAACCCATATCCGCTATAAACGAAGCAGGTTCGGGTCGGATTTTTTGGGTTTAGGTGGAACTCCTATTCCTACTCCTTTATTGTCCTATAGAGCTGAGCTAAGAGATATTAAAAGCAATTTTTTTTTAAAAGAAATTTTAATTGTGCCTTTCTATTTCTCACTCACTGTTGTGCTTTAAGCTCCTCTTTCACTGTCTAACTCACTCAATCACGTTACAAAGATACCTCAGATCTGCTACGGAATTACCGAAGGAAAAAGTTGTATTTTTTGACCAAAAATAACGTTTTTGACGGAAAATACGATGTCGAACACCCCGTTGGGATTTATCTCGTCGCAGAAATTTGCCGACGGATTCCGACGGCGTCCGACGAGATTTCCGACGGAATTCCTGGTCAGAAATTCTATCAGTCAGTGTTTGATGTTGCAGGTATTTCATACAGGGGAAGAGGTTTCTGACGAGATTTCTGACAGAATTTTCCGTCGAAAATCCTTTCCTCTCCAAAAAAAAATTTCGCTCTAAATAAATTTTTGCTCCTAAAAAATAAATAAAAAGCTTAAATATATCACGAACGATCACCACATACAACATATGTAATAATTACCAAATACAAATTTTTATATCTGAAAATAAAATGTACTAAATTAAAAATTAATCATAACATTCGCAATTATTTTGAATCTGTAGGCAGATCATATAAATTAATCAGATTTAGATAAATTTGTGGGATCATCGTTGTCATTTTGAGAGTCCTGCTCATCATCAGTGTTCAAGTTGATTTGGTTGGAAGAACCTCCACAATGTAAATAAACAAATCAACAACAACAACAACAACAACAAACTCCTAATGTGGGTCCCGCTTTCGCGGGGTCTGGGGAGATCCAGCTGTAGGCAACCTTACCTCTACCGGTATTCCTACCCATAGTAAATAAACAAATCCAAACAAAAAATAATAAAATACTATTAACATACTGAGCAAACTTAAATTAATATATACTTAATACACCTCAAAATTACAAAAATAAAATATAAATGCTTAACATATCAAACAAATCATACAAAAAATTATACATACCTCAAAAAAACATACACTTTACTTACTTACAAAAAATTAATATATAGCACAAATCAAACGAAAAATAAACATACTTAGCAAATTTAAATTATTCGCTAAAACAAAACACTCTATACATGTTTAACATACTTCAACATTTCATAATAATTATATAATTATTATAAATGTTCATACTTATCATATTTTATTTCACTTATTTAAATAAATATACTTCACAAATTAAATAAAAAATTAACATAATTCAAATCCATATTTTACGGGGGGAAAAAATAAACTATACAAATATGCTTCAAAATTAAACTTTACAAAAGTTAACAACATACAACAAATTAATATATATAATTTCCAAATAGAATAATTCCACTAACCTTTAAATGCCCAAAAATCAAATCAAACTACCAGGGACGGTGGTGGCGACGACACTCTTAAACGCATTCATAACAAATTAACAAACACAAAAAAATCAATTAACTTAAATATTTCAATTTCAAAGAGCAAATTAACTCAAAACAAATGACTTACCGTTAAATTAGAATCAACGACAATAATTTTTTCCGGTCACCGGAAACCATGAACATCCTCCTCCTTCTCTCTCTTCCTTGCTCTCTCTCTCTCTCTCTCTTCACGGTCGAAGAATGGCCATGAAATGCTCCCTCTCTCTCACTGAAACCTTTAAAACCATACCCAAATTTTGTTGAAATGCGTGCCAAAAAATTCCGGCGGAATTTCCTATGGATTTCGACGGAATCCCGTTGGAATTCCTGACGGAAAAAATTTCCGTCGAAAATTTAAATTTCCGTGGGAATCCGTCAATGTTTCCATCGAAAATTATGACTTCCTCCAACGGGTGTCCACGCCGTCGCTTTTTCCGTCGGAGGTTGACACCGTTTTTGTAGTGTCGGCCCCCTTTCTCTCTCCATCTTCAAAGAACTTTTTAGTTGGCGTCAACAATCTTCAGTCTTTTATTTCTCAAACTCAAAAGCACCAAAAGAGTTGAAGAGATCTTTGAAAAGAGAGAGGATTTGAGAGTCATTGGCTCAACTACAATGGGTGGCCGAGGATTGGAGGTAGAGGTGTCGGCCTTGGGCAAGGCCAATTGGAGCAAAAGTAGTTCCGTTTGCAACTTCCGATGGACTCGTTGAAGTTGGTGGTTAATTTTGCAGTTCATTGCTAACTTGATCGTGTTTAAAATTGATCCACTTCGGCTTTCTTTATTTTATTGTTGTAGCAATCATATGCTTTGTCAAGTTTAATTGTAAGTCTTGTAGTGAGTTTTTGATTTGTCTAAGATTGCAGTATTTCTCTGATTTTTGAGATTAAATATGTGTTTTTGCCCAGTTTAATCATGTAAAATTTTAATTGTACAATCTTTTTTCCCTAATGTGTGAGATCTATCGATTGGGTGTTTGATTGTGATATGTAGATTAGACTTTATAATCTTTTTAGTTTTAAACAAAATATTTGTGGTCACTTTCTTCAACTAAATGTATAATTAACTCCACTGTGATGCTTTTTTAAATAACCATAAGACTATACTCTACAATCAAATGTGTGATCGTTTTTTTTTTTTTTAATATGATTGGGTTCTTTGATACTTGGATAAAGATACATTGCGCTCAAATACTAATGACATGTGTTGGTTTCAAAGCTTGACCATCATAAATGACAATCCTAATAATGAATTACTTTAGTATTGAATTTCATTATATGACTTTTCTTTTATAGTGTATGTCTTTGTGCATTTATAGATGGACATCCCGAGATGAAAATCCTAGATCTGCCACTTAATATCTAGTTGAACTTTACTGTTTTCTGTTCCACATGGGAAAAATTAATAAAATGTAAAATTAATAAAATATATATTTTTCTTTTTGGTAAGAGAATCACGTTTTTCTCACTTAATACTTGGACAGAACGAATGTTCACAATGGCAGACTCTGAGTAGTGAGTACTAATGGTTAAGGAAGTTCATATTGTTTCTGGTTGAATGATCCTCCAAAAAAAATTTAAAAAAAAATTAATGATATTTATAACTGGCTTAATAACCTTCATTTATGGATCGACAGGGAGAATTTTCTGTGCGCATATGAAAGCCATCATCATCCTCTATGATATATTTTAGAAGCTATCCATTGTGTTAGCTTGTGTGGCTGTGTATGCTTAAAACATGGCGCACAGCCACAACAATCATCCTTTGAGCAGAATGTACAAGCTGTTAGTTTTCCAGAAAGCTTTCAGGCTCCACTAGGGCTGTTTTGCTTGCTATTAGGAAGGTTCTTGATAAGTTTGGAAGGTTTTCAAGCTCGAAGAATATATAAGGTTGGGAGGTTTTCAAGCTGTCTGAGAGCTGTGTCACAAATTTGAAGTTCTCGGCAGGTAAAATGTATCATTATCTGAGCCCTAGAGGGAGGAAGCGTTGTTAGGAAAAAAATTGTATGGGATTATATGTCTGTTATGTCAAGGCATTCCTTTATTACTTGGTTAGCAGCACATTTCAGGCTTCTTACAAAGTATAGAACTGCTGGATCACTACACAAAACTCCTACCAAATGTTGGTCCTTCCAGAAGGAGGTTGAAATTAGTGGACTCTGATTCTTCAGGTGTGAATTTAGCTGTCATATTTGGAATTGTTGATCTGCTGAATTAGTTCGATATGAATGGTAGCATTTGGTCTTTTGAGGCATGACCTTGATTCATATCCAAAGAAAGGTCCAAGGTAAGGCAAAGCCAAAACCCTTAGATCTATCTTAACTCTTATGTACATGTACATGTGCTGTTGTGCTGTGTATATTATCTGGCAGGATGGGAACTTGCTGAAGTTTCAAGCAACACGGATTTTTCTCTGAGTGCCACACTGTGCACAACATTGAGTACATTGTTTGTTTTGGAATTCTTAATGTTGCATGTGAAGTAGCTCTTTGAAGATGATTGTAATCACAAATTACAAAGATTGAATTTTTATAAATTCAATTTATTTGAATGGGTACAATCTCTATGAATACAAAATTCTCTAATTCTTTCTCTTTCAAAGATGGATTTTTCAACCCTTGAATCATGGGCGTAAGGGGCTATTTATAGAAAATCCTCCCCTTTGACAATCAAGTTGGGCCTTGACTTGGGTTTTGGGCTTTGACCTAGGTTTTGGGCCTATCAATCAAGCTTTACCCTAGACTACTTTGACTTTCATTTGTGTTGACTTCGACCTTAACTTGGGAGTCTTCCGGCCTTGTACTGAGCATCGACTTGGAAGTCGCCTCAAACTTTGACCGGATGTTGACTTGAGAGTCGTTTTTCACGTTTGACTTGTGAGCCGATGTAGGTCTTCGACTTTGACCTTTGACTTTGACCGCGCCATGACTTCGTTCAGGTTTTAGGTCATGACTTGACTTGATAATCGTCTTAAACCTCAGTTTGGGCTTTGACTCGAATTTTGACTATGCTTGGACTTGGGAGTCATCTGGGCTTCATCGTTGGGCTTGACTTGTGAGTCTTTTGGGCTTGACTAGTAAGTCTTTGGACTTGATTAAATTAATTAAAAAAAGTTGACCCAATTAACTAATTTAATTTAATTTTGGTACAGCACGAATAATTTTTTTTAGTGCCTACAAATTGCTCCCTCGAGATAAGTTCACGCGCGAGACTTGTCGGTCGAGTGTGACCGATGTCTCGATTTGTTTTCTTGAAGCACATGCGGCTCGTTTTCTTTATGATCTTCACCTGACAATTTTTTCACAACAAATGACTGAATAGAATTTCAACATGCCTTGTTGAAATACTTTTTTTTTCTTTTTTTTTAGGAAAGGCATGAAAATTTGATTGAGTGAACACAATTTTTCGGGTCAAAGAATTGGGAGAATAATGAGCTGGATCATGTAACCCAACACTCCTCTTCATTTCAGACATGTGGGCCTGCCTCTTCTTTCTTTCTTTCTTTCTTTTTTTCTTTGCTTTGGCCTGGGCCTACTTCATTAAGCTTGAGGCCTGTTTCTTTTTCAATTAAGTGAACACGTGAGCAGCACATGACCCCGACTGCCCTTTTCTTTCCCTTTTCTCGCTTGGGCTAGGCCCGTCCCAACTCCTTTTTTTTGTTCTATTTCCTCTTCTTTTCTGGCTGGGCCAACATTTCTCTTCCTAGACCGGCCTAACCCTGCTTTCATTTCATTAAAGTGATCGCGCGTGACTCACGTGATGCTCCATTTTCTTTGCTTTTTGCACTCGGGCCTGGGCCGAATGCTTGGGCTGCTCTTATTTTTGCCAGAGCCCAGTCCCCTTCATTTAAGTTAAGCATGTGCCACACATGTGACCTCCTCAGCGTTGTCTCCTTCTTCTCTTACGCGCTCGGGCCACCGCTTATCTCTTCTCATTTTATTTTTTTTTTGTTTTCATGTGTGGACTGGGCTCGGTTTCTATTTTCCTCCCCACACCAAAGCCTGGCCTGCTGTTTAGTTTAAGTGGCACGCGCAAGCCACATGATCAGGTCATTGTTCATCCTTCCTCTTCCTTCCCTTCGAATAGCTAGCCACCCTAAACCCGAGCATCACCTTCGCTGCCCTTCTGCACAGTCCTCATCTCTTGCTCATTTCCTCCCAGTTGAAACCCAGAAACAAAGCATCCATTGCCCAGAAATCCGACCCTCCTTTTTTTGTGGCTGCTGCTGTTGCACACCAACTTTAGGTGGAAGGCCCCCCCAATACACCCACTTTCTTACTCCTCTTCCCTTTCTTTCTCATCTGCTTAGCAACAGAGCTCACAAGTCGAGCCCCATTTGCACAAAGGCCCTTCCTCTTTCACGTCGAGTTCACCATTAACAGTGGAAGCTTGCCTCTTTTCATGGTGCCACCCCCAAAAGCTCAACCTTGCACTGCCATTCACACCCTAGCAAAGGTATTGACTTTCTCAGTCATCTCTCCTTCTATTTTTTTTTTTATAAAGTCCTCTGTTTTGGTTAGTGACCCCTTTTTTTGTTTTTTTGATGGAATTAATTCATGGAACTTGGGTTGGTTTTGTTTATACCTTATGCGTTGATTCACATACATTGGTTTTTGGGTATGAAACTTTAGAGTTGAGCATGATTCGACTGGTCTGAACCTGTTCTTGATGGATGCAAATTTCGTTTTTTTTTTTTGAGCCACATTTTCTTTTGTGTGTGACTTTGGGCACCCAGTTCCAAAGAAGATCATGTTTTTTCTTTCCCTTTTTTTTTGCTAGAGTTTTGTGGGTTGAGGAGAGAGAAAACCTCACATTTTGGCATATGCATGAGGAAGAGAAAGAGTGAAAGATTGAAGCTTGGCCCTTTTTGTTTCTCTCTGTTTGTGTCCTCTGCGTGAATTCTCGGCTGAAATGGAGTTTGTTGCTAAATTTCACCAGAGTGTTGTTTTGCTTTTCTCTTTTTTATTTTGACCCCTGATTGGTGCCTTTGTTGATGTTTAGCTCCCCCAAATTTGGGCTTTCCTCCTTCTTTGAATATGAAAAGCAAGTGTCCTTTGTTTTGGATTGAATAACTTGCATAAAGCCAACTACCAATCTTTAGGATTAAGAATTTGTGGCCAAATTATGTGTAAAATTAGGAAGATTTTTTTTTTCATGCCCATTAAACCACAGGTAGTTTGCAACTTAACCTATTTTTGACGATTGCAATGTTGTGCCTTGACGAGCTTTCCATTTTTTGACCATGAGCAATAAAGTCACGCATCTGGCTGAAATGAATGCATAGAAAGCCCTTTTATTAGACTGACAAGTCTTCTCACGTCTGTCTGAGTCGTTGTAACATCGCATTCATTTAATGTCGTATTTTTCGCATATCGCGACATCATGCTCACTTGCTGGTAGACCGCATTTATTTTTTTATTTTTTTTTTGCTCTTGTATTATTGCTTGTGCAAGTTGAGAAGCCATTTAAAGAATCACTTGCGACACAGTTCGCTGATTGGCCAAGGGCCTTGAACGGAACTGATATGCACAAAAGTGGTATGAGCAGTGAGGAGCAGCTAGCGCGATAGTCAACAAACATTTGATTGATTTTGTTCCACGCTTCATCCTTCTTTAGCATTTTTTTTGTTTAGACGCCGCTTTGCTTACTGATTTCTTTCCTGAAAAAGAGTTACCTTTATGTTTGATTTTGTTATCAGGTGATTTATAATGGTATATCTTAAGGAGTTTCAGCGTGACAGTAAGCCACTTCTTTCCGTCATGGATAAGGAAAACAACAATCCTAGGTCAGGCAGCTGCTTCCAAATCTACTGTTCTTTAAGGAGGCCGAAAGCCAACCAAACGCCTGGTATAGAGTCGTCATCCTTTCCTTCCAAATTTTCCATCTAGGTGGAAAAGGGTGCGGAAGATGGTTCCATCTGGTACTTTCTGCAGAGCACATATCATGACAAATCCAACCTTCTTACTGAATTCCCTGTGGTCGGGCGTCGCATCATATCCGGGCAGTCCAGATAGTGCCCGAACATGATCCTCTAAGGCAACTTCGGCTATATTCCTTTGTTCTGGGAATGGACAGAGCTTGTGCTTTCCTTTTTTGAAGCATACTTGCGAAGGTACGCTTTATACAAGGCGGTGTATGCCTCGCTCTACTTTTATAGTCACGATATACATATCGTGCGCCCCTTTTTGTGAGAGTTGGTGTCCTACCACCAATACTCTTCACACGATATCTGGCGAAATGTCTATCTCATTATAGGATTTGCACAAGCTTGGTGGACTCCCAATTAATGGCAAAGTCTACGATGAGACTATTCCCTACCTCCAACCCTCTGAGCACCGGGATAAGCAAAACCTGAGGATTATGCCATCTTCCTGCAAGTTTCTATTCGCTACTTTTAGATGTTTGGAAAAGATACCTATTTGTGAGAAAGGCATCAGTGCGAAGGCGTGGATTGACTTCTGGTGCAAAAAGAAGCTCATTCACAACTCACCAACGCGGTGTCGCCCGCGTAGCTCGACTCCCACAAGGACACAAAATCCAAGTGGTCGGATTCAACCTCAAGATCCTTGCTGGAGTTGTGAGGAGTTAGAAGTCCTCAAAAGCTTGGGGGTTCCCAAAGAGATGAGGGAAAACACCTATCTGGAAGCGTACCTATCATGTTGGTTGTGCATTTTTGCGATTCCAAAGACTAGGGAGAAAGTCATTCTCCTGGATACTTTTGAGGCTGCCAACCTGATGGCATCTGGTACTACCTTCAGCCTAGCTATCCCTGTGCTAGCCAGTATTTACCTTGGCCTTAACAGGCTTACTACGGCTGTGAAGCCTTCCCATTCACGATCATTCATCCCCTGGCACTATCTCCATGGTTGGCTCACCCATTATTTCAAGACTCACCATGTCTTCAACCTCCCCCTCGAGGCCCTTTGATAGTGCGCTACTCTGGGTCATATATGACGCGCAACAACCTTAGAGATGTTCGCAAGCTTATACATGAGGGCAGAATATCTGACATGGGTTGTCTAATGCTGGGGAAGAACTGATCAGAGACCCTTATCAATGATGGGAATTTGGATTCGAATAAGTCAGATTACCTGATCTCTCTTCGAGACGGTTTTCCTCCTATTCGTCGGGATGTGACCTTCTATGTCGAACCCTATAGCCCGCATCGGTTCAGTAGGTAATTTGGGTTCTGGCAGGGGATCCCTGGAGTGCTTCTCGAAGATCTTCGCACCCGAGAGGTGTAATACGAGAATGCCCTTTTATATTGGAAACGACTCCTCTTTTTGGGGACTGCGTCTCAGGGCTTTCTTCCGTATCGCTCCTTGGCCTTAAGTCAACACATCTCTTCAACTTACAAGATTTAGTGGCGCAAGGTGACCATTAGTGACCTTCGTTCTAGGGCTCTCGTTCTGCAGAAGAGTACGGAAGCAAGCTCATCCAGGCAAGACAAAGATGCAGAGGCTGGCTCATCGAAGAAGGTCAAGGGGAAGAAAGGAAAGGATCCCGTGGCCGATTTAGATGTTCAGGGCCTGGAGTCTGGTGATGACGCTCATGGGTCTCCGAGAGTTCACCTTGCTGAGAGAAAGCGAGGTTTGGTGCCGGACAGTGACAGCGAGCCAGAGTCTAAGGCGAACTTCAAACATGGGGGCCGCACAAGGCGTAAGACCGTGATCCCCAGGGATGCCAGAATCAACCTTGGGGATGACTTCTTTGATGACGTCCAGAGTTGTCCAGGCGAGCCAGCCAATCTTGATGATGTATGCACCATTCCCTCACCTTTTACTGTCATTTTCTTTCGCTTTGTTGTTTTGATTTTGACCAGCGTTAAATGTTTCCAAACCTACCCTCTTCTTTCTTTTTATTTAGATTGGGGAGTTCGACCTAGCACTAGAGGCGACACCCATCATCGATGAAAAATTACTCGAGGATGTTAGCCGTGCTGCTAAATCTTCTGCCCCCAAGACGACCCCAGGTATTGGCAAGGACATTGAGACTGTAAGGAAGCAAACATCCCCTCATGAGGTTAGGAGTTCAGCTTCCGGGGAAACAAAGGCCTTGCGCGCATCAGCTACTCAGAGTCATCACTCAGTTGATGGACCTAACTCGCTTGAGGTGGCCACTAGGGGGTTACACTCTGCTGACACTAATGTTGGCACTCCTGGCGCTTTGAAAGGGAAACTTTCCTGTGCAGCTGCTCCCTCCACTACTTCCTTATGTCCCGGGCCCGTCTCTCAAAGTATTTTCACCGCTGTCATTTGAGTGATGGGGTCTGAGTATTTGACCAGTTTAAATAACGTAAAATTTGAAGAAGTAGAGGGAAAACTTCAAAGTGCCCCAATGATCTACAAAGGAATTGAGCGACTTTGTGGAGACCCGACCCCTTTGAAGAAGAAGATGGAGGATTATGGGAGCGCCGTGTCAGCCTTCTTATAGAAAGCAGCTTTTTCATGCCGCCACCCAAATGATGTGGTGAAGGAGAAGGCGTTGTGCACCGAGCAGGTCGATGTTGCGCACTCACGCCTTGCCACTGCTCGCGCAGATCTTGGTGCTGTGACGGAGAAACTCAAGGGGGTGGCGCAGAGGATTGTTGATTTGGAGGACGCGCTTCGCCTTGCCCGGGAATAGGAGCGCTAGCTTCAAGGCGACGTTCAGGTCCAATCTCCCCTATTGGAGGCAACTGAGCAAGAAGTTAATATGAGATCCAAAGTTGTTGCCGACCTTGAAATGGTACCCACTCTTTCTTCTGATGATGCCAAGGAGTTGGAAAGGCATGAGCAGATCATGCTAGCACTGCAGTCCTCGCTTAATCCCGACACTTGGATGGACACTGATTGATGTTTTGCTCAACTTGTCTTGTTCCTTTTTTTTTACAACCAATATTTGTAATAGACTTTGTGTCTTCCTTTATATGAAATTTGATCGCCACCCTGCTGTCTCCCTTTTATTATGTTTGACTGAACTTGATATTTGATTTACGAAGCTGCCTACGTACTTATGGAAACATTGCAATTCCCAATAAGATCAAGTCATCACGTGGTTCAACAAAATAAATTTTGTATATATTTGTTTTGCCGTACACTGTTTATACTCTTGCGGGCCAGGAGTATTACAACGAAATTTTTTTGTTTGAGTTTCTTTTTCTTGTTCACAGTTTATACTCTTGCAGGTCGGGAGTGTTACAATGGAATTTAACTTTAAAAAAATGAGCAGTTTAGACTCTTACTTAGAAACTTTACAATATCCTTTATCAAGGGTAGTAACGCTTCAAAAACTTACCATTTATGGGTCCTACCCGAACCCCTTATCCATCTACTATCTTATAGGCGCTATTTGAGTACACCTCACGGACAAAGTAAGGTCCTTCCCATTTCAGATCGTATTTGCTTCCTGTCTTGTGGGTCATGATGATTGGCCTTTTCAGCGTAAGCACCTGATCCCCAACTTGAAACGAGCGCAGCCGAACCTTTTTGTTAAACGTTCTTGCTCAACGAGCTTGGTAGCATTCTAGCTTCCGTTGTGCTTGAAGTCTCTTCTCATCAAGGGCCTCCAACTCAGCTAAGCGAAACTTGTGATTTTCGTCTTCCGTCACACGTTATTGTATGGCGATGTCGCCGATGCGCAGCCGCCGATGCGCAGCGATGGAATTTGGAGCTCTAATGGTAATACGGATTCAACTCCATACACCAGAGCAAAGGTGGTCGACTGTGTCGGCGTCTTGTATGTGGTTCGATATGCCCAAGGAGCCTCCCCTAGTCTATCGTGCCAATCTCTTTTGGACTTTGCGATAACTTTTTTGAGTAAGTTGTAAAGTGTTTTATTAAAGGCTTCTGCCAGGCCGTCTGCAGAGGCATGGTACATGGAAGACTTATGCTGGGCGAACTTAAACTTCTCACATAGGCTGGTCAACAGACTATTAACGAAGGGCTTACCATATCGATAAATAATATGCGTCCTTATGAAGTCGACCACATTTTCTTTTTTAACTTCCCTTAGTAGAATTGCTTCCGCCCATTTAAAGAAGTAATAAGTGGCAGCCAAGATGTAGGAGTGACTAGCCGACGATTTAGGCGTGATTGGTCCGACGACATCAAAGCCCCATGCCTCAAAGGGCCAGAATGCAACCGTTGAGTGAAGAGGTTCTGGAGGTTGATGTATGAAGTTCGTATGGAACTGGCAAACATCACACCTCTTTGCATAATCTATGCAATCTTGCACCATAGTGGGCCAGTAGTAACCCATCCTTTTAATGCGATCATGTAACCTAGGCCCTGATTGGTGCGCTCCACATACGCCTGAATGAGCTTCCGCCATCGCCTGCTTTGCCTCTTCCAGGTCCAAACATCGTGGCCAAAGGCTAAGAAAATAGTGTCGATAGAGCATTCTATTGTAGTAAAGGAAGCTCGGAGCTCTCTGCTGTATTTCCATCTTATGCCTTGGGTCACTAGGAAGTTTCCCGTGCTCTAAGTACTCAATTATAGGTTGGCGACAGTCTTCTGTATCTATTTCAAGAACACAGATCATGTTGACGTCTTCATCTAAGTCTTCATCATCAGGCGGAACGACCCAGCAGCTACATACTAGAATTATCATTCCTTCTTCTGCCCCCAGTGCCAAAGTGGCTGCGAGGCTTGCTAGTGCGTTAGCCATCTTGTTGGCACTCCTTGGCACATGCTCTAACTTGACCATCTCCAACTTATTTAGCAGGCGTAATGCCTGCCTGTGATACAAGACAAGGTCTTCTTTCTTAACCTCGTATTCATCAAGTAGTTGAATGATGACCAACTGGGAGTCACCATATATGTTGAGGTCGGTGATCCCCATCTCAATGGCCATTTCAAGACCCAAGCTAAGCGCTTGATATTCCGCCACATTGTTAGAGCATAACTGAGTGAGCACAAATGAATAAGGGAGAATGTGCTTTTCAGGGAAAATAAAGACCACTCCTGCACCAGCGCCATTACGCCTAGCTGCACCATTGAAATACATTTCCCCAAGAGGGAGAATATCGATTTAGAACACTTCTTCTCCTAGCAAATCATCATTTAGCTCCCAATCATCGGGAATGGGATAATCTGCTAAGAAATATGCTAAAGCTTATCCCTTAACTACTCTTTAGGGTACCTAGACTAGGTCGTACTATTTTAAGATGACTGCCCATTTAAGATTAGCCTAGATAAGATATACTTGATAGGATCAGATTTGGAGACTACTTGTATTGTATAGGCCTGCATGTAATGCTTGAGTTTTTGAATGGCAAAGATGAGCGATAAGCACATGTTTTCAATGAGGGAGTACTTCAATTCAGTGCCAACCAATGTACGACTTAAGTAGTACAGGGCAACCTCTTTCCCTTCCTTATTTTCCTGTACAAATAATGCTCCTAGGGATTTTTTCCTGAGCCGCAATGTACAGTTAAAGAGGCTTGCCAGGACTGGGTGCCCCCAACACTGGAGGATGGGACAAATATTCCTTTATTTTCTTGAAAGCTGCCCGACATGAATCGTCCCATTCAAACGATGCTCCCTTTTTCATAAGGCAACTGAAGGGGTGGCAACGTCCTGCAAGATTTGAGATGAATCTTCGGATGTATGCCAAGCGACCTCGAAGCCCGTAAAGCTCTTTGAGATTCTTCGGCTCAGGCATCTCTTGAATTGCCTTGATCTTCGATTGGTCGATCTCAATTCCCCGATGGTGAATGATGAACCCCAGGAATTTTTCGAAGGTGACATCGAACGTGCACTTGAGGGGGTTCATCTTCAATTGGCATCTCCGTAATCGCTCAAAGATTAGACGAAGATCTTGTAAGTGGTCTGCCCTTTTGGACTTGACCACCAAATCATCGACATAGCACTCAACTTTTTTATGAAGCATATCATCAAAAATTGTTTGCATTGCCCTTGGGTAAGTTGCTCCTGCATTCTTAAGTCCAAAGGGCATCACCTTATAGCAAAAAATGCCTTTAGGTGTGCAGAAAGTTGTGGCCTCTTGATCTTCTGGTGCCATCAGAATCTAATTGTATCCTGCATTGCAATCCATGAACGACAACGCTTCATGCCCCGTGGTTGAGTCGTTCATGAGTTCCATGACAGGCAACGGGAAATCATCTTTTGGACAAGCGTTGTTGAGATCTCGAAAGTCCACACAAATGCGAAGTTGCCTGTTTTTCTTCCTGACGGGCGCGATGTTTGCTATCCACGTTGCGCATTTGACCTCGCGAATGAATCCTGCCTCTATGAGTTTGTTGACCTCTTTTTCAATCTCCGGTGTTAACTCCGGACGAAAACGTCGCTGAGGTTGCTTCTTAGGTGAAATACCCCTCTTGATAAACAGACGTTGGACTCCTACCTTTGGATCCAACCCAGGCATTTCTTTGTAGCTCTAGGCAAATACATCCTTGTACTCAGATAGGAGTTCCAAGTAATGTTTTTCCTCCTCGGGTGTAAGTGATGAGCTTACGTAGATAGGACGAGGCTCTTCATTGGTTCCAAGATTTAACTCTTTTAACTCATCAACTGTAGCTTGCCCCTCATCTTCGAAGGTTTCAGGAGTTTCGGCCAGCTCTATCTCTGAGTCTGAGTCATAACATTCATGGGTTGTGATATGGTTGGAAGGAACAACTTCTTCCTCTGCCTCATTGCTAGAGTTAAAATTGCTTTGTTGACCTGTGAAGATCATATTATGCCTCTTTACTCTTAATGAACTATCTGTCTTCGCATCCAAGCTGGAGAAACGCTTCATACGAGAAGGGATAGAGCTCTGAACTTCATTTATCACTCCCAAGCGGCTAAACACATAACTTTTCTCCTGCTGAAGCTAGGAGCCTGAAAACTCTTTACTAATTTTTATCCTGGCAAACAATGAACACCTTGGCTGGGGAACATCTTTGACTCTGTTAAAAACAGAGTTTCGTGGCCTTTCCCTTTCCTCATTCGAGTGAACACTGATGGACGTTTTCTCGAAGCGGGCGATTGCAGCCTATCAAACGCATAGGGTTTTGGGTTAAGTGAAGCACTTTCCTCTTCAGTCTCATCCACCTCTTCAACTGAGATGTGTTAGGTCACCACTTTCTTGTCCTTTCACCACCTCGAGATTATGACTAGTTGTGGTGGCGTGAAACCCAATCCAACTTTTGAGACGCCTACTGAACCTCCCTGCTCTTGGATCTTTTTCTGAGTTTCATTAACTCGATGAGGGTTGACCTCGACTACCTCCCCTAAGGTAGCTGGGTTTTGAAAGTTGTAACCAGCCTTTTCCATCGGCTTATAGGCATTGGATCAAATCCTTCTTTAGTCCACACGCTTGGCAAGTCATCGTTTTCCTTGGAAAAGATGACAAACCCCGGAATAGGAGGCCAACTCACCTTTGCCTGCCACATCTTAAGGGTTGGAACTGTTACACTCCCTTTTAGAGAAGTTATACTAGCTGCATCACCCTTAGTAGCTTTGGTCTCACTATTATGACCCGTGCACTCACCGAAGGGCAATTCGCCCTCTTTGCGGCAAGATCTAGATATATACCTTAAAATTGGTGGTATTGATCCCGTTGAAGTGGCAGCTTGTTTAGCAACTTGTTCAACACAAGAAGTAGTGCTACCTTGCTTGCTTGCTTATTTCCCGAGCTGCTGCTTAGGAGCATCATCCTTTTTGTTCGAGGGGCTTTCTTTGCGACACCCTTGCCTATGGAAGAAATGCTTGATGGCATGGTTTCTTTAGGTGTAGCACCTTCTTCAAAGAACCTTACATCTGCAAAATGAGATTCAGCCTCAGTGAATGGCTTGACATCCCTATTTATTTTCTTCTCCCCGTCACGGTAGTACTTGAGGCATTGGTGCAAAGTGGAAGCGACTATCCCATGCTCATGAAGCCATGGTCACCCAAGTAATAACCTGTAGGATGTTTTGGCATCAATTACATAGAAGATAGAGGATGTCATCAGATCTCCGATCATTAGTTCAATGCGATCATGCCAATTGCCCGCTGACCTTCAAGGTTAAAGCGTTGAATCATCGTTCGACTCTTAGATAATTCTTCCATTTTGATGCCTAAGTCGTTCATTGTTGACTTGGGCATGATGTTGACGACTAACCCCCCATCCACCAGAATGCTCCTGACTTTTTGTTCCCTGACGTAACCAGTCACAAACAATGGACGATTATGGGGCTTGGATCCCAATAGCAAAGCATCGTCAATGAACCTGACTGCAGTATTGCAAGAGGCACACCGAACAGGGCCTTTTGTTGATGCTTTCACATCCTTGATTTTATCAGTGTAAAGCTCTGAGTGTTGTAAGGCAGCAACAACATGTTGGCGCATCTCGTGAGGCAAATAAAAGATTTGCCCCTAGCCTATGTGGGATGGCAAAGCTTTCAAGACAGTTAAGGTTTTATCAGCTACTTGAGGAGACACCTCTTGTCCGTCGCTTCCTTCGTCGCCCTATTCTTCGAGTCCATAACATGAGGTCATGTTGACCATAACTTTCTCAAAGAAGCCTGTTGGGAAAAACTCTTGGAGTGTGACAGAGACAAGCGGCTCCTAGTCAAGGAGGTCAATAGGCAAAATTTCGTGCCCTTTGACTTTCTTGGACTTCTCCTTTCCTTTTGAGTGGCGAGGGCTCTTCTTTCTTCCTTGTCTCTTCCTGCGACGGAGAGGTGGCGATTGCGCTTGGCTTTGCTTCCTTGGCCTCCGACGAGTGACAAGAATCTATCCCTCTTTATTAACATTAGCCTTATCAAAGACATCCACAAAAGGATCAGTCTTTGTCAAGGATCCCTTAGATTTAATTGGAACCACCACAGGCTCCAAACTTCCAAATTGGATTGTAACTAATTTCTCTCCAAGGGAGCAAATCAATCCAGTGTTTACTCTACCACGAGGTTGAGTATGCTTTGGCTTCTCGGGCGATGACGAATATTTCAGCTGAGTGGAGATATGATTTATCTCAGTAGTGTCGTCCAAATCCAATATTATCTTTCCATACTTGGCAAGTTGCATAATACGCTTCTTGAGCACTATGCACTTCTCAAGAGGGTGATTAACCACCCTATGATACCGACAATATTTTGGGTCGGTAACTCTTCCAGCTTCTTCAGGTCATTTTGGATCTGGAAGCTCGATAACCCCATTTTGAAGGAGATCATCGAGCATTCCTGATAAGTCTTAATCAGGGAAGGGGTGTTTCTTCTCCTGCAATTCCTTCAATGTAGGACGCATCTTCCCAGCATTCTTGAGGAATTCACTTTTCTTGTTTTCATACTTAGGCTTTCCGGAGATTCGAACTGGTTCCCCGGTTGAAGCAGCCACGGATTCCTTGTTCGAGGACTTTGAGGACTTGGGATTTTTCTTGAATTCACCCTTGTCCTTTCTAGAGTCAGGTGAGGAAGAAGACTTGCCACAGCGACTTGCAATTATCATTTCCATATCATGAGCCTTCGTTGCCAATTCCTGGAAAGTCCTTGGTTTACTCATCTGCAAGACATACAGTAAATCCCACTCCATGGCCTGCACACACATTTCCATAGCTGAAGCTTTTGTCAGACGGTCTTTGCATTCGAGACTAAGGGATCTCCAACGATTGATATAATCAAGCACTGGCTCGTCCTTCCATTGTTTGGTGTTTATTAGCTCTGTCATGCTAACAACGCGTTGAGTGCTGTAGAACCGATTTGGGAACTCCTGCTCCATTTGTTGCCAGTTATCAATGGACTCTGGCTCCAAGTCTATGTACCAGTCGAACGCAATCCCTTTTAGAGTATGGACAAACTGCTTCATCAGTTGGTCTCCCTCTGTGCCAACATTGCTGCACGTCTCAATGAAGTGTGCGACATGCTGTTTGGGGTTGCCCTTGCCATCAAACTGGTTGAACTTGGGAGGCTGATAGCCATTGGGCATGCGCAGCACGTCAATCCTCTTGGTGTAGGGCTTTGTGTACAAGTGGGTCTTGTGAGACCTTCCTCCTAGTTGAGCCTTGACTGCGTTCGCTATCAAGCTCTGAATTTGCTCAACTGACATTGAGCTTAAGGAGAAATCCTTCTTAGCTTTGCAGTCATTGTTAGATTCCTCGCTGTGATGTGACTCTTTGTCAGAGTCTTCAGCGCCCGAACCCTTTTTAGAAGCTTCAGAGAACTTCTTTTCCAGCCTCTTTGTCAGTTCAGCAATCTAGTCGTTCTGGCGCTTGATTTGGGTGTCCTTCTCAGCACTCTCTTTAGAGAGCCTATCCAAGGTAGCCTTCATACTTGCCAGCTGCTCTTCGAGTTTAGCAGCTCTTGTCATCATGACTGGCATGATGACAGTGTCAGAAGATTCAGCTTCAATCTCTGACATGCGCACCCCCTTTGGTGAATGCGTAAAAGAGTCACTACTATAGTAGTCTTCAACCTCACATATTAGAGATTAAAGGCCAAGTTTTTGAATTTCATCCATCTCGAACGACACCTTGTGTTGCATCTTTGAGCCTTGGAATTTGGATGGGGACGACGCAGTCTTCCTAGCAGCGGTCGACGGAGCAGCTTTTGCCATGCTCTTAGTCTTCATTGTATGAGCGCGCTTGCTAGAAGTGACGCTCGCTTCACAAGATTTAAGAGAAAAAGATCTCGTGTTTTTCTTCTTTGAAGCTTGCGCAGCGACATTCTTTGTAGCCATGTCTCCATTGAAGATGATGTTCTTGTGACTTGAAAGTCTTGATTTTTTAAGAGAAAGATATGAGAGGTAGATACGTCCCATCGGGCGTGCCAAATTTGTAATCACAAATTACAAAGATTGAATTTTTATAGATTCAATTGATTTAAATGGGTACAATCTCTATTGATACAAAATCCTCTGATTCTTTCTCTTTCAAGGATGGATTTTTCAACCCTTGAATCATGGGCGTAGGGGGCTATTTATAGGAAAATCTCCCCTTTGACAGTCAAGTTGGGCCTTGACTTGGGTTTTGGGCTTTGACCTAGATTTTGGGCCTTTCAATCAGGCTTTACCCTAGACTACTTTGACTTTTGTTTGTTTTGACTTTGACCTTGACTTGGGAATCTTCCGACCTTATACTGAGCATCGACTTGGAAGTCGCCTCGAACTTTGATCGGACGTTGACTTGAGAGTCATTTTTTACGTTTGACTTGTGAGCCGATGTAAGTCTTTGACTTTAACCTTTGACTTTGACTTTGACTGCGCTATGACTTCGTTCGAGTTTTAGGTCGTGACTTGACTTGATAGTCGTCTTGAGTCTCGGTTTGGGCTTTGACTCGAATTTTGACTGAGCTTGGACTTGGGAGTCATCTGTGCTTCATCTTTGGGCTTGACTTGTGAGTCTTTTGGGCTTGACTTGTAAGTCTTTGGGCATGATTAAATTAATTAAAAGGGTTGGCCCAATTAACTAATTTAATTTAATTTTGGTACGGCACGAATAATTTTTTTTAGTGCCTACAATAATGTATATTATGATGGAACAAAAAGCACGTTAGGCTTGTCATGTTTCAACCCTTGTAAAAACTGTGATGAAAGGATTCAACTTTTAGTATTTCAAAGTGAATATTTGTAAGTCCTAAACCAACAGTTTAAGTTTTCATATGCCCAATACTTTGTAGTGTTTGTTAATTCTTTTTAATGATATACTTGGTTTAATTTTTAGAGTATTATAAAGTAATTGACCCATTCTTTATCTCACTTTAGGTGGTGTGTGATAAGATGTAATGCCATAATGAAATCAGTTATATGATAATATGAATGTAATTAACTATACAGGGAATGAACCGTAATAAAGCATTACCGCTTTTTTTTTGGTATAGTAACATGAAATATATAATGTAACGATATTTTTAAATCATGTAGTTATCTGATAAATGCTTTACATAATTCCTTGTTCAATTAGAGATTTTTGTTGGAAAACTTAATATACATATAGCCATATAAGAAAAAAATATGGTTGAAACATACAAGAAGCCTAACCAAAAGAAAAATAAAAGGTAAATTTGTAGACACTAAAAATTTATTCGTGTCGTACCAAAATAAAGTTAAAATTAATTAATTGGGCCAATCCTTTTAATTAATTTAAGTTGGCCTAAAAGACTCTCAAGTCAAGCCCAAAAAACTCTAAAGTCGAGGCCCAAAAGACTCTCAAGTAAGGACTACCAAGTCAAGGCTCAGTCAAAACTCAAGTCAAAGACCAGATCGAGGCTCAAGACGACTTCCAAGTCAAGTCACGGCCTAAAGCGCAAATGACGTCCAAGTCAAGATGCGGTCAAAGTCAAAGCCCAATATCAAAGTCAAAGATCAAAACCTGCATCGACTCACAAGTCAAACATCAAAACGACTCTCAAGTCAACGTCTGATCAAAGCTCGAGGCGACTTCCAAGTCAATACTTGGCCCAAACCCGGGAGACTCCCAAGTCAAAGTTAAAACAAATGAAAGTCAAAGTAGCGTAAGGTAAAGCCTGATCGAAAGGCCCAAAACCCATGTCAAAACCCAAAACCCAAGTCAAGGCCCATCTTGACTTTCAAGGGTAGGTTTTCCTATAAATAGGCCCCTACCCCCTTGATTCAAGGGTTGGTAAATTCATCCCTCAAAGAGAAAGAATCAGACGATTTTGAATTTATAGAGATTGTACCTATTCAAATCAAATCAATCTATAAAAATTCAATCTTTGTAATTTGTGATCACAAATTTGGCACGCTCGGTGGGACGTCTCTACCTCTCACATCTTTCTCCTAAAAGATCAAGACTTTCAAGTCACAAGAACATCTGCTTCAACGAAGACATGGCTACAAAGAACGTTGTTGCGCAAGCTTCGACGAAGAAGAGCACAGGATCTCTTTCGCGCATACCCTATGGAAGGATCACTTCTAGCAAGGGTGCGTGAATGATGAAGACCAAGAGTATGGCAAAAGCATTTGCGCCGACCGCTCTTGGGCAAACCGCGCCGCCTCCACCCAAACTCCAAGAGTTGAAGACATAACAAAAGGCGTCATCTTGGATGGGTAAAATTCAAAACCTCCAGCTTCAATCTCTAGTCTGTGAGGTTGAAGACTACTACAGCAGTGACTCTTTTTCGCCCTCACCAAAGGGGGCACGTATGTCAGAGATTGAAGTTGAGTCCTCCAAAACTGTTGTCATGCTAGCCATGATGACAGACACAACCACTCTGGAAGAGGAGATTACTAACATGAAGGTCATCCTAGAAAAACTCACCAATGACAATGAAGAAAAGGAAGCGCGCATTAAGCTTCGAGAAGAAAAGATTACTAAGCTGACCAGGAAGTTAGAAAAACGACCAGCTCAATCTTCCACAAGGGACTCAGAAAGTGAGGACTCGAAAAAAATGTTCATCCACACCGAGTCTTCTGACAACAAAAAGCAACCAAAGAAAGGCGTTGCACATAAAAATGTCAAGTCCTCTGAATCAATGACCATTGAGCAAATCCATGACTTGATATCAAATGTTGTTAAGGCGCAGCTAGGTGAAGGTTCACGTAGAACTCACCTATGCACCAAGCTTTAAACTAAGAGAGTTGATGCTCTTCGCATGCCCCACGGTTACCAACCGCCCAAGTTCCAACAATTCGATGGGAAAAGAAATCCAAAACAGCATGTCGCGCACTTCATTGAGACATGTAACAATGCTGGGACTGAGGCGACCTTATGGTGAAACAATTCATCAGGACATTGAAAGGTATTGCCTTTGACTGGTATATCGACTTAGAACCTGAGTCCACTGACAGTTGAGAACAAATGGAGCAAGAGTTCCTCAACAGGTTCTACAGCACTCAGCGCGTTGTTAACATAACTGAGCTGACAAACACAAAATAGTGGAAGGACGAGCCAATTTTTGACTACATCAACCGCTGGCGCGCACTTAGCCTCGAGTGCAAGGATTGGTTGTCTGAAGCATCCGCCGTCGAAATGTGCACTCAGGGCATGCATTGGGACTTGTTATACGTCCTACAAATGAGCAAACCTAAGACTTTTCAAGAATTGGCGACCAAGGCGCATGACATGGAGGTGACGATAGCTAGTCGTCGCGCCAACTCCTTCTATTCTACTGAATCAAAGAGGGACAAAGTTGAATTCGATAAGAATGTTAACTTTTCTAAGGCACGACCAAAGAAGCGATGTCTACCTCTACAAGTCATCCAATTCGCATTATGGGAAAGCCAAAACTAGGGGGCAAGAAGAGCTCGTCGTTGAAGGTTACAACAAATAAGCGTCCCACAGTAAAAGAACTTCAGGAAAAGAAGTACCTATTTCCTGACTCAGATTTTTCAAGCATGCTAGATGACTTATTCGAGAAGGGTGTCATCGAATTGCCCGAGCCAAAGCGCCCAGAAGAAGTTGGGAGGACAGTCGACCCCAACTACTGTCGGTACCATAGAATCGTTAGTCACCCTCTTGGAAAGTGCGTTACACTCAAGGAGCGCATCATGCAATTGGCTAAGAAAGGAAGAATCATTTTAGATTTGGATAAAACAACAGAAGTTGGCCATGTCACAGTGCAAGAGGTTGATGAGTCAGATTCTGAAATGGATCATGCTGAAGTACTAGAGGGCTCAGGAGAATGCTTCACAAAAAGCTTCTTTGATAGTGTGGTTGTCTACACAACCTCATGTTTCGAAATTAACAATGACGAAACAAATGAAGAGCTGAATATCCTTCCTGAAGATGGTGGTGATGGCAACATCCAACCACAACAACGAAAAGAAAAGAATGGGAGGACAATTTCAGTCCCGTCTGTCAAGCAAGAAAATGTCGCAGTAAATTCAGCGGCATGAGTCTTCAAATGTGCAAATCCTAAAAGTGCAACCAAGGTTGAATGCAAGTTCAATGAAGCAAGCTGGTGCGTTCTGAAAGAAAAAGGTGTGCTTCCAATTCATAGGGCGAACCCAAGCAAATTGACCAAGGTTTCTCTCCCTGGTTTTGTTGCCCCTTCTAAAGGATCGCTCCAAGAACAAAGTGAGTTGTCAAAGATGCGCATCAGCGATGGGTGTGATCTTAATGCGCACAAGTTAATGAAGAGGTCCAACCATGACTTCATCCAGCCAACATCTTTGGGGCATGTGATCAAAATTAAGCCCTACAAACTTGACAGCATGCAAAGGGTCGTACAAAGTCAAGGGGGCAATGCCACAACGCCTACAGTTGGTCTTAGCTATGTACCACCCCATCCTATGAGGATTTCGAGACGATGTAAGGACAAGCAAGTCCTCACGCAATATATCACAACTAAAGAGGTTGATGATAATGAGGGTGAAAATGCCAAAACCAACCCCAACGCGTCGGTGTTCGACAGGTTGCAGCCGTTAACGTCGCACCAACGCCCTTATGTGTTTAGAAGGATTGGAAAGGGTAAAATCCTGAAACCCTCTGTCCTATATAGGTTGAAAAAGGATGAGCAACCTAAACCCTCAGTCTTCGCCAGAATCAAGATAGGTAAAACGTCATCAAGCTCACCGCATTCCCAAAAGAAGGATTCAGTGTTAAGCCACCTTAGCGAACTAAATGAAATCCAAAGTTCAATTCTTTCACGCATGAAGCGTGTTTCCACTTTGGATGTGAAGATGGATAACTCATTGAAGGTGGAGAGACGCGTCCTACCTTCACTCTGGCCATGGGGCTAGGGTCAGTCCAAAAGAAAGAACCAAGGAGCAAGCTTCTTCCAACTGCGACGCAAGCGAAGATGTCGATGACTTCCCTTGAGGAAATGCTGGATTAGTTCCTGGACAAGAGCTTAAACTGTTCACCACAAAAAAAAAAACACACCCAAAGTTCACATACATTCAAAAGGAAGACTCCCAAACAAGATACTAAACTGTTCACACGTTCAAAAAAGAAGACTCCCAAACAAGAGCCTAAACTGTTTGCACATTCAAAAAGAAGACTCCTGAACAAGAGACTAAACTGTTCACACACATTCAAAAAAAGAAGGCTCCTAAACAAGAGTCTAAACTGTTCACACACATCAAGAAAATGGTAACTCGATCTTGAGCAAGAGTATAAATTGTACACTCAAGCCAAAAAACTTTGTACTACTCCTGACCCGCAAGAGTATAAATTGTGAACGGCAAAACAAATGAAAAAAGGATGCTTAGTTGAACTACATAACAACTTGATCTTATTGGGAATTGCAAGTACCCATAAGTGCGTATGCAGATTCAACAAATCACTAAGTGCGGTCAAACACATTACACGCAAAAAAGGGGGGCATGAAAGAGAAGAGATCAAAGAAATCAGTAAGCAAATCAGCGTCTAAACAAAATAAATGCTAAAGAAGGGTGAAGCATGGAGCAAAATCAATCAAAATGTTGGTTGACTACCGCGCTAGCTGCTCCTCGCTGCTCATACCACTTTCGTGCGTATCGGTTCCGTTCAAGGCCCATGGCCAAGCGCCGAACCATGTCGCAAGTGGTTCTTCAAGTCTTCATACCACTTTCGTGTGCATCGATTCCATTCAAGGCCCATGGCCAAGCGCCGAACTGTGTCATAAGTGGTTCTTCAAGTCTTCATACTACTTCCGTACGTATCGATTCCGCTCAAGGCCCATAGCCAAGTGGCGAACCGTGTCATAAGTGGTTCTTCAAGTCTTCATACCACTTTCGTGTGGATCGGTTCCGTTCAAGGCCCATGGCCAAGCGGTGAACCGTATCGCAAGTGGTTCTTCAAGTCTTTATACCACTTTCGTGTGTATTGGTTTTGTTCAAGGCTCATGTTCAAGCGGCAAATCATATCGCAAGTGGTTCTTTAGATCTTCATACCACTTTCGTGCGTATCGGTTTCGTTCAAGGCCCATGGCCAAGCGGCGAATCGTGTCGCAAGTGGTTCTTCAAGTCTTCATACCACTTTCGTGCGTATCGGTATCCGTTCAAGGCTCATGGCCAAGCGGCAAACCATGTCGCAAGTGGTTCTTCAAATGACTCCTCAACCTGCACAAGTAACAATACAAGCACAACAAAAAAAAGGGATAAATTGGAGCAAAATGAGCAAATTCATTAAGCAAAGCTAGCACAAATGACCTTCAGCTGGTTCACAAAAAAAGAAAGAAAGGAGAAAACATGTGGAAGGCCAAACTATAAAGGCAATGAACAGTAATAAAGGCACTAATGCGCAAGCAAAAGAGGAAGCCAACACTCTGGTGAAATTTGATATTTAATTTTCATTTCCCGTGAAGATGAACAAAGAAACAGAGCCATTGTAAAAAAAAGAAGCCGAGCTTTCGTCCTCGTCACTCACCCTTTCTTCCTCACACCCAACAAAGGCCACCTTTTTACAGCAGCACACATTTAGAGCGCACACATTTACGACAGCACACAAAGGCCATGTCCATTTCCCTTTCATGGTTGAACAAAAACAAGGGGGGACCTCTCTCCAATGGATTCCATTTCACTTCTCTCTCTCTTCAGTCCATTCAATCGAACCAGAAATGAGCATGAGGTTTTCATCCCACCCACAAAAAAAAAAAACGATCCAGGGGCCTACCTTTCTACCATAAGAACCCATCAAAACGTTGGCTTGCCCCACCAAAACGTACATCCATTTTAGTCGTGATACTCAAATCATGCCCAAATTCTTCCATTGACACAACAAAGAAAAAAAAAATGAGTAAAGCAAGCATCTGAACAGGGACAATGATCAAAAATGGTCCAATGAAGGGGGATGGAGGAAAGTTGAGAAGTTTGATGCCTTACTTAGACCCAATGATCAAAAATGGTGGCAAAGACTAAGCCTTTAGGGGTGGCTTTCTTTGTAAACTAGCAGCATCATGAATCAGTAGCAAGCAACGTATGGGGTTCTAATTTCTTGGGCAGAGTTTTCTGGGCAGAGAAAGAAGGGCCTTGGGTCGCAACCGTATGGGAACAAGAAAGAGGTTTGCTCTATGGCAAAGTGAGAAAGTTGAGGCCTTTGATGAACACCAATGCTCAACCACTCAAATGGGAGGTCTAGGCGCCCTATCATGGAAGAAAATGGGGCTTCCGATTTGTAGTTGCAACAGGCATAGCAGCAGTGGAAGGTATCGGGGTCGATCTCCAGGTTGCAGCTGCAGCTAGGGTGAGGAAGAAGAAGGAAGAATGGTGGCTGGGTCACATGAGAAGGGCATGCGTGGCTTAAATGAAATAAGACCAAGCAAGGTTGGGCTAGGTCAAGAAAAAAAAAGGAAGAAAACAAATGTCAAGCCCAGCCCGCGTACACAAACAAAGGAGGTCGGACGGTCACGTGCATTGTGCGTGTGACTTAAGGGAAGCAAACAGGCTGGGCCTCAGACATGTTGAATTCCGGTCTAGGCCTACTGGCAAACACAAAAAAGAGAATAAGGTGAACAAAAATGAAGGCCGGAGCCAAGCCTAGCCCGGAAAGCAGAAAAAGAAAAGAAGCTTCCAGGCCGGCCCAGTCCAACCGAAATAAAGTGAAGGCCAGGCACGTGTGCTTCACGTGTCATTTAAGTGACACAAAGCCAGGCTAGGCCTCGATTTCGTTGGAAGTCAGGCCAGGCCCATGTGAAAAGGTCAGCCCGTCAAAAAAAAAAAAAAAGGCTAAAGGAGGAACCGATCTAGGCCTGCGCAGACTGGGCCAAGTCCATGTCTGAAAATGAAAAGAAAGGCTGGATTACATGTTCCAATACATATTCTCCCAATTATTTGTATCCAAAAAAAAAAGGTGTGTTCACTCAATCAAATTTTTATGATTTTCACAAGAAAAAAAGAAAAAAAATAAGAATTCAACGAAGCATGTTGAAATTCTATTAAATCATTTGTCTTGAACAAATGTTTTGGGAAAAGATCATGAAGCAAATGGGTTGCAACTGCTCCAAGAAAAAAATCGAGACTTCAGTCACACTCAAACGACAAGTCTCCTACATGACCTTGTCTCGATGGGGCAATTTGTATACACTAAAAATTTATTTATATCGTACCAAAATAAAGTTAAAATTAATTAATTGGGTCAATCCTTTTAATTAATTTAAGCTGGCCTAAAAGACTCTCAAGTCAAGCGCAAAAGACTCCCAAGTCGAGACCCAAAAGACTCGCAAGTCGAGGCCCAAGAAGCGACTACCAAGTCAAGGCTCAATCAAAACTCAAGTCAAAGACTAGATGGAGGCTCAAGACGACTTCCAAGTCAAGTCACGATCTAAATTTCGAATGACGTCAAAGTCAAGATACGGTCAAAGTCAAAGTCAAAGTCAAGTCAATCAAACATCAAAGTCAAAGTCAAAATCAAACATCAAAATCAAAATCAAAACTCAAGACCTGCATCGACTCACAAGTCAAACGTCAAAACGACTCTCAAGTCAACATCCGGTCAATGCTCGAAGTGACTTCCAAGTCAATGCTTGACTCAAGCCTGGGAGACTCCTAAGTCAAAGTCAAAGTCAAAGTCAAAACAAACGAAAGTCAAAGCAGTGTAGAATAAAGACTGATCGAAAGGCCTAAAATCCAAGTCAAGTCCCATCTTGACTTTCAAGGGGTAGGCTTTCCTATAAATAGGCTCCTACTCCCCTTGATGCAAGGGTTGGTAAACCCATCCCTCAAAGAGAAAGAATCAGATAATTTTGTATTCATAGAGATTGTACCTATTCAAATCAAATCAATCTATAAAAATTCAATCTTTGTAATTTGTAATTACAAAATTATTTGCATAAACAAATAAATAAGGATTGTAACGTTCTTATTTCTAAATAAATATAATATGGTTAAAGACAGAAAAATATCCATCCTAGATGGCCCCTAACTTAATTTGCTAACTCTACCCCTGATTTGAACTAATATAAGAAAAATTTTAGCACAAAATCTTTATCATTATCTATGAAATATAAACAAAAATAATCGACTACCCTATAATTCCAATTGAAGATAACAACAAAGAAAGTAAAAATGTGCTATACTATACTACTATCTAAACTAATTAAGAACTGGTTTAATATGTAAACCCTTCAAAATGAACCAAAGAATTAGAATTGGCACGACGAAAAGTCTTCTTTCTACTTTAGAAAAAGTACCTACACGTACCTCACATAACTTTGCAACCATCATGCAAGTATGAAATTGAGTCTATTGGCCGGCTTTTCCATCTCTGTCATTACACAAATAAGGCTTGGGACTTGGGCTCGCAGTCACAACCAGATCAAATTCCTTAATCATGCTCCATCAGATACGAAAGGGAGGATCTGCTGCACTTCTACAAATCAAAACTTCCGAGGTGCTCCCCTACTTCATCTTCTGTTTGTGGACCATTTGAGGGAGATAGCAAAATCTACAATAAATGATTGGATTACTTAATTGATTTTTGTCAAGTAAATGTGAGCAACTCTCTTTTACATAACTAAATTGGACTGTAAAAAAATAAAAATAAATGAGGGTACAGAAGAGTAAGAGCGACTCTTAAATACTTCTTACTTTTGAGGTTTTTCCAAGTAGTAAGAGGGAGCACTGTTTAAAATCCCACAAACTCTTTGGTATTCTCCTTCCAAACAAGCCCTTAGCCTCTAGGGATAGTCCTGCTGCTTCTTTCTCTTTTGACAAAAACAAATCTCACTTCAATATTATATTAACACTCCTCAATCCTTACCACATCGGGGAAAAAGTGTGGTTGAGGTCAACATTATTTACTTGTATTGTAAACCAGGACTGTAATCCCGGTCTCAGGGATACATAATGGACCATTATTTTCTTTAGAGTTCAGCCCACTAGAAATAACATTGATTTTAGAGATTAGGGAAGACAAAAAGAGAGACATGTGTTAACGTATTCCTAACTACAGTGTAATTTTTAACATTTAGGCTTGCTTGTGATTATAATTGCTCTTTCTAGGAGTGTGCCAAAAAAAAACGAAAATCAAAAACCGAATCGAAAAACCAAGCAAAAAAAAATGGTTAACTGGGGGTGGAATGTTTAAAATTAGTAAATGACGGGTTTGGCTAATCAAACTAAGTAGTTCGATTAACAAAACCAAAAAAGAAATTTAGGTACTGTTTCGATTTTGGTCCAGCAGGCCCAAAAAAGCTGGTTAACCGTAGTTAACCGAAAAACCAAAAATTAATTTTTATTAATTTAACTTTGTGAGCATTAAAAAAACCTAGGTATTTAACCGTTCGACTTCACTCGTCACTCCCAAAGACCCAAACTCCAAAGTCTTCGGAGGTGTTTGGTAACAACAGTTGTTTGGAAAAAAATAGCTGTTTGGGAAGATTTTTAAAAAAACTATTCTCATTAGCCTTTTGACTAGAGGTTTTTGTAAAAGTGACATAATTGTCCATAAGTTTGGAAGAATTACACACATCTCATTAAAAACTAATTCATAAATAAGGGCATAAATAAAATTTTACCAATATATTTTTTAGAAACAGCTAATTTTTATCAAATACTTTTTCTAAAAATAGCTAATTTAAACAGCTAATATAAACAGGTAATAGCTAACAGCTACCACAAACAACTACCAGTTGTTTACCAAACATGTTCTCCGTCCCTACTCCGCTCAGCCTCCCCAGTCTCCACTCTCCACCACCTGTCTTCTCCGGCGGCTAACCTTGTAACCCCCAATCGGTTGTCCAACGTTGTCAGGTGTAAGTATTTTGGTGTTGTCTTTGCTAAATCAACGCTGCAATATCTCTCTACGGATCTCCCTTGTTTCTCCATCTCTCTGTGAATCAGCGGTCATCGTCGGCCCCGGTTCCTCGTTATGACTCATTGATGGCGACAACAAGCTTCAATATTCCACCGTTTGAGTTCTTTTTCTGTGACTTGTCGACGTTCCAAATCTGGCTTCCTGTTACAGACCAGTAAATCACATTTTCAATCTTTGTTTTAGCTACTGTTTGTGTTCAATCTTTGGTTATGCTTTTGCGTTTTTGCATTTTTATTGTTCAATTTGTTGTTCAATTTCACATATTTCAGACCGCATTCAATATGTTGTTCTCGTTCTTCTATTGCTATTTCCTTGCATTTTGTTTCTGTTATAGCATGGTTGTCTTCGACCTTTGTGGAATTGTAAGAATTTTAAACGCCCTCCCCCCACTCAAAGAAAAGGACAAGTTTGTCGTTTGGTGATGGTTATGATGATGGATGGTGATCCACTTAGAGCATTTGCATCGCGAAAACGCCTTTTTCAGGGTGGGCCTCAAAAATCAGGTGTATGAATGTTATTAGCTTGCCAAAAAAATGACTTGTGTGGAGCAATGCAGTAGCGTTCCTCCTCTCGTGCCCCCTTTTCTTGTCTTTTTCTGATTTTTTTTTTGTTTTTCTTTTTCTTTTGGAGTAAGTATATAATTTTTAAATAATTTAAAAAATAGGTTGTATGTTATAAGGTGGGTCCATGACAAATATTTTTATTGGATGATTAAAATTGAGTTTCATAGGTTGGAGAAGTAATGGAATGCAACTTCCAAAATTGTGGAACTTTTACTGACGTAGCAGGCCAAAGTTTCGGAATTCGAAATTCTGGCTGAGAATGCTCTAATGTTGAGTCTCTTTTTTGGCTTACCAGTGGGGTCTACTACTATCACATCAATTCTCGCTCTAGCTTTTTGTCTCACAATCCTCACTCTCTTCAATGGAAGACTCGCCGTTTTGGCTCACTAAATAAAATAATATCTATAAAACCTATACCTAAAAGGGCAGCCCGGTGCACAAGCATCCCGCGTTCACGCAGGGTCCGGGGAAGGGCCGCACCCCAAGGGGTGAATTGTAGGCAACCTAACCTGACTTTGTCAGTGGTTGATTCCACGGCTCGAACCCGTTACCTTTTGGTCACACGGAGACAACCTTACCGTTGCTCCAAGGCTCCCCTTCATAAAACCTATACCTAATCATATTTAATTAGTTTAGTTTTTTTTGTTTTGGTTTGTTATTTGGCCTTATTATTTTTAGAAAAAATAATTTGCACATAATAATTTGATAACACCACTAAGTAGAGGGTCATAATGTAATTTTTTTTTTTAACAACACAAGATGAGCTACGTAAAAAAAATAATTCACACATGCTTGAATATAGAAATTACAACAGCTCGATAATAAATAAAAAAAGATGCGTTGGTTAACATTTAACCAAAAAAAATACAATAGTTCCACAATTTTAAAAAAAATTACAAAATGACGATCATTCAATTATCCTGTCCACCGCCACCTCAAATTTTGCTTCCATATTTCCTCAATCAAGTCTGCTTGAATAGCTGCATGAGTGTCGGAGTTGCGAACCTTGCATGATCGTTAAAAATACGTCTCATAGTATGGATAGTAGGCATGGTTAACAATCAGCTCTAGGACAATTCCCTCGACAACGTCATAGTCAAATGCAAGCTCGTAGTTGTCCCACTTGTCCTCGACAATCATGTTATGGAGTATCACACATGCTCTCATAATGACAGTGATTTCTTTTTGATCAATCAGACGAGCGGGGTCACACACAATGGCAAATCGAGCTTGAAACACACCGAAGGCTTGTTCAACGTCCCTCTTAACCGATTCTTAATGTTCTGCGAAGAGTTTTTCTCTTTGGCCCTTGGGGAAGAGGGATAGTTTTAACAAATGTCGGCCATTTCGGATAAATTACATCCGAAAGATAATATACTATGTTGTACTCATGCTCGTTGACGACATTCTCACATTTGGGAACCTGATCCTCATATAGCTCTTGGAGAACCGGTGAGCGGTCAAGGACATTTATGTCATTGAGACTTACAGGCAACCTGAAGAACACATGTCATATCCAAAGGTTGTATAATGCAACGGCTTTACGAATAATGGCTGGCACCTTATAAATTTGCTTTTGAAATTATGTCTTCCAAGCCACTGGACAATTCTTCCACTCTCAATGTTTTCCAACATACCGGGAAAGTTACGGGCTTCAACAACTTGTAGTAAGCGATCAACATCAGCTTGATTAGGTTTTCTCAAGTAGTCTTCCCCAAAAACCTCAACGACGCCTAAGGCGAACTTCTTTATGTATTTCATTGCAGTGCTTGCACCAATCTTTAAGTAATCATCAATGCAATTGGCCGCTACATCATAGGCAAACATTCACATGGTTGCAGTACACTTAGTTAATAGTGTCAACCCAAGCTTTCCAACCGCATCGTACCTGACCTGGAAGTACTTTGAATGATGTCCAAGTGCTTCCACAATGCAGAGAAATAAGTGCCTCCGCATTCGAAATTTGCGACGAGAATGATGATCACTGTACAATGAATCTTCTGCGAAATAGTCTTTGTAGAAGCAGTCATAGGCAACTTCTCTATCTCTCTTAATATATCTCTTCTTTACCCGAGAACTAGATGCCGAAGGCGTCATCTCTCTTGGTACTTCCCTAAGTTGCAAAAGGGTGGCCATTTGCCATTGCACTTGCGGTTGATGTTAGAGAAAAGCGCCCATAACCATGATGTTAGTATATAATAAAGATGAGGAGGATGAATCTAATACAACATATGGTAAATTCATAAATTCATATCTTAACATGATTACAAACAGCATGTGCAACATAATAATGTACAAGCGTCAATGTATAGAAGAGTGATCATTTGATTAAACAATAATAGACATACCATTTTCACAAATTCATATCATAACATGATTAGACCAACTCATATCTAATACAACATATGGTAAATTAAAGTTACATAGTACGATCTTACAACTTCATATGAGCAACATAGTTCTTGTAATCTATGTAATGAAGGGGGAGGAGAGACATATTACTGAGATGATGATGACTGTCATGATCTCCTTTGCATGATTTCTGTTCTTCTTTGCTCATAATACACCGCTTGTTCATGAGTCATCATTTGAGGTGTCCATCATCATTATTCTATCCTCTTATGTGCTCAGCTTTTCTTCTCTCATCATCATCTTCTGAGTTTTTTCTTCTTTTGCTATTGCGATGGAATCTTTGAACATTTCACTCATACCACTACTGCTACTGCTAAACTCTTTCAACTGAGTTGTGACTAAATCAACTATGGTGTTGTTAGCCTTTTGCTTGAGCCTTCTCTTCGCTGCTTTCCTCCCTTCAGATCTTTCACTCCCACCCACAACTTCATCTCCGACCTCTTTGGTGTCGGGTTTTTTGAATGATCCTAACCCTGAGTGAGGGGGGGACTGGTCGTCCTCCACTTCGGTTGGTCCTTCAACATTTCATACCAGTGGTCCATGTCAAACTTTTCCCCCATATGTTATGTGTACAACCGGTGTGCTTCATTTAGCATCATAGCCTCCCCCTGCTTCGGTTGGTCCTTCAACATTTCATACCAGTGGTCCAGGTCAAACTTTTTCCCCATACGTTCTATGTACAACCGGTGTGCTCCGTTCAGCATCATAGCCTCATTCCACCCACTTTAGTTAGTACGCTCCATTTCCAACATAACCCCACCCATTTGTTAACGAGTGGGGAGCATCGGCTCCATCGGCCATTGATCGTCTTCCAAGCACATGTTGAGACTCCTGGGCCGATCGTCATTGAAATTGGAGGCCACCCTGGCCCATAAGTCGGACTTCTTTTGATCAGTCCCGACCACAGCGCCCGCACCTATGTTAATCCAAGCACGTATTAACCGTTGATCCTCTTCAACTGTCCATTTCTTCACACCGATTACTACACCTCCCACTACTTCATCCACATCCCCCTCATCAGTACTCGGGTTAATATCTGTCACAAAATTCTCTAACCCGACCATTGATCCTGTTGGTGTGGATGAAGGTGCGGAGTTGCTCCCTCCTGAATAGTAATTTGGTATAGGAGGTGGTGGATGATATTATGGAGGGTAATATGAGTACTCATTGTTAGTGACATTTTGGAAGGGGTCATTATGTGGTGAGGGGTAATAATGGGAGGACGTTGCCATGGATGTTGACTTGGGCCACCACTTGGATTCCTAAGGAGTGGTTGTGGTGAGCAATATTGTTGGTGCAGTTGATGGTGGAAGTTTGGCGGTGGATATGGGGGATAAGACGTGATTAGTTGGAGTGATTGAGCTGGTACTATTCCCCCCAATTCGGGGTGAATCTTCTTCCTTAAGTAAGTTAGTAAATGATTGATGAATGTTATGATCCATATTCAACATACAATTAGGACCTACAACCATATAATTAATCGTATTAGTGTGTTGTTAATTAATTTTATGTACATAGATTATACATTTCATAAATCGTATGAAGTTATGGGAAACCGTATTAAACATATTAGATCATTTTAATTCCTTTTAACTTTACAACTTAAATTGCACTAACATGCCTAATCATATTTTAATTTAAATTACTAATCAAGTCACATAATCATGTCACTAACGGTACATACATGTAATCTAACATGTGAAAACATAATTAAATTCAATTAATATGTCGGTTATTTAAATTTAACCATATTCATTATTTTAGATACTAATAGATATACTACCGCATAATATAATTTTTCGACAATTTTAAAATTATCCATACTAACATGTGAACATTCCAACTCTATAAATTTTATTTATTTTTTTCAATTTATGAAGCATTTCAAATTACTAATGCCAAGACTTAAAAACATATTAAAATATTTTAATTCATTATATGAAATTGCCTAAATAATTTTACTATTTGAATTTTATGAATCAAGTCATATTTATTTTAATTATGACATTCATATTAACATATAACCATGTCATATTTTATACATATAATCATGTGATATTAACATTCTTGTCACTGACTAATCAAGTCATATTCATTTAATGACATTCACATTAACATATAAAATATTCACATATTTTATACATCCAACATGTGAAAACATAATAAATTTTAACTAACATGCCAAATAAATTTAAATTTAATCATATTAATTATTTTATATACTAACATATATACTACTGCATAACATAATTTTTCAATAATTTTAAAATTATTCATACTTACATGTCAACATTCCAATTCTATTATTTTCTTCTATTTTTCTATTTACAAAGCATTTCAAATTACTAATTCCAACTCTTAAAAATAACCAAATCATATTCACTTTAATAACATAATGTTATAAAACGTAATTACAAGATATAAAGTTACAAAAGTAAGTATTCAATTGAATAAAATATTATAAATGTAATGTCAACATAATTATATTCACTAACATGACCAAAGCTAGTTTAATTTATTCTTATTAATTATTTTTGTTACTAACATATGAATTGAAAAAATAGTAACAACTTGTTTACGAAATTGAAAACTAACACATAATCAAATATGACAACATTTTTTAAATTATTCATACTCACTATTTTCTTCACTCCTTTCTTGATTTATAGCACCTCCAACTTCTCTACAAAAAAATCACAAAAATATTAGAAATGTAGATATGATATTTAAGTTATAGAATTAAGTAATTACTTGAACATAAATTACAAATACTTACTAGAATTCTTCACTTCTTTGATGAAATAAACTCACAATAATTCCAAATTGCTCACAATTTTTTTAGAGAGAGGAAGGAAGAGATTTTGGTGTGTTCAAATGTCGTGAGAAATTTGAGATTTTATAGAGTTGAATTAAATTTTCAAAAAAAATTATTGAAGTTGGGCTGCTTTATACCATTGCCCAACAGTCTTCTTCACATAGCCGTTGTCCAGGCCCTGTACGCCACAAGCTTTTCCCTTTTTTTTGGTTCTCCAACTGTCCCCAAAAAAAAACAAACAAACAAACAAACGCGGCATGAAATGACGTCATTTCATGCTGCTAAATGCCAAAAGAAAAAAAAATTGGGGCAGGGTTGCTTGTGGAAGCGGGCCACTCGCCACTTTCTCGCTTGCGCGCCAACCAGTGGAGCACTCCCGAGTTGCCCGCTCGCCCAGAGCCTGATTTTGGGCCCACGAGAGCTCCGTTGGAGTTGCTCTTAACTTACTGAGTCCTGCTCTATATGGTGTGTCACTTTTTCGGAATATCAAGCAATGACATCCTTGAATGTGGATTCATCTAATACAATATGAAAAGGTGCAAGGTAATTTAGGCTTGACTAACCAAATCAAAAAATCAGTTAACCAATCCGAGGAATCAATTAACCAATTTATCGATTCGGTTACAGATCAAATTTAGGGTGCACCAAAAATTTGTTTACTCTAAATAACCAACTCGATTCGATTACAATTCATGCTTTCACCAACCGAATTCTCAGTTAACCGAAAATCTTTTGGCTTACTGGTTTTACACAACCCTAACTCTTTCCTTAATTATTAAATATGAATTTGATGCAACAAATCAAAAATTCAAAAAACAAAAAGGATGACAGCACTTCCAGAATTCTCATTATACATCAGTGCAAGTACGAGTTGTCAATCAAAAACAAAAATACAATATAAGACGACAGCGGTTCAAGAATTATCATTATGCATATATTTGCACGATCTAATTCTCTTTTTTTAAAGAGCTTTTGTAGACAAACATTGCCCATAATGGTAGCTAACATCTATCAAATTCATCTAGGAACAACCGCCTCACCTTTCGGTGCCCGGAAAGCAAAATCACTTTCGTTTGGTCTCTCGCTCTTTGGCCACCTTTCGTACGGTTTTATTGGGTGCGGCGGAAGAGAGATGGCCGCAAACATTTTAAAAGATCAAGTTGAACAAGATTCAAGAATCAAGTCAGTCTAGTCGCCAATGCCAAGCATGACTGACAACAATCTTCTACACAAATTCGCATTCCCAACATGTCTGTACCTTTACCAAGTCAATGAGATGCTCGTATCAGTAACAATACTCCATTTAGGCTGCTATACTAATAGGCAAGCAGCTTATGATGGTACTATCTGTACAGATTTGGTCTAACATCATGACCATAGTACAAGGTACTTCCTGTTCTTGATGAAGGCATCCCAACCTCAGTCCTCAGAGCCGGATTATAAGACGTTTGCGCAGATGATATACCTTGTAAAAAATTTGGAAAGCTTGGATATGACGGAGATGCCAATTTACTTGACGATGACTGGCCTGTACTGAAAGTAAAATCCAGCCTCGACTGCCTCGTTGAACTGCCAGGCTCAGCCTCGATTACTGGGCTACATGAGAAGGGGGCAAATGTGGGGACACCGATCCTGGAGTCGATAGGGCTGGAAATATACCGGTCACCTTGTGACAGAGGAGTTCTCGAATAGAGAGGGGAATTCGTCAACTCAGATGAATAAACTGACCCTAACAATCTATTCTGAGTGGGAGCTTGGGACTGATGATTTGTTGGTACTCGAAAGAGACCAGGACATCCGACAGGAACTTTAAGCCAGTCAGCATCTCTCATTCCAGAAACAGAAGTTTCAATGGCTTTCCCAATAGATCTGCTGCTTGTTTCCGGAGGATCATTCATTTGTTGTTTAATCAGCAGTTTGGCTTCTTGAAGAGCCCCCAGAACCATTCCCAGCCTCCCAGGTTCTTCTTTAGGCACAAATGAACGGTGTCTATTCAGGTTCTCGGGTTGTTCAGATTCACATAAACTACTGCCAGCAGGTGATGAAGCAGTAGGACCTGCAGATTGGGCAAAATGCTGGGAACTTTGTGCAGATGAATGAAATGAAGGGGGTCCTACATGCTCCTGGGTTTGATTATTGTTCACCATAGAGAACGAAAAATCAGGAGCTTGAGATCTTGGAGCCTGCATATCACTGAAACTGTGGTTCTCTGAACATCCTGTATCAGCATGTGCAGTAAACTTGAAACTATTGAAATGATTAACTGATGATTCCTTGCCCCGTAGATTAGCTTCTATCCCAGCTTTCAGCTCATGTCCATGAGAAGCAACAAATTCAATTGGGTGGGGAACTGATTCTTTGTTCTCATCTCTCTCTTCTGTGACATCTGAATGGTTCCCAGGTTCACATGAATCCTGATCCAATGACAAGATATCGGAAGGCTTTTAATCATGAGAAAATGGAGAGAAATTCCATTTAAAGGTCAGAAAAGACTTTGGTCTTTAATGAATTGACATAATACAAAAGGAAAAACAGAAGCAATGAATTGTTAAATCAGTATGTGCTATTTCCTGTAAATCAGTATGTGCTATTTCCTGTAACCCCTGCCACCACCTTGTTAGACATTGTCCACACAAGTAACACACAAGCTGGTAACAACCTAGACAATCGGACACTTAGAAGGCTTTAAGGCTTAATTGAGTTCGCAGAAGATGGGCAAGCAAGCATACACATGAACCTGGCAAAGCTGAACAATACCTACTCATGCATCACAAAAAAACCCACAATGAGACCTACGCCGGAGCCAGGACCCAATTTGACCTCCCCGCCCAAATCAACCCAACTAGATACAATATTGCTTGTATTTCTAAGACAACTTTATTGAACCTACATGTAGCAAGCCGCCAAATGAACACAGCTGAGATCTATCTGCCCAAACTTGACCCAACCCATGATTAACCCAAACAAAACGAGTTGAATGCCAGGTCAGGTAATCATAGCTTCAAAAAGAGGCATTTTAGTTCCAGTACAAATTTCTTTTAAAATTACATTTTTACTCACCATTTCATACTTTCAAGATCCCCACGCAACACTGTTTACACCTGTAGCAGTGCACTGATATGTTGCTACATTATCCAGCAAAAATAATGTAGCTAAACAAACATGCCATGGGAAGAAAATTTCACCTTAACAAAGAGAAGTTGGTAAGTAAGCCATTCTCTGATGAGAACTGCCAATCATCCCATTTTAGGTTGTTCAAAGAAGAGATCATTCCCCTTATATTAACAAATAAATTTATGCCAGGTAAGTATGGAGCTTGACTACTGGTACTAGTTCATTGTTTCTTCCATGTCTAACCCAACTCTAAACGGGCCTGGAAAATTTGACTCATGCTTGATTCCCTCAAACAACTAGAAATTCGACCCAAACCTGCAGCCAAAACTAGATAACCTACTAGCCGATAACAGAAATCATTCAACCTGAAATGGAACTAGTCCAATTGGTCCGACCCAATGATGACCCAAAGCCAATACTCACCCAAACCAACAGAGGCCTGCACCCGAAATAAACTTTAACCCAAATGAACCAAGACACTCCCAAGTCCCAACACAAAAAGAGTCTAGAACCAGAAAACATACTGTTAAAATTAATGAGACTGTAGGCATAAGAAATGGATGCTTTCAGATGTACAGTTAGATAAGAGATTGTTGGCATATTCAAATGAGACATACCACAACATGGAAGTTAGGGAGTTAATATTCCAACAGCCACAACTTCTTTTTAGATGTGCTTGATTTTTAGCAGAAATCCTTCCATATCTGTGAGCGTTATTGATAGATCTTACACAGTCTCATTACATGGAGTAACAAAGTGTCAAATTCGTATGTTTGAGAACAAAATATCATGCGTATAACTCATGGCCCTTGTTAATACAATACAGAATTACACTAATGTTAGCAAAACAAAGACCCTATCTAGAAAAATATTGAGGCAAACCGTTGAGCTTCAACCCAAGTGCATATTAGGTTTTATCAATTTTAGATGACTTTGATCTAGACACAACTAAATATCGAACCATATCTAGGGGCGGATCTATTAAGAGCTTAAGGGTGTCCATGGACATCCCTAGCCCAAAAAAAATTCTAATGCTTGATTTGTTGGTGGCTAACTCCTTCAAGAAGAAGGAGGATCACCTAATGACCTTCAAGAGCAGTTCTTGCAAGACCCAGATTGACTACTTCCTAATGAGGAAGGAAAATCGGGGGTCGTGCAAGGACTGCAAAGTGATTCCCAGCGAGTTGTTGGGAACTCAACACAAATTGCTGGTTTTAGATGCAGAGTTCAAGTATCCTAAGAGGTCGAACAGGAGAGCCGGAGAACCCAGAATTAAGTGGTGGACCCTCACAAAGGAGAAGAGATGGTTAATAGCAGAAAGAATAGCTGAGGAAAGAGTTTGGAGGAGGGCAGAAGACGCCGACTCGATGTGGGATGCTGTGGCGGATTGCATCCGAAGGTCGACTAAGGAAATCCTAGATCTTTCCAGGAGAGGCGGCAACAGGATGGAGGGCGCTTGGTGGTAGAATGAAGAGGTAAAGGAGAAAATCGAAACAAAAAAAGAGGCTTACGCGGAGTTCATGAGCAACAATTCGGATGGTGAGAGGGAGCTTAAGAAGATTGGATATAAGGCGGCCAAGGTAGCCAGAAGGGCGGTGGCAGTAGCAAAGACCCACGCGTTTGATAGACTGTACCATAGATTGGGGACGAAGGAAGGAGAGAATGAGGTTTTTAAACTGGCTAGGGCGAGGGAAAGGAAGACTAGGGATTTGGGAATGGTAAGGTGTATCAAGGACGAAAAGGGTAGGGTGTTGACTGAGGATGTTGAAATTAAAAAAAGATGACGAAAGTTCTTTGCTAAACTCCTCAATGGAGAAGGGGTGGAGACGACTGTAGTAGGGGCGGAGAGTGTAGCGATCAGCGTACGGACGACTTCATAACAACGTAGGAGATTAGGGAGGCCTTGAAGAAGATGGCAAATGGGAAGGCATTGGGTCCGGACCAGATACTAGTGAAAGTTTGAAAATTTATGGGGGAAGTGGGTCTAGAGTGGCTCACGGAGTTTTTCAATGTTATTTTCAGGACCGCTAAGATGCCTAGAGAGTGGAGGGCCAGCGCAGTCATCCCACTGTACAAAAACAAAGGAGATATCCAAAACTGTAATAACCTTAGGGGCATCAAGCTGCTCAGTCACACTATGAAGCTGTGGGAGAGGGTGATTAAGAGAAGGCTGCGAGAGGAAGTACAGATTTCAGAGAACCAATTTGGTTTCATGCCAGACAGGACGACCATCGAGGCGATCTACCACCTCAGAGAGCTCATGAGCTTGTTTAGAGACAGAAATGTGGATCTCCATATGGTGTTTATTGACCTGGAGAAAGCGCATATGATAGAGTTCCAAGGGAGGTATTGTGGAGGTGTTTGGAAGAGAAAAGGATGTCGCCCGCATACATTCGTGTAATCAAGGATATGTACGAGGGAGGGCGGACGAGTGTTAGGACTCCGGGAGGGGTCTCCAATGACTTTGCTGTTAGTTTGGGCATGCATCAAGGCTCCGCCTTAAGCCCATTTCTTTTCACATTAATTCTGGACGAACTCATTAGAGGAATCCAGGAAGAGGTGTCTTGGTGCATGTTATTTGCAGATGACATCGTTCTTATCGATGTGACGAGGCAGGGGGTGAATGACAGGTTGGAGAGTTTGAGGCATACGCTGGAGGCTGCAGGCTTTCGGTTGAGTAGATCGAAAATGGAATACCTCCACTCGTGTTTCAGCGGAAGAATAGAAGGGGGGGGAAATCGTACTGGATGGGAGGGCAATACCGAAGGTCGCTAAATTTAAATATCTGGGCTCAATCATCCACCAAAATGGGGACATTGACGAGGATATTAGCCAGCAGATTATAGTGAGTTGGCAAAAGTGAAAGTCCGCGTCAAGGGTGCTGTGTGACAAGAGAGCGCCCAGGGGTTTGAAAAGCAAAGTCTATCGGATGGTAGTTAGACCGGCTATTCTCTATGGATCGGAGTATTGGCCTCTAAAAAAGGCGCAGGTCCAAAGGTTGATGGTAGCTAAGATGAGAATGGTCAGGTGGATGTGTGGTTTTACGAGATTGGACAAGATTAGGAATGGAGTAATCAAAGGCTTAGCTGAAGTGGCCCCCATAGAGGAGAAGATGAGGGAATCGAGACTCAGATGGTTTGGCCACGTAAAAAGGAGAAGTGTAGCCGCCCCAGTGCGAAGGTGTGAGAGGATCAACCCCCCGGTGGTAAGAGAGGGAGGGGTAGGTCGAAAAAGAGCCTAGAGGAAGTGGTTAGAGAGGACCTGAGAGTTGTCGGCCTGACGGAAGACATTGCTCAGGATAGAAGGCTGTGGCGGGACAGAATTAAGGTTTCTGATTGTAGGAGACCGGCTCCGTAGGGAGCAGTAGCTTAGACAGTGTGGGGCGGGTAGGGTATTTTTGGTTTTTGCTTACCTACAGGTCGTACTTTTCTGGGATGTAACGGCAACAAGCGCCCCTGGTATGTTGAAGTATGTCTCTGCTCCCTCTTCATTTTTGATATCCGGAACCTTCTCTCTTCCTCTCTCTCACTCGGTAAATGGTTTTTGCAACTGTTTTCTCTATAACCCTTTTTCACAAAACTGTTTTGTGGGTCTTATGGAATCAACCTCTCTATAAGTAGGAATACCAGTAGATGTAAGGTTGCCTACAGCTGGATCTCCCCAGACCCCGCGAAAGCGGGACCCACACTGGGAGTTTTTTGTTGTTGTTGTAATTTTAAAAGGGTTGTAAGAGAAAGGACACCCCTCAAAAAGATGTAAAAGATGTTGGCAGTTTGATACTTAATCGACCCAGTAGTCAAGTCCTAGCATGTGTAATTTGTCTCTTTTTTTTTTAATAAACGTTTATGCCATAAAAAGGACTCTGACTCTGACAGTCTCCTTCCTCCTCTCAGCCAAAGGGTCATGAAAAGTAGACTTCATCTGCCCAACTCTCTCTCTCTCTCTCTCTCTCTCTCTCTCTACCTCTGTGATGATCTCTTGAAAGCAGAGGGAAGTTAAGCTTTGAAAACCAAATTCTCATTGTTGAACTATGAAGACTCAACTCAAGCATTAGATTCGCCACGGGCCGCCACCCACAACCACCAGCTACCACGAATCCATGACGCATGTTGTCCCCGACCACGTGGCTTGTTCATCAAGTCGAAGGTTGCCATTGTCTTGCTTGCAATGTTACGGTTTCAATTTTGAGCACAATTTAATTTCTTGATTTGCTTTCAATGTTAGAGTTTGTTGTTTTCTAATTTCTTGATTTTCTTCGTACTCAGCTTAATTCCTCTATTAGAGCCCTATGACACCACCAAAACCTGGAAAAAATTGACCTAACCTGAAAACCCGACCCGAACCTGCCTAAAAATTTTGAAAATCCGAACCCGCCCGCTTGGCCTGAACATTATATCCTTAGCTTTTAATTTTTCTCTAATTTATCCCTCTTAACAATAATTGTTAGTCATTTTTATCGAATAGTTTAAGAAGATGTGGCATAACTATTGCATCTATTTACAAATTAAACAATAATAACCTTATTTTTTCTTCTACATTCTCTGAAAATAATATCGTACACAACTTTTAAATGAAAAAACATTAAAAATGGGTATAAAATTGCATGAAATAACTATCTAATCTCTAAAAAAAAATTAATTTAGAGGGAGACGAGCATTAAAGATGCGCAAGTCAAACCATTATATACTTTAGTTAATCAAACATGTCTAATTATTTTTTAAATTAATTAATTTGCAATAATTTAAATTTTTGATGTTATAACTGCAAGATAATACCTTGTACTTCTTTTATTCAAATTTTATTTGGTTTTCGTTCTAACTGATCTTGAACTATGATGCCAGTAATAGAAAAAAGGCTAGCCGCATTCGTATTAGTGGTGAAAGTGCCACAACACATTAAAATGCTCTAGACGGGTTGCCCCATAAATGGTCGACCTACTATTGACCTTCTTTCAATGTATGTGTCGATCTACCCAAAATTAAGTGGGGCTTGATTCTTTGCCTGTCCATACAAGATTTTCATATATTATAATAAAAAGTTTGAATATTTTAATATTCTTTTAAGAAATTACAATTATTATGCATTTCCATTAAATACTGACAATTTTGAGTAATAAATATAAAGAATTTTTGATTTTGAAAAAGAAAAATAACTTACAGAAAGGGTGTTTTAAACCTGTTGGGTTGATCCGAAACCCGTAAAACTGAAATACATCAGCCCATATTTTACCCGAACCTGAAATACACTCAACCCGTATTTTACCCAAACTCGAATACACCCAACCTGTATTTAAACCGCTTGCCCGAACTTACAAGTCTAGCACCACCTGACCCATTGGTCTCTATCCTCAAGTTGTCTATCCTACAGTTCATGAGCCCAAGATTTATATTTTTTTATATCATGCTTTTGGTGCTGAATTTTGATGACATATTATGATTCAAGCTCATTTTATCATGAATACGTCTGGGATTGATGATTTTTATCGATGAGTTTATGGGTAGTAGTTCAAGTTCATTATTGTAATTGCTTTGCCTTGTTAATGGCTATGTGTTGTTGCAATTGCTTGATTGTATGCATAGTAATTTAAGTCATGTTATAGGGATGTTATGTACTTGTGTCCCATTAATGCCTTGCAATTTTTTAGTTGACTGAAATTTAGACTCTTAGCCAGCTTAATTTTACATTTAGGACATCAATTCTGAGCTGAAGCTGTCTCATTTTTCCTTTTTAAATGAACTGATCCATAATTATTCTATTATATATCGATTCCGAAATATGAAAAAACGTTAATGATAATTGTAATAGTGGACTATTGTAACATTTTTTGTATTTTTTAAACTTTATTTTATGATACTTCATGGTGGCGAATATTAGTAGACGGACACCCCTGATCTGAATGTCTAGATTCGTCACTGACCATAGCTAGATAAGAATCATAAATGATAATTATCCAACCAAAACGAGGCTCATTGGTGATAATAACCTGACAGGATTTTGAAGACAAAGTCACAGTTGAATGTCTCAACCCTAAATTAACACGGCTAACTTAAAATCATCCCAACCAAGCATGACCTGACCAAATATGGGATCGAACTTGAAATCGACCCAACCAATACCAAGTCAGGACAACGCACTCGCGATGGTTAAGTCTAACCACATTCACCACATCAGCCAACCCTCGTCCCTCATTTAATACATCCCTCCAAAGCATGATGACAATCTGAAACGATATTAGGCATAAACATTCCAAGCAAATGACACTTCTAGTTCAAATCGCATATAGATTGCAGCAAAACCTGCACTATCCCTCCCCCCCCCCCCCCCCCCAAAAACCCCCTAACTCCCAAAAAGGGACCAAAATGAAGACAAATCTTTCCCCACAACCTTTGAGGCTTATGAAATTCATCCTATGCAAATTATCAAAGTCAGCCTTGTATTTTCTCTCTGCTTTGTTAAGAAATCTTTTCTTTGTCAAGAAATATCCCCCTTCCCAATAGACATAGGAATGGCAACTCAATCCATCTAGGAAGGCAAGTTTAAACCACGCTGAGAGTCTAAAGCAAAAATTTCTGATTTGAATCTCTAATAAAAATATCTAATCTGAAATTGAATTGAAGATATCTGAATACAAATCAAACCAACGTTGATTCAAGTAGAAGATTCATTCCAGCCAGACTCATAACACTTCTTTGCTTTGTTAAAATCTTAAGGCTGGCAACATAGACCATTATATGGAACCCTAATTCCCAGCACCAGCATATGTTCACTTCTCACAGGAGTCCCCCAGAACAACCCCCTCCCACCCCCCCCCCCCAAAGAAGGAAAACAGATCAACGGCCTCAGGGATACAGATCTGAGTTACGAAATTCTTTCAAAAAGAAAAAGGAGGCAAGAAAGAATAAGAGGTGATCAGATTGAGGTCGGTCAGGCTTAGAAGCGACTAAATCTAACTCAAGTCCGAATCAGTTGGTGAAGCTATCTCAATCAGATTGATTTTGCTCTAGCCATTGGTTCAATGTTATGTTGGATCAGGTTCAGACTGTCGAAGTAGCTAACCTCCTATCCAACTCTAGCTTGCTGTCATTCCTTTATACACATAACAAATCACCGAAGAGTAAAAAACAGAAACATGATTTCCTGTGTGAGATGGTCTTACAGAGAAGTCCTCCTGGGGCCAATTCCTTTTGGATAGACCATGCATTTACATGAAACACTCATCTGTCAGCTGTTAGGATGGATGATTTCACCCAAGACAAGATGTTCAACAAAAAGAGCATGTCAGAAAATCTTTTCTATGTATACATACAGGCCAGCCATATACCAAAAATCCCAATCTCAACTCTCAAAGGAAATGTGCGAAAAACAGCCAAAAGGGAGTGACAAGACTTCATGTTTTTATATTACACTCACTAAAGTGCTTTCTCACTACACTAACAGCCAGGAATATATCACACCATCCAGAGGGCAAGAGATTAAGATTAGCATACTCCAAATCCACCACTTATCAGTATAACAGAGAAAAAGACGCTCGTGATTCTGTTAGGCTCAGCAGATTTAAGCGTGATACAAAAACATCAGGAATGTATATTCCATTGTCATTCTGATATGTGTAAAACAGATTCACTCATAAAGATTAGACCCCAATCAAGAAGTTTCGGATCATAAAAAGCAGGAAATGCTGACTTTAGTGGGGACAGTTCCATGGGAATTGCTACTAATGAGCCAGGGGTACGTCTAATACATTGGTGCAAGAGAGACACAGCAACAACTGTCCCCAAGGCAGATACTGCCAAAGAGGGTCCGGGTAAGTCACACATGTAAGCAACCTTAATCTTGGCAAGTAGAGAAATTGATTTCAGGGGACCCATGAAAAATTTTGGAACAGAAAACCTTGGATTTTGCAAAAAGAGTTAGAAAAGCTACTGAACAATTTGAAATGCTTGAAAGACACAGACATTAAGAAACAAGAGAAGGTGATGCACGCACACCAAATTCACATGCTTACCAACGAAGCCACACAAGGTAAGACAACAAGTTAGAGAATGAACTAATTCCTATGTAAGGTTAGGCTCATGAATCCTAGATGGCCATAGAGTTATGAGGAGTGACATGTACTCCAAGAGGTGAGCTGAGCCAACTCATCCTCCAAAGGAAAACAGCAGATAGACATAACTAAGGCCAAGGAAAGCCACAACAGGAGAGGAGTAGGGCAGCTTGCAGCCATCAGCATTGGCAAAGATGTTTCTTAGCAAGCACAACTAGGCCATTTGAGCAAGGGAGAGGTAGAGCAGAAGAAAGGGATGATAATATTTGATTGTTAAGGAGGTTTGACTCCCAAGTCCCAACCCCCAGCCCCCCTTAAAAAAAGGAAAATGCACATAATGAAAAGGAAAGACTAAAACTCAATAATACCCCAAAGTCCTGCCAAGGAGGGTCTTACGAAGGGGGGAGAGGGTATCAAATGTACACAGCCTTACCCATGAATAGTACAGAGGTTGTGTCCATTAGCCCCAGATTATGATATGATATGTGATTCAACCAATAGGTACAGTGCCCATAAGATTGCATCTAGCAAGTGCTTTAGCAATTAAAGTCCATTGCTAGCTCTTAGAAAAGGGAAAAACCCAAAAAAGGGAGACTTGCAGATTGAGAGACAATAACCCCCCCCCCCCCGGGTTCATGCACCCCCCCCCCCCCCCAAAAAAAAAGCAGGGAGAAAAAACCTACAACCAAGTGAAGGACAAGGAAATTCAGTAGCGCGGAGCTGAAAATACAAATGGCAACAGTAATGGGCAAAGTTTATCCTCAATTCATAATTGTTAAACTACTTTTTGACGACTTCTCATAAGTGTATCAATTAGGGATCAACATGACATACACTTCTGGAGAAGCCCCATAAAAACCATTAAAATACTAGTTATTCTGACTAAAAATTACTTTCTGCCTAGCGCACGTCTTCAAACCTCCCTGAGGCATTAAGGCCCAACCATAAAACCAAGAAGAAAAAAAAAAGCCCAGAGAAACCATGGTTAACTCAGAAGTTCGTGCCTAATCCCTACCACTTCCCTCAAGCACTAGCACAGGAGAGCAAGCCGATAATACAAGCCAGCAGCTTTTTCGACAGTATTGTCACCCTCTCCACCACCTTAACCAGTTTACTATTCCTTCGAACCGTCTTTCTGCACACACCAATCCTCATCACAGAAAAAATCTGCTATTCTGATCTAACAGATAGACCATGTGTACATGCATAACATTCCTGCCACCCAAGAAGTATTGATCGCCTTACTCTCATGCACCCTTCAAAATAAGGATTTTAGCAAAATATGCTCAACAAGTGTGCACAATTAAAAAGGAAATTCTTTTGTTTAAATACCATCAGATGAATGATAATGTGAAGCACCATGTCCAAATATAAGCCCCAGGCCCCAGCACTTAACCCATAAGTGATAGGGTAAATCTAGGACAGGCAGAATTCTGCAGTTGTAAGCAACGCATACATGTTATTGGAACAAGAATAGCCGAAGAACGGCATACCGGTGTACTTATGTTATTCTCTCCATATTTTTCTTCCCAATCTCTTTGCGCCTTTTCCTGAGCTTCATAGCGTCCTATAAGTTGTGCTTGATGTTCAAGAGCCCTTTCCATATCTCCATCGCATCCAAGGTTGTGAATAGGACTACTAGCATTGCATTCTTGTCCCTGAAGTGTCAAGGAAAGAGAAACATCACTCCTTCGCAGAACTCTCTCAACCTCTTTATCGGCAAATGTTTCCAATTCATCTCCACTCTTACACAAGCAATTTGAAAGATTTAGTGAGAATCCCACAGTTTTGTTATCTTGAACATGAGGCTCGGTGGAGTCATGTCTAGACTCCTCAACCATTGCCCTGATAACAGAAATGACAAACACATCCGATTTAGACTTCACAACCGATACTGACTACTATTAAGTATCAACTATAATATGTCCAACTGCTAATACTAAGCTGAGAGAGACAGATCCTTATAGCTTGTATCAAGCACAATTATTCAACGTCAGCAACACTTAAGCGTAAAGAATAACTAAATACGTGAAATCATCATTTCCAGATTTTCATATCTAAATCTAAAACATAGTTTTTGTGTGTAAATTAGGGATCAACCTCTCTGCTTCCAAGGATAAGATTGTCTACATTTGGATCTCCCCACACCCTAGTGAGCCAAGGTCTGCAGTGGATGTTGCTGCCACATAGTTCCGTATTGCTAAGTAACCAATGGATTGAGAACGCTTAGATACCAAAGAAACGCCTTGATGTACAAGAAAGATCAATAGCCAGGAAATCCACCTAGATAAGAGCTAATTGAATGAAGCACACAAGGCTCAAAGAAATAATAATCTTCACAGAACCTGCCAATATTAGTCAAATAATTGCCTATGTAAATTCGCAACCAACAACAAACCAAAAAGATTGGCAAAGAGAATGAAACCTCAACAAGATTGACATAGCGATAACAAGAGACAAATATATTCAGAACTAATAGGAGCATACAAAACATAAGATGCAAATCAAAACGGAGTTCAGAGCAATAAAGCACATCCAAAATGGAAGTTTGGCACTTGGAGCGGGTTACACTTTAGAGGTGACTGACCATCAATGTTCAACTCTCCCCGACCCTTCCTCCCCCCCCCCCCCAAAAAAACAAAGCTCGCCTCTCTCTTTCACGCTCGCCCACACACAGAGGTTTGATTACCTTGAACAACCAAAAGGCCACCCCCCCCCCCCCCCCCCCCCCCAAAAAAACCTTTTATGGAAACTAAACGTATATATTTCTCCTCCAGAAGCATTGATGTATTAATGCAGTACATTGGTCAGCATACAGATTTTTCGTGCAACTCAAAGTTCTCAGTATCTGTCAACCTTGAAGATTGAAGCATGATATTGAATAGCAACAGAGAGTATCAACTGTGAACAAAGATTGAGACATGGAAAGATGAACAAAACTTTGCACAAGAAATATGCAAATATCCACCTCATTTCTCTTTTTTTGATCTGACGGCATGATTTTGCAGGGCGAAGTCTTTGTGTTGAGCCAACCTGAGCAAGGCCAGCTCGTCTTCTCATGGACGAATCAATTTTTTTCTTATCAGAGGATCGAGCAGTCTCCTTGCAGCCTTTCCAAGACAGGGCCCTACCAGAAGAAGTGGTAGAGTCATGATCTGAACCTGATGCTTCATTATTTCCTTTAGATTTCAGAGAGCCAATGTTCTCTACTTCCTCAGTAGCATCACATCTACCCTCATTTGATTCACATAGAGATTCCTCCTGATCGGACTCAGATTCATATACCTCAGAAATGTCACTGATCCCTTGACTTGCTAGAAATGAAAGCACCTCCAAAGTTGCCTTCTCAGCCCTCTTCCTCTGAAAAGTAACAATTTTCAGCTGCTCCTCTAACTCCTCAACCTGTTTAGTACATAAAACAAACAATAATTTAAGAAACACTCTAATCCCAGAAAAGCACCCCACAGAATAGGAAAAATAGCTAACAACTAACCCGTTTTGCAAGCTCCTCAGCTCTCTCTTTTGCAGCTTTGGAAACCGATCTTTCTGAAAGCAATCTTGCCCTAAGATACTCAATGGTCATCATTGGTGAATCCTCCATGCTATTTGCCCTAATTAACAAGCTAATGCACATTCAATTACTTTCCCACAGTCCTCAGAATAAAACTATCCCATAGTATAGAATGATAAACCTAATAACGATCAAATACCAAAGAGCAGAATCGTTACACATAAAATCCTGAACTGATATCAACAATTTCTATTGCGATTTTAATTTTCATTTCATGTCATAAACCGCGTCTATTCCAACATAATCTCCGATCAACAAATGCAAGATCGAACACAAAAATCGAAACAAAAACATCAAGACTACAGGAAAACACAATCAGTGAGCTACAAAGGAACAAAAGTAGAACTAAATCCATCTTAAGCGGGTAAAATCAATGCTTAAAACGCAAAAATGAACAAAAATTACAAATTCATAAAGACATAAAGATGATCATTTCACCTCTCATCTGGGTTCCCTTGACCTTTCTCCGACGAAGTTTGCATAATGACGAGGTTAGCTTAGTCACTCCAGAACAGAAACTTTTGAAATTTGAAGTGATGCCAATCAATCTGAATTTGGGTCAATCTAAGCTTTAAGAATCCATGGAAGATATGGGTTGACGTCCATCGGGTCAGTGGGGAGAGAAAACAAGAGGAAGCGGGCAAGAAAGTTCTCAGTTGTCAGACACGGACAGGGAGCTAGACACATCGGACTACAATGTCCCCTACAATGTCCCCCGTGGGTTTATCATTCTTAAGCATTTGGCTATAACTATCAAAGGATTCATTTAATTTATACCAAAAAGGGAAAAAAAGGCTGATTTAATTGTACTATGATTTAGTAACTTGACAATTTTAATTAGCTTGATACATGTGACAATGTAAAAAACCGTATTGAGAGAGAATAGTTTTTTATAGTACTCATTCGTCGCTGTGTTGATTCTTTCTATTACTGAACAATCATAATTGTACAAGTTTTTTGTTTACAAAAAGATAAGATACAAAGAGATAAAGATAAAATACAAGATTATATCTATATCCAAATTTCTCTAAGTCACCAATCCTAGCCACATATGAATATAAGAGTGCTTCACCGTGGCAAGTCTATTAATACCTCCCCTCAAGTTGGAGCGTCAAGGTTAAAAATGCCCAACTTGCCCTTGAGGTATTGAAGTTGGCATTGTCCTAACACCTTAATAGATATATCAGTCAATTGTTCCGTTGAAGGAGTACATAGTGTGGTAATAACTCCTAGCATCATCTTTTCACGAATAAAATGACAGTTTACTTCAATGTATTTTGTGCGTTCATGAAAAATTGGATTAACAACTATGTGAAGAGCGGCATGATTATCACAATGCATTCGTGCAGCTGGAAAAGGAATATGCAGAAACTTCAACAACTTTCGTATCCATACCACTTCACTAGTAGTGTTAGCCATTGCTCTATACTCCATGTCAGCAGAAGAATGAGAAATTGTATCCTGTTTCCCACCTTTCCATGAAATAGATGCCGATCCGAGTATAACAAGATATCCAATAACATATCGACATGTCATGGAGCAACTTCCCCAATCTAAATCACAATAAACTTGTAGATTGAGATCAATACGCACTAGTAATATACTCGGTCTAGGACAAGAATTTGAATAAAGCAACACACACATGGCAACATCCCAATGAGGTTGATGAGGATCTTACATGAATTGACTAAGAACATGAACAGAGTATGTCATGCTGGGATGAGTGATGGAACCATAAATCAATCTACCAATTAATCTTTTATATTGAAAGGTATCTTTTATACGATCTTCGGAGTCAGCAGAGAGTCGATGGAGTTGCTCCATAGGAAAACTGTTGGGTTTAGCACCAACCATACAAATCTCAGATAGTATGTCGAATGTATACTTTCACTGACATAGAAGAAGACCTGTGGGAGCCCTTGCCACCTCAATGCCCAAAACATATTTAAGATAGCCAAGATCTTTTAGCTCAAAGCAGCTATTTAGATATGCTTTAAATGCTTGACAATGGAAATGATCATTACCCACAAGTACTAGGTCGTCAACGTTCATAAGCAGAGCAAGAAAAATGGTACCTTTTGCAAATACAAAGAGGAAGTGATATATAGGGCATTGAGAAAACACATATTGTTGCAAGACTTGAGCCAACTTGAAGTACCATTGTCTTGGTGCTTGTCGTAGACCACAAAGTGACTTATGAAGCTTGCATACTAGATTTGGATTTGGTGGAGCAAAACCAGGTAGTGGCCTCATGTAGATATTTTCATCAAAATCTCCATTGAGAAAAGCATTATGTATGTCCTTGATGAATCTCCAAATCATTAGAAACTGCTATTGTTAATAAGCAACACACTGTGATCATCTTAGCCACATGAGCAAAAGGTCTCTAAATAATCCCTTCCTTCAACTTGTTTGTTTCCTAACACCACGGGTCTAACTTTGTACTGTTTGATACTTTGATGGAACAATCTACATTGTATTTGACTCGATATAACCATTTGAATCTAAGAGCCTTCTTCCCTGGTGGCAAAGGGGTGATTTCATATCTTTTGTTTTCCGTTACTGTCGTTATCTCTTTTCCCATTGCCTCACACCAATGAGGGTGTCGTATAGCTTGAAAAAAACTTTTATGCTCTTAAGTAGCAGTAATAGCTACTAAATAAGCACGATGCGGGCTAGAAAACTTATCATAAGTAATAAATCGAGACAAAGGATGAGGAGTGCCTGAAGAAGCTACAAATTGGGGTAATGAATCAGGGTCTTTTGCTGCAATTGCATTACACACATAGTCATGAAGTTGTACAAGTGGTCTTCGTTCTCTTTGTGAACGTGCTGATGGCCCAAAAGAAACTTGATAATGTTCTACTGGGTCAGAAGAGTTTTGTGGCGTGTCAACTTCCCTTCACATGCAAGCACATAATCCAATTGGACTAGTGTGTTCCTCCCCCTATTTTCTAATGTCTAGCCCAACACTGTGTGTATCCCCTTCGTGCTTGGCATTATCAAGTGGGAGATTATGTTTTGGGTTTGAGATTGGAATGGGTCATGTATCACTAGTGGAAGCTGACAGACTAATAATATCGAGAGATGTTTGGCCCGTTTTCTTGTCTTTCTAGTTAGCAACCCCTCATCATATACCAAGGGTGGGTTCAAATATTATTCCAAGGTTTTGCTTGTAGATACAACTTGATCAACATATGAAAAAAATAATAATAATAAATAACATCCCTTAAGACACAAAATTCATGTTTATCAAGATAGTACATCTTCCAGCCTTTTGTTTCCACATGATTACCCTAAAACCACACATCGCATGGACCTCTCATCAAACTTATCTCTTGGCTTGGAATGGTTATGCACTTAACGCAAGCATCCAAATACTTTTATATGCTCATATGTCGCTGAAACATCAAAAAATAATTCATAAGGGGTTTTATTTTTATTGAGGTTTGTTGGGGTACGATTTACAAAATAAGCGGATGTAAGAACACATTCACCCCAAACTATAAAGGAAAGTGTTCGATGAGCTTTGTCTAAGTTAAAATCATGTCGCATGTGTGCGGCAAATGTCGTAGTAGTTAAGCGTCGTATCCTAAGGTAAATAGGGTAGAATTACCAAGCTAAGTAAGAGACTTAATTTAGGTGAATGATTAAATTGGAATGTATTCTAATGACTAATTTAAGATAACAAAGTATTGAACTAAGAATCAATATTAAAAGACTTGGGCTGGGAATTTAGATTCCTTGCATGTCTATATTGTTCAATTAAGGGTAAGTTCCAAATTTTCCTAGCTAACACACAACCTAAAGGGGGTTAGTCATCTCATTAGAGGACTCCCATGCCTTCTCTCAAAGGTCAAGGCCCAAGGGTAGGTCTAATCCACAATTCCGCCTATTTTCATAAGTGAGCCACCAAGTTGATTTTGTTGGAACAAAGTGATGAATGCGGGATTGAAATGAACATTGTTGGTCTCCACTGCGGGCCTTAGGATGTTTCATGAGGTGGCATTAGGATCCAACATCACAAAGTCCCATAGTGGCTTGGTGTTGGGGCTATAATCCTCCATGTTTACTTCCTCCGTATCCCTCATTTCTCTCATTTGCCTTCTTTGTCTCCTTGCTCTACCTTAGCATGTTCTCACGGTAGCCTCAGTTTCAGGGTCAATGCAAATTAGGTTTTCATCGCTACTTGGCTTCTCCTGAGCATGCACCAAAAATACTCCCAAGAGCACTAAGCAATTTCAAGCAAAGATACCAACTGAGAAAAGAAGAGTTGAAAACAAAAAAAACAAAACCCAGCCTCAAATCTCATAAACTAGCTTTGATATTTTAGAGAACATATTTCCCTGACAATGACGCCAAAAACTTGTTCAACGAGTTTTGTCTAAGTTAAAATCATGCCGCAAGTATACGACAAATGTCGTAGTATTTAAAGGTCGTATCCTCAGGAAAATAGGCTAGAATTACCAAGCTAAGTAAGAGACTTAATCTAGGTGAATGATTAAGTTGGAATGTATTCAAATGACTAACTGAAGCTAACAAAGTAGGGGACTAAGAATCAATATTAAAGGACTTGGATTGGGAATTTAGATTACTAGTATGCCTATCTTATTTACTTAAGGGCTAGTTCCCAATTTTCCTAGCTAACTTACAACCCGAAGTGTGTTACTCATCTCAATTGACAACTCCCATGCCTTCTCTCAAAGGTCAAGGGTAGGCATAATCCACAACTCTACCTATTTCATGGGTATTGTTAATTGAACCTAAGATAGACAACCTTTCACCTAGCGAACCATTAAGTTATTTCCATGCCTAAAGTGGAATAACCCATCCCTAATCACATTCACTAAAGCCCCATCTTTCAATGTGGCCATTAGCTTCAAGTATTAGGTGAAATGTCTTTCGAGTATTTCATCGAACACTTGGTGATCAAAGGGAGGTCCCTTCTAGAAATGAGAAATCTAAGGAAATAGAAAGTATAGCCACATTTATTTGGGCACAATAGATCATAATCCCAACCCAAGAACAAAAAAAGAAACCTACTCACTAATCATCATCCACATCACCAAGCAATCACAAGTTGACATAATCTCAATTAACTAATATAAGAGAGAGAGAGAGAGAGAGAGAGAGAGAGAGAGAGAGAGAGCAACCTTTAGATTGGCATAAAGAGAGAGAGAGAGAGAGAGAGAGAGAGAGAGAGCAACCTTTAGATTGGCATAAAGAGGATGATGATCAACCTTCAAAATCTTCTCAAAAAATCAATAAGATTAACTTCTAATCTTAATCCCTAACTTGGCTTAACCCTGGAAGTTTTGAAAGAGTATTTTTTACATAAAATCTCATCTAATCCCTAAATTAGGCAAAATCCTACTTTAAATAGTCCTAACTAACAAAGCACAATCAGGGGTAGGGGTGACCATGGTCAGCTATGGCCAAATTGGCTAAGAAAAACCAGGTGACCATGGCCCTTGGCCGCTCTTTGATTTTTCATTCCTTGGCTACAGGGTTGGACACGATATGGGCCATGGCAACGCTTAGTCGTGGTCTCCTTTCCTTTCTTGCTCCTGGTTTGCTCTTTTACACTTGGGATTTCTTAGCATCCCATCTCCCTTGATCATCAACCAAAAAACTTGAAAATTGACAAAAGAAGGGTTGAAATGAGACGTTGCTCCTTAGAAGGGCAAAAGGTGCAACATCTCCACTGTACATGTGTAACTGTTCATCTCCATAATCTTTATTATAACTGATAAACCCAATGAATAAGGCGTTACTACCGTTCCGAAGGACAAGGCTCTATACACCATGACTGGATATAACAAGGTCACTTATATACAACTGCAAAACTTCATCCAATCATATACAAGTAATAACTAACTAACTAACTAAAAGTTTATATCACCATAAACTTACATCACTATCTATTGAAGTGCTTATCCAATGGTCTCCATATATGAATAGCCACCACTATGAACCCATCCAGATGTTCTTGGACCCTCGATTTCTTCAATTGGCTTTGTTAAATAAAGCAACTCATGTGTATGCCTAAAACAAAACACGAAAATATTTCGAATGGTGAGCCGAAGCTCAGTACATACATTACTGTATTGTAAAATAACCTTGAAACATTAGTTGGGCCCACTTTGCAATTCATTTTAAGTTAAAACAGTGACTGAGATAAATGTAAAACTGCATTGCTAATTACCATCTGGTAGTGGACCCCATGTAACTCTTACGATCTAAAGATAGGTGTACACCTGCCAAATCGATCGGGGGACCTGGCCTGAAGCCGCATGGGTAATTGATAACTGATGGGGTCACTAATTATGTGATAAATCATTGATTAAACTGATTCATTAATGTACTTATCAAAACATTATAATTTTGATAAATACATGCTTATTTCTAAAGATACAGACAATGAACGTACCTGGGATCTTTAGAAAGTAATCTGACTTGCAAAACATATTTTTGACTTGATAAATTTGTTGTGACTTGATAAGACTTATGTATAATGGGGAACAATAACCTAGGCCTCGACGCTGTTCTTACAATTGTAGGTATGTATAATCAGTAAATGATATTCACTCATATACTTGAATAACTTGATGGAAACAGAGTAACTAATGCAACTGTATTAGTTAGCAAATACTTAAATGATATACATAACTTAAGTAATTCGATATAACTTTAAAACTAAATAAATAAAAGTCATTAACTCTGATGTAAAGTAAGTGAAAATAGAATAAGACACAATGAGACCAAAACTAGAAAAGGTCAAAATGGTTGTCAATGGAAGATTGATTTTTTTTTGTCTTTCTGAAATAGCCGACTAATATGGGTTTTAAGGCCCATTGAAGTATAACTTGGTTCAAGATAACATGGAGTATATTGAATTGGCATGGAGTACACTGGATTGGCCTGATACTTGATGGTGTGAGGCCAAGAGAGGTCAAACTTGGTTCAAGATGGCATAATGACACTTGCTTGATCCGATAATCATGATTTTTGAATCATTACTCTCCCTACTTCTTATATTTCATTCATAAGTCCACTAAACATAGTTTTCCACTCCAAATGAATCATTGAAAATCATAGAAGCTATTAAACTCACTAAACTTGGTATTTTCCTTTGTAAAGTCCAGAACTCATAAATATACTCCCACAATACATACTTGTCTTCTTTCCCCCCCTTAATGCCCCATTAAACCCCATAAACATTTGCTTCCCCCCTTAAATGACCTTACTTGGCTCAAAATACACAAAATGAGTGCATGATCAACCTCACTCAATCATTATTACTGCTCTTTACACAATTACTCAAAATGCTTCCAAAAATCACCAACCCAAAATACTCAACCAAAATTCATGAAATACTACAAGAAATTCAAAAATAATATGGAAAATATACATTAAAATTTTCATAATTTTCCTCAAAGTATGCGTTGTACAGAAATTGCAATAACAACCCAATTTACACCAAAGCAGGTCAGTTCACTTCAAAAATTCATAACTTTCACCCTTGACCTCAAACGGAGACCTAAAACCCCAATATGAAAAGATTAAGAAATCCTGGAAAACTTTTATTTACAATATAAAACATGATTCTCACAATAGAGTTCCCAAAATGGGACTAAAATACAAGTGTGTTAGTTTTTGGTTGAACCTGCGTAGTTCTAGCAAAACAGCCATAACTTTGTCCACAAAACTCGGATTAAGGTGATTCAAAAGGCATTGAAATCTCACACACGAACCTATCTACCTACCAAAAATAATAATTTTTTAGTGGGCCGATCATTACCAACTTAATCCCAAAGTCACCCTTGTTTTCTGCCATTTTCAGCCCTCACTGTTTTTGCTTTCTCCTCATTTTTCACATAAATCCCCACTTGAAATCATTCCAAGTCACTACAATCAGATATAAAAAGATCATTTAAGGCCTTATATACATAACCCATATCAAAATCACAACAAATGAAACAAGCAAGCTTGGATTCAACTTCCATGATTCAACTCATTTGATCACACTTTCAATTCATCACCCACAACTTTAAACATCAATAAACTCAATCAAAATTGCTTAATAACCATCACTTGGTTCATATAAACATACGCCATAACTTAAACAATCAATAAACTCAAAAAAAATTTCATAGGTTGAGATTAGGGGTTACCTCACTTGGATGCTTGAATGAAGGAGTTGGGACTGTGCTTGAGCAGGGGGAGGATGTTGTAGTTGTGGGGGATTTCCAGGTGGTTGTTGGTGGCTAGGATGGCAGCTGGGGGCGGAAAAAGGGCGGTGGTGGTTGGAAGCTGGGCAGGGGTTGCTGCCCTACTTTCCCAGCCCCTACCGTGGAGAGAGAGTGGGGGTGGGAGAGGTTGCTTGTTTTTTTTTTTTTGTGAGTAATTGATAAATAATGGTCCTAAGGTCTTGGCGAAGATGTGCCTGAAATTTTCCTTAACATTAAGTACCTTTTTGCTAAGTGTATTTAGGTGCAAATCATGATAATTAGTGATAAATAAATACAAGTAACTTCAGCCTTGTAGGATTGTGCCTAAATCATGGGTTTTGAGCTCGATTTTGGGCCCGAAAATAAGTAAAGATTGCTTTAAAGATTTTATAAGGCTCGAGACTAAATATTCCCGATGTTAAGGAAAAATAACTAATTGCTAAATCATGCTTACCGATGCCTACTATCAATTCACCCGATTTAAACGATAAATAAAACTTGAATTGCAAAGTGGGCCCTAAAATGAAATATCTCCTAAGTGGGATGATTAAATACGATAATTGAATGAGAAAAATTTAGATAATATAATGAAATTTCGTTGAATAAATTAGGGTGCAATTGAATCATTAGACTTGATTTGATTAAATAAATAACCTTAAATTTAGTAAATAAACATGATTTAAATAAATAAACATGTGTTAGGGTCGGGCTATTACAAAAGGTGGCCAAATCTCCTTGATTAAAAAGGAAGAAATAAGGAGATGGGCTGAAAAGAGGTAGAAAAAGTAGCCAAAATCAAGGGTCGTCATATATTAAGAGTATATACCTCAAAAGTATAGAGTAGTCATAGCAAAAGTAAATAGAAATTATTATGGGCCAACACCCCCAAAGTAGGGATTATTCTAGCCGAAAACCCTAATTATTATTACACATAAATTGTTACTAATAAAATTGATCAAGTGTAGCATGTAATTCAATATGATAGATAAGTCAAAACAAATATTGGGTCGTTAAATGGGTTCTTAATGGATTGACTAGTTCCCCATCAATGTGCTTAAATGAGCTAGCCCATTATTGATCTAACCCATTACCAACTCACCCTATTATAGAGCCTTTTTAAAACTAGCTGGCCCATTTGGCCTAATAGGGACCTGGCCAATTGCCCATCCCTACTTCTCTCATATCGTGTCATGCAATCTAAGATAAAATTCGTAGTTGCACAGCAAAAAATTGTCCAACGTCTTTCTTGTTTATGAAAAAGTTGAACATCACCTAATTAACATCTATTAATTTCATTAAAGCCTGTGCATAAAATTTGCATTCAACATATGAAGGGAGTAACTGATGAAAAATGTGGTTTTATGCTAATAATGGTCTTGAGTTTTTACATAGACATGACAATCAAAATTGATTTCACTTTGTTGGGCCTTTTGGAGTTCTAATTTTTTCTTGAAGGAGGTTTGATGGATATGATACCAAAAAGTGCTAAAATTATGACTAGAATATAATTAAAAAAAAAGTAAAAAAAATAGAAGCAAAATGGGGAACAAAAGATAATAAGAAATGACATTTTGGTTCTATTATATTTCTAGAGAATATGAATCTATCTTTTCTTGTTGTTCTTTCCTTTGCTTCACAAATAGGTACTTATTTTTATCATAGTCAAATCAGATAAATCATTTTCTTTATTGTACTGAACAAGCCAAGTCATGGAGATAGTATTAATAATACAAAGGTCCTTTCACGAGAAGAACTATTTCTTTTTTTCTTCATGTATTTCTATTTTCTTTATGTTTCTTTTTTATATTTTCTTTTTTTTTATTATAATAATTTTACTTTAATATTAAATTACATTTTCAATATATATTATACTATGATTGTGTTGTGAATCTTTTATTGAATCTTTAGAATTTACTTAACCGATTGGAATTTTAAATAGAACGTGTACCTAGTTGTGTTGTTTAATACAGCTTGTGTATTTGTGGATATATATTATTGTCAGTGCATAGTGTTAGTCATTAGATACAAGATTCAATTTATGGTTGGTGCTAGAATTGTTAAAATAATAGGGTTAGGGTATGCAAAACTCATTTTAGGACTTGAATGTGATCAGGTGAAAAAACCCTGGGTATGCCAAGGTTTATTTTGTAATTATCGTACTCTTTGAAGCAATGAAATATTAACTTTGTTCTAAAAACCAAACAATAAAAAAAGCTTTATCAAGCCTTCTTGAATCTACTCCGCAATTTTTTACACCTTGTGTATCATATCTTCATGACTCAAATTTCCAATTCGTTTAGGATGGAATGGATTATTGACTCGGTTGCTACCACTCATGCAACTTAGGATTATAATGTCATGGAAAATTTGAGGGTGGCGGTTGATCCATGTCCAATGATGTCATATAATGACATTCCTATAACAACTATACGAGTTGAAGGCATAAGTGGGCAAGTGAACTTGGGTAGAGGGCCTATTCTCAAAAATGTCTGTATTGGGCTAGATATACATCTATTCTTGATTTGGAGTTCATTGTGACACAATGAATACAGGATTCTTGTTTCTTGAGGACCTTTGCTTAATCATGGATAGGAACTTTAGAAAAAGAAATTGCTATGGAGTTAAAAACAATCCTAGGGATTCTCCACCCTAAGTTTGGTCATTCGATTACCAACATACGATTTTTCAATTAGACAACAAGAGACTTTATTTTCTTGTTTGTCTTAAATGCGGTTTCAATTAAGAATTTTTATTAGTTCTCTCTTTGTTTACTTTAATTAATGTAGGTTGGGTGGCTTTCTTGGTGACAAAGAATATGATACGAGTACAACTACTACTATTTTAATCATGTCAAAGATTTAGTTTAGCTAATAGTGTTTCGGTTTCTAGTCATGCTCTATAAATGTTGGGTTGGAGATAGCAAAAGAGCTTACAGATAGGACTTTTGGTTTGAGTTCTCTCTTATTGGCTGATATTTTATCACGTAAGGCTACTCTAATTTACGTTGCGACATAGTTTTGATGGCATATACAGTTTTAATTGTGGAATGACATGAATTTTCTAAAGCTATTATTAGGCTTTAAAACTAGAAATTTTAGCAAGATAATCAGCCTAGTAATTTTGAATATGTGATGGTAGATAAGCAAGATACATGAGGAGTATTACTTAAATGTTTACCCAAATGTTGCTATAACATAATATGTTATTATTGTTGACTTTGACTGATTGGGGTAAGGATAAGGAATGAAAAAGGGATAGATAAATTTGAGGTAAGAGAATTGTAATAAATGCTTTTTGTAGCTTTTGAATTATTGAAATTGAATTCTTATACATCGAAACTAGAAGATGGAGTTGATTTGAATGGTAATGTATGAAAGAAACTGGGATAACCAATTTGGATGGAAAACTAAAGCGTAGAGAAGATGAAAGTTCAGTGGTATGGTCGACTATTTGCTATGTATTGCTAAGTGGTTGAAGTTTAGTCTACTTAAGGTGTTTTAGATGGATTATGGCTTGTTAATGTTGTCAAGACTTGATGGACAGGACTTAACAACACTTAAGGGGCTTGAATTTCATTGGAAATAAGTAAAAAAAAGGAGCAAAATAGGGTTGGACACCCCTGGGAACCAATGGCAGCAAAAGTTTCGGCGTGTTTAGCCGAATCAATTTTGATAAGAACTTTTTCAGTTGAACCATAATAGGGGGTTGTTAGGCTATTGCATCAGCCGATTTGGGGAAGTCTTAGAGGAATATTTTAGGTATTTTTTAGAATCAAAATGCAAGAAAAAAATCATGAGGGTTGATAAAAAGAAATGATTTTGTTGGGGGGTCAACAAGGTTTAAAAAAATATCGTAAATATAATACGGAAAGGAAGTTAAAAAAGATCAAATAATTAGTAGAGTTGCTTCAATTATTAAACAAAATTTGGGGAAGTTGTGGCTAACATATGAGTTTTTAGAAATAATCATGAGTGGTTAGTTAGTCGAAAATTGTGATGTTGGTTACCGCAAAGGAATGGATTTGAAAAGAGAGTGAGTTCATTTCTTTCTATGTAAAGAAAGCATGACTTGGCAATGTTTATTTCTCTTGCTTATTACCGGTGTTGGTTACACATGCATACATACATATATATATATATATATATATATA
>JACYFF010031959.1:25757117-25872932 GCA_017589665.1 Selenicereus undatus
TATCTATCTATCTATCTATCTATCTATCTATCTATCTATCTATCTATATATATATATATATATATATATATATATATATATATATATATATATATGTATGTGTGTATGTATTTATGTATGTATGTATAAAGTTGGATAGAATCAATGTATGAGCGACACATCAGATAACATATGTAATGCTACATATATAGGATTACTTGACTACATAATTGTCCACATAGGCTAGATTGATGTAATGGTACATTCAACTTAAAAAATCACTTTTTACATAACTTATATAGTAATTAGTAAGACTTTAATTTTAATATAATCTTCATTAAAGCAATTAAATTAAAAAAATGGTCTATTTTTAATTACTAGAATTTACCCACCAAATAAATGTCCCACATATTAGAGAATTTTGATAAAATAGTAACTGAGTGACTAGGGTACAAATATGAAAGAAATTTAAAGTGAAAATTTAAATGAAAGAAAAGAAAAGAAACAATAATAACTAAAGAAATAATTATGTTATAATGGGATTATTACTACTTTTAAAATGATATATTTCACTACTTATTTATATTAATAAAATTAAAATAAAAATTGACGGATGTCTTTGCATTGAATGCCACATAGGATACCACAAAGGATAAGAATACTATTTAAGATGAATGTAGATTTAATGCAATATCAATTCTACGTATCAAAATGAATACCACTTATTAATTAGTAATAAAATTTAACTTTTATATTAAATACACATTTAATAAAGAAATAATTTAAATGAATTAAAACCTTGTGAGGTGAACATGAAGAATTAAGAGTACATATTATTACAATGGAAAAAAAAATTAAAAAAATTGCTCAACTATTCCTGAATTGAATAATCTAAGATGTTTATTTTTTATTACTATTTGGATTAATAATTATGTTTTTCCTTAACGATACAATTTTCAATATGTTTGAACTTCAGCCTTGAATGAAGGCTTTAGCACAATCATATAAAATAATGGGTGAAGAACCATAAATTTGCAAGGAATAAAAAAAGGTGCAAATATGTGTAATATAATTGTTGGAGTTTGTTTCAAAGGTAGAGAGAGAAACTCATTTTTTATTGGTTTACTTTTAAGTGTCCCACATAAAGCTTTTTTGAAGGACATCTCATGTTTTATACCTTTGCCTCTCAAGCCTTCCTAGAAGAATCTCTAAACCACATGCGCGCACGCCACCTGCCTTCTCCCCATGTCGTGCATGGGCTCTTATTAACTATCCTTTTCAATCAAAATCTGTTACTTAATTTTACTGAGTTACTTTGCAATATTATACTCCATATATTTAGCCTAATTATTTGCTACCATTATTATTGATGAATTCGCTCAACCAAATTAGCTCTTCTGCCTTCTTTTTTTTTTGGGTAGCCATACTCATTTATAAATTGAGTAAATCTCTTTTCTCTTGGACACACAGAAACACATTCCTTATAAACCTTCTCCTAAACACTCCATTATGGGTAATTGATCAACAATCCTCACAGTTATTCATTCCAATACACCATTTAGACAGTCCTTTGAGGTCGATTGCTCATGAGTCCCTAGTGTGTAGTTGGGGGGACAAAATTTGGTTTTAGGGTAGTGATCTATCAAGCCACCGCTCCACCTTTCATTCTCGAATTAGATAAGCTTGTTATAAGTTAAAGATCGAAGTTGGATTTCCTTTCTCCTATTTCTCCCATGTTTCAAAGCATTGTCTCTTATCATCTCTCCCTCTCCCTTACCGACTAAGTTACTTTTATATATCTCAGTCTACCATTGTTATCACCTAATGAATCACCACTACCAACACCTAAAGCATTAGTGTTCTTAATATTTTTTTATAAGTACATGTTGGATTATGCTAGAGAATTTTAAATGTTAGTTATACCTACATATGATTGGTTCTAACTTCTAAGACTTTGATTAACGAATGATAGAACATAAGACTAGTTTTACCCCTACTTTATTCTAAAAAATTCAAAAATTTAATTGACGTGCGAGGTAGATATTTTTCATTGTATCGACATGTGAAAAAAATAAAGTGAGAAATGATAATGCTAAAATATGGGAATAAAATAATCAAGAACTCGATTTAATATGATCCAGTACAGAATTGGTCTTCAAATGTGAAGATTAATTAGATTCAGATTTAGATGCATATTTATTTGATCTTAAACTAGTCAGTTGTCATCTCTAGAAATAAACTGCTAAACTTTTATACATAGATGCGGTAAAGACATGCTTTTATAATGTATTGAACAATACTATGAGGTATATCTAGAAACTCTATAAGGATGAATTTTTCTGATAGATTGATTCTAAATTTTTTTTTTCACAATGGTAAAAAGAAACTTCCAATGTTAGGCGCCTCTTCTCACAAGAGTACGCCCAACTACATCCGCAGTCAGAATAGAACTAAGCTCAGAGAAACTGCAAGTATCAGAAGAGAAGCAGTCCGTGATAGTGTGGCCAAATTTGGAGAGCCAATCAGCCGCCATATTCGCTTCTCGGTAGATATGGTGGATATGAACCTGGGGCATTTGCCGAATCCAAGTGCATACATCCTCAATGAGTGTAGAAATAACCCAAGGAACACCGCTCAGTCCTTGCACCGCCTGAATCACTGTGCGGTTGTCTCCTTCAATACAGAGTTTGTGGAAGCCAGCCTGATGTGCTGCTTTGATTCCATAACGCAGGGCTCTGGCTTCAGCAACAGTAATTGAAGTCTGCCCATAGTTTGCCGCTCCGATTTTAACAACTTTACCCATCCAGTCACGTAATACAAACCCCCCCCGCTGCTGCTGAGTTGACAACCGAACCGTCAAAGTTGAGTTTGATGAACCCTGGAGGTGGAGTATTCCAACGAACCAACTTGAAGGAAGAGGCAGGGGAAGAAGAAGAAGCTCCCCTGTGAAAACGGTCTTCCGCCATACAAGTGCGGATTCTCCATTCAGCATAAGCCTTTTTGGCCCTGATGAGGCATCTGCCAGAGATGAAAAATTTGTTTTCAAACACTACTGCATTCCTTTATTTCCAGATACTCCAAGTAAGGAAAGAGAACTTTTGTAACAATATAGCATTGTGAGAACTTCTTATTTTGTGCAATCCATCAATAACATCTTGGCAACCAACAGGTGCATACTGTATTGGGAACCAGTGGTGAGAATCCGCTAGTTCCCAAACCTTATTTGTTATCTGGCAATCACATAGTAAATGTTCAATTGATTCGATATCGTTGTAGTAATTTGGGCAGCCTGGATCAAGGATCATACCTCGTCGAAGCAAAATCCCACGAACCGGGATTGCCTTGTGACATAATTGCCAAAGAAAGATTTTGATTTTGGGCATAGTATCTATCTGCCAAATCCACCTCAGTGGCCATGCCGAATCATCAAGATTACTTTTTTCGTGTGCCAGCCAAGTAGCTGATTTGGTACTAAAGTTGCCCGAGCTATCTAGACCCCAGCAAAATGAATCCGGTATACTATGCACTGGAATGGCAATCCCTTTAATTTTTGCGACAATGGGATGGTTTCCCAAACAATCTCGAAGTTTCTCAAAATTCCAAGATTGACCTTGCAGTATGAATTCAGAAACCTTAGCAAGTGGCTGGTTGACCTTATTAATATCAACCTGAAGGATATCCACGAGGTTCTTATTTTCTACCCAGTTATCTAACCAGAAGGAGATGCTTTCGCCATTCCCTACTTTCCAAATAAGGCCTTGTTTGATTAGATCTCTACAACTAAGGATGCTCTTCCAGACTGGCGAGTCTGTGGATTTTCTGGCATACTGGAAAAACCCAGTTGAATGTAGGTATTTATCATTCATGGATCTAACCCAGATGCTAGAAGAGTTAGAAAGGATCTTCCAGGCTAATTTACATTGGAATGCTTTGTTAACTGCTTCTACTTTTCGTAATCCTAGGCCCCCCCTAGATTTCGGTGAGCATAGCTTTTGCCAGGCAATAAGGGGAATCCCTTTATCTGTACCCGTCCGTTGCCAAAAAAAATCCCGACTTATTCTATCCATATGCTGACAGGTTGACTGTGGCAGCTGGAAGCATTGCATTGTATGTGCTGGTAGAGCTTCCAGATGCGACTGGATAAGTACTGCTCTGCCAGCTTTTGATAGACAGTGATCTTGCCAGCCTTGCAGCTTGGAGGTAGCTTTGTCAATGATTTCTTTAAACGTTGCTTTACCAGGCCGACCCTGGAAGATAGGGCACCCCAGGTATTTGCCTAGAGATGCTCTATGCGGTATATTGATAATACTCGTAACTAATTGTTTTTGCTGATGGGAGGCATTTCGAGAGAAAGTAAGGACTGACTTATGATAGTTAATTAATTGTCCTGAAGTTAAGCAAAAGTCATCCAGGATTTTTTTCAGTGTCCTACAACTTTCAGTGGAAGTACGACAGAACAAGAGGCAATCATCTGCAAAAAAGCAACCCTGGAAATACACAAGATCTAGGGCAAAGCTTCGTGCCGATACCGGATTTATACCTAGCTGCGGCTTTCGTGAGCCATAAGGTGAGGACCTCCATACATATTATGAAGATGTATGGAGAGAGAGGATCACCTTGACGAATGCCTCTAGTTGGTACAATTAAGCCTGTTGGCTCTTCGTTAATAATCAGTGAATACGAAACTGACGATATACATTCTTTGATCCACTTGATCCATGTGGGATGGAAACCTAGTTCTTTAAAACATTTTACGATGAAGTTCCATTCCAGTCTATCGTAGGCTTTTTCCATGTCCAATTTACTGGCAACCCAAGGATCTTTAGTCTTTAAATGATTAAATTTATGCAAAATTTCATGCGAAATGAGAATATTGTCATGAATAGATCTTCCTGGGATGAAGGCACTTTGTAACGGTGAGATTAGCTTATCTAGAAGTGGGCGTAACCGACTAACAAGAATCTTGGCAATGATCTTATAGAATGTAGAACAAAGGCTAATGGGCCTGAACTGGTGCGTAAGAATTGGATTATTAATTTTTGGAATAAGTGCTATAAAGGTATGATTCAATTCCTTCAAGATCTTCCCATTGCTAAAAAATTCACTAACACTATTAAACAGATCACTTTTAACAATGTGCCAATAGTTCTGAAAGAAGCTTGCACCAAATCCATCAGGCCTTGGTGTTTTATTAGGCTCAATACTAAAAACTGCGATTCTAACTTCCTCCAAATTAGGAAGTCTCATTAGTTCCTTATTCTCTTGGTCTGATAATAAGGGAGCTAAACCTAGGTTTGGTAAGATCCGTTGAGGAGTATGGCTTGACTTAAATCTTTTGGAGAAGTCTTCAATAAATTTATCCGCTATTGCTGCTTGGTCGTTTAACCAATTGATTCTAAATTATTTGTAGTTCGCTTTGCTCAATGACTAATAATGGTTGGGTACTTGGGTCATCAAAGAGAAACTTCGATCCTTTTTACTAACAGTTGTTATTAGCCCAGAGCACAAAAGGGAACATTAAATCCTTTTTTAGACAATCTCGTATCAGATATATTATAATATGAACACTTTTATAATAACTTTTAATAATAATTAGCATGACTTAGCTATTCATTTAAGAATGGTTGTGGTATAAGTCATCGTTGGATGAATTATCAGTCACCCGTCAAATAAAAATTTGTCTAAAAGTATATTATTAGTTCCCATAAACCCTTGAAAAGTCACCCCCAAAAATAGTCATTCTCACATTAATTCTTATATGAGACGGTCTAACTTAAGAATTTGTGAAAAGGGAATTAATAGTTCTCCAAGTCATCTTTTGACAATATCATTTAGCTTAGATTCTTTGATGACGCCTTAGATAATCAAATAAGAATATCCTTAAAACAATTGCACAAGAGGCAAATGTGAGCTTGTTTATGGTCATTAAGAAACCAAGAATTGGATTAATTGACCAAAATCTTAAGGGGTGGGTTTCAAACTTCGGTGATGGATCATTGTTGATTGCCTTTAGATGTGAATAGTTTTCTAATTTTTATTATGCTGGATGCTGGCGTACAACCTCATAAATTACTTTTTCGATTTTCCTCCTTTTACTCTTTGAGGAGCATGCTAGTTATATTTGGTCATTAGTAATTAAATCTCTTACAATTCAACTGATCATGACTTAATATCTAAGTTTTTAGACATTCTATTCACTTTATGATAATGGAAAGAAAATCTAAGGAAGATAATCAAATTAGCTAGAGGCACGGAGGGGTGAGACAATAATTTTGGGTTAAATGTGACTTATGGTACAAAAGATAAGGAATTTGGTAAAGTCTCAAATCTATTAAGTTGAAAATTAGTGGTGAAAGGCAAATTAAAAAGAAAGAGAACTAATCAATCTAAGTAACAAGTTGAATAGACCCTCTAAAAGAATAGAAATTGAAAGGCAAAATGTATGGACCTTGCAAGAATTAAGAACGAAAAGCAAAATATTCTTGATAACTTATAAAAAAAGTAAACCATAAACCTTTGCGCATACAAAATCAAGAAGACATGAATGCTTTCCACAATAATTCATCAAATACTCGCGAATTTCAATATTTCAACTACCGTAATACTTTATCAAGTTGTTTAAGGCATAGGGCGCCAAAAGTACAATGCCTCCCTTGGCTACATAATTGCTAACAAGATAATAAAATAGAAATCATAAACACGTTGGAGTTACTGGGATCTTTTTCACAGTAAGCATCCAATTTTCAAGGGTAGATCACAAAAAAATCAGGCCAAAACCACAAAAAAATATATGTGTGAAGATCTTTTTTTTAATTGAATGAATATTATCTTACTATCTATGCAAGGTGAAAGAGGAAAGAAGGAGACAAAGATTTTTGCTCAACCTTGGATCATAGCTATAAACAAGACCAGTTGCCATCCAACAAATTATAATACTTATATTTTGCTTACTTGCAATTGAGTTTATCTCCCTTTAATGTATAGACAAAAAGAATGCAAAAGGTAAGATAAAGAGTGCAAAGAGAATGATTCTTTACGATACCACAATGCATATGATCAACAATGTTTACCCTAAACTATGATGATAAGACGAAAATTGAAAAGGAAAGTAGGTAGACACATGTGGTAGTTCTATTGTACTAAATTCAAGTTAAAGGCAAATATGAGATGCTTTAATTCGATTTTCCCCATTCTTTTTGGGCATTGTTATGATTAGAGGTATAATTATCATTCCTTATCAATCATTATCTTACGATGATGTTCTCTAACCTTCATAAATTTTAATCTCACACTTAATTATATCACAAATTTTCACCACACATAAACATTACATTTGGCAGGGGTAGGGAAATATCTGTTTATAAATCCCAACACAACAAGGTTCATTATTACATAAAAAAATGATTTAACATATACCCACCCTTTTGATAAAATAGTATGTTTTTTTCTACACATGAAATTAAATATACTTTTTACCTTATTGACAAAGAATCTTTACCCTCGATTGCTTGGCTGCTTGGATTTGAGCAAAGAAAACCACTCCTACAAATCCATTGACAATAGGTTACTGGGATGAAGGGTGAACTGAGATGGGGTTAACCTCAATGGCTCAACTATGAGTTTGTTGGGGGGATTTGTTGGGGATGCCAGAGTCACTGACCGATTCTTTGGTGGTTACCCGAGCTTCCCCAATTCCTGCGCTACTTACTTCTCTTTACTGCCTCCAATTCCTTGTTTTTAACACATCACTAATATTCCTTCTTCTCCTTGGTTTTCACTACCTCTTGTACAATCCATTAAGGGATATCTTTAAGTGTTTTCTATTGAGCCATGCAATCTCATTCTTTGAGAGCCTAAGTTTGCTTCTTGAACTCCTCAACCTATCCCATTTTCTTGTAAGTGAACTCATGAACCTCATTTAGATATCCTTCTAACTTATCATTCATGGGAATATGAGTGTTCATTATCTGGTTCAAAACCGGACCAAACTGAAGAGCGGTGAAAACCGGATCAGACCAGTGAAAACTGAGTAAATTCAGTCTAGTTCATGGTCCGTGAATTTTTCTTATTCGGTTTTCGGTCCAGTCCGATCCACCGATCCATTGGTTCGAACCAAATACTAAATAAAAAAAATTATGGACTATGATGTCGGTCATCAAAGTGGCCCATATATACTTAAAATTGGAATTTTCGGGTTGATTTTTGTTAGCGATCGCAACCTCTCAACGCACCTGTTGCTCTTTCACCTAACTCTCTCTCTCTCTCTCTTTCTTTGGTCTCTCACTATTTTATTGGCCCGTATATGCTTAAAAGTTCTATTTTTTAATAAAGCTTTTATCTCAAATAAACTTTTAAGTTTTGAATACAACTAAATGGCCCCAAAATCCCACTTCCAGATATTTTATTTTAGTTTAGATTACTTAATCCATAAAAGTTAAAGAGTTAAAATCTCTGATTAATTTGATTTGTTCAGTTCAGTCCGATCCGGTCTGAATTTTTTCGATCCGACCCCAGTCCAGTCACTCCAGTCTAAGTTTTATTTGGTTCGGTCCACAGTACATGTTCCTTTTCTTATTCAGTCCAAATCGGTCTGATCCAACTTTGGACCAATGAGCACCCCTACATGGGAGACAACTAGGCACTGTATATTCTTAAGAGTGCAACATCATTAGTTGGGAAGTATCTGACCATTTGAGGAGGTCGTGGCATAAGACTTTGGCCCAATGATCTTTTATGTGTAGCATTGATAGCAAGGAGCCACTCAAAGTCCATTGACTATCTTTATCAATATTGTTTTTAGCAAGCGCTTAGAGAAACTTTTTGAAATCAAGAGGAACTTCGAAAAGTCTAAAAGATTTGGGTTGGAAAGTTGAAATAAAGCAAATGTGATTTCTAAGAGGCTTCTTGAGCCTCTCCATGTAGTGGAGAATGGCATTAGTAAAATCCATATCAAAGCAAACTAGGATAGGGTAAAGGATCTCGAGGAGGGAATTGCTAAAGGTTCTCTTTGTATGAGAGGAGAGGAGAGGAGGGACAATTCAAACAAGAATGTAGTGCAGGACGCTAGGGTCTAGAGTGTAGACTAGAGTAGGAAAACTTTTTTCTATTGAGGAATTTGAGCATATTTGTGAAGGCATTGTTGCACAGTGGTTTCAGAGGGCATTTTGCAAATCTTAGTAACATCAATGTTCAGATCAAAGATTATTCTGAAGGTGTAACTACAACAACCTTGTGCTTGCAAAACTATTTTGCACATGAAAAATGATACTTCCTCCATCCCAATTTAATCGCATGGGTTGATAAAACACGAATTTTAATAAATCAGTCAATAAGATATGAAATTCTCTACAATACCCCTTAGCTAGAGAAATAGATTTATTTGAAAAATAGACTAAAAATAAATGTACATTAAAAAAATTGACTTTAATGCTATAGCTATTGTACTTTGGCAAAAGAAAATTTTACTTTTAAGTGCATGATTTTTATAAAGCTCATGAGACTTATGAAGAGGAGGTTTGCGAAATTGCCATACATTCATTATTTGTGCTATAGTGGTCAAATGCTTATAGCTTAAGTTCAATAAATTATTTTTAATTATAAAAGGGCAAATAAGGAAAAGAATATTAATTTTATGTATATATATATAGAAACTATGCAAATATTTTGGGACAACTAAAAAAGCAATAACAAGCAATTAAATTGAGATGAAGAGAGTATAACATAGACACCTATGGTAACTTTATTTTCATAAATTCACATTAGAGGCAAACATGAGAGGTTTTAATTCAATTTTTTTCCTTTTTTGGTGGTATTATGTTTGGATATATTATTATCATTCCTTATAGATGATTATTTTACAATGATATTTTCTACTTTTATAAATTTAACTTAATAGGATGTACATTATTATCTGAATTGAAGTTAAATTATATTTTAAATTTATGTGGATCTCTTAGAATTGGCATCTCCAATGATACAGATGCTTGAAGAGGTAATATTGCTTATAACTGGATCTCCCCAGATCCACGAAATCGAGATCTACACAAGAGTTGTTGTTGTTAATAGGGTATACATTATTATGTTAAAGACACACGTTAGATATATATTCACGTTCTCAATAAAATAGTTTGCCTTTCTCATGCATATCAAATTAACTCTCATCTTCACCTTTTCACCATAGACTCTGTGCCCTTTGTGACCAATTGGTTACTTGAGTCGAGCAAAGAAAGTTGAATTTTTTTTTATTGCTCTTTTTTAAAATGATTGAACAAAGTTACAAGTTACCACCATGATTAGCCAATAATTTGCTTGGTTGCCAAAAGCCAATGCCTAAACTAAACACAAATCACGTCTAATTTCTTTGAGTGTTGACTTGACCTTCGGAGATGGCAGAAGGACAGCTATCACCTGTCAGGTGAATCGCAACACAAGACCCCCCCCCTTCTGCTTGCGACCGTTATTCCTTGGAGGTTCTGAAATCTTCTTCCACCGCCCTCGTATGGCCGCGTCAAAAGCGCGAGCTGCAAGAACAAGCTCTCTCCCTCAATCTAGCCTCTCCGATTCCGAGAAGATGGAGGCCACTGGTGGTTGGGAGGCCATTGAATGGACCAAGAATGAGGTCAATTTTCATCACTTCCGTCTTTTCTGCCCTAAATTTTGTCGGTTTCCCCCAATTCGGTGAATGCAGCGCGAATTGCTGACTTTGTGTTGGTTTCTTGTGAGTTTTCAGCCTCATCCAAGAACAGTGTCCCATGGATTCGCTAAATTCTTGCTCGAAGAGGAAGAAGTTATAACAGAGGTTGGTGGTTCTGTCAATTGTCTGTTTGGTGATTACTTGGTGAATTGAGCATGAGTTCTGTTAATCGTGGGTTTGAGGGGTTGCTGCTTCCACAATTCTTTGCTTGATTGTTCTTTATTTACTTTTTTTCTAAGGTTTAGTCCTTCTGATTATAGTTTTTTTTTTTTCTCGTTTTGGTTAGGGGTGTGGTGTCGTTCTTGTGAACACTGACGAAGCGGGTACCTTGCTGGTGACCAATTACCGACTGCTTTTTGTGGTAAGTAATTTTTGATTTATTGCTTGCAAAGTTGCGGGGAGCCCCCTCAAATTTTCACTCGGAAAATAGCAAGATTCTGTATGAAATCATCGTTTTGATTATTAGTCAGCTAGTTTTTACGATTGCTCCATCTTTACGATTTCTGGCTTGTAGAAATGGCACTTTCCCTTGTCTATCTATCTATCTATCTATCTATCCGTCTATCTATCTATCTATCTATCTGTCCATGGCTATCACGGCTGCAGCTAAGTTGTTACAATGAATAGCATGGTTTTGTGCACTTAATGCGGTGGAATATGGTAGGGCCCTATATGCTGTAGTTGTTGTGCAATGATCAGGTTCCCTGCGACTAGACCCTTCCAGCTGATGATCCGGCATTCGAACTATGTAGTTTTTGTATGTAGAATCCATGTCCCAACTGTTTGTATATGGGTTATGCAAAACCCTGGGTGCATGATGTGAAGTCTCATGAAGATCAAGGACGGGGGGAGGGGGGCCGATATGCGTTAACACCTGATGTAACCATATCCCACTTGACTTCGATGGGTAAATGATATTTAACTGACAATTTAGTTTTTGGAAAATATGAAGCATTGAAAATGAAGAGTATTATTTTTGTTCTATTTCTGTTCAGAAAATAGTAGATGTTGATGAATGCAACAGCAGATACCACCACACCACGTGTAGCCCTACAAAGCGTGATTTGGGGAAATTTGATATATGTGGCTGTATCCCTGATAAGTAGAGATAAGAGTAACAAGAAGTATTTGAAAGCCAATTTCAAAGTTAGAAATAAGAAATAGGGGATATGAGAGATATAGAGTAGTGCGCATGGGATAGAAACGTCAAAATAGGGTGAGCTATGGGCAAGAAAGTAAAGTACAACATCTAGAGTAAAAGGCTCTAAACCCTCAAACACCTATGTATGAAATGACATTGAGGGGATGACTCCGAAAACTTTGAGGTTAAAGGGGAAGCAAAAAAGCTACAAAGATCCTAATACAATTAAATTACTCATAAGCTTAGATGAGGCCATTGTACCCATGTAAACCCTACCCAAATTTGACATTGTTGGACATAGAGGCGTGTCCGATTGGGGGACATGGCAAATGGAGACCCAAAATAGTCACCTATTATTTTTAGGCCTTGAGCTCTGTTTCGAAGCAAAAAGAAGAAGGTGTTGGAACATGAGTATGTGTCATTGTCATGAAGATTGCGACAATGTGTAGGCTATGTTTAGATCTTAGTGAGATTCAACATAAGGCATCATCGTGACAATTGAACTCATCTGATGCCATATGTGGACATCAGTTATCGTGTATGATTTTTCGAATTTATTGGAAATGACTCGTTTTGATGAATTTATCAGCCTCTGTACGGGTAGGGATGCTAGTACAGGTAAGGTTGTTGACATCTGGATCTCCCTAGACCCCCTCGAGAGCGGGACCCATACTGGGAGTTGTTGGTTTTGATGAATCGGAATCTTCTTTGCCAGTAATCATATAGTTACAGCCTAAAGGCGGAGACCTGGGATTATCTGTCATATTTCCTCTTTTTAGCTGATCATGAATCTGAATAACTGTCTATGTTTACAACCTGATATATTTCTTTCCTTTTATTTTATGTACTGTTTCTTGAACATCTGTTCTGTAGATCTAATTGTTACGCATTAATATATGCTTTCCTTGTTTGCTTTTTCAAGAGCGAGAAAACCAGAGATATAATTGCACTTGGAACAATACCGTTAGCGGTGATCGAAAAGTTTAGCAAACTGGTATGTTTTACTGTGGTTCTGTGTCAATATTTTGCATGTATCAATGATCATTAGGTGTAATAGATGTGATAACATCAGTAGATGATGTAGCAGAATGCCAAACATTCTATTGGTTGTACAAATAATCATGTTGTGAGCGCGTTCCTTTTTTCCTTTTATTGCGATTGCTTTGTTGCTTAGGGAACGCATAAACAGGAAAAGAAACACTTCAGCAATGCAGAGAGTGACCTCCTCCTTGATGCCCCCAGACAATCTTATCTTTTTGTTTATGCAATTTATTTTTTAGTAGACTGGTTAAATCATGAAAAATTGGTGATTGGAGAATTTTTAAGTTTTCACTGTGTACATTTCCCGTAGCGCCACAACAATCAACTCAGATTTGGGGAAGTCTGTGGCTGAATGTTCATTTTATTTAACTTTTTTGAAACAAGTTATCAGGGATACTTGAGCTCTGCTATTTCTGGCTGTAGATGAAAATGCAACTTCCTTTCCTTTGCTGTCCCTACTTTTTTTGTTCCTTAGAATATGAAGTATGATAAAAAGGACAATATTGTAATTGATATGATTATAATTCTCTTTATTCTCGTCACAGTAATACTATGCTTGTGTCATAATGTTGGTATTTTGCTCAACGGAAATACAGGTTATTAAGCAAACGTCAGGTTCTCGTCATTCGGACAAATCTTCATCAAAACGGCTTCTTCAGGTTTTTGGTAAATGGCTTATCTTATTTTTGACTCTTAGTTGCCATAATAATTGTTTACGGCTGAGTCTTTCTTCTAGAGAACGAGTATTTTCAGTGAAGTGGCAAAAATGAAGAGAAAAGAAGTCAATACATCAACAAAGAAATTTTTTTTTTGGTCTGAGTAATCAAAAATTGTATTAAAAGATACCAAGGGGATTGTCAACCGTGTACAAAAGGAGACAATTACAAAATAACATCATGCCCTCGAGCTCTCAACAAGCAGTGTATCCACAAAATCCAAAAAAGTCAATTTTTATGATTGAGAACTTGACTCCAATCCATCGACAAAGAATAATTTACGAGAGATTTGGAATGTAAAATCACATAGAGTGTGGGGAAAAAGGTAGAAACAAAATTGCTTGCAAAAATTTCGCTATTTGAGAAAAAAGGTAAAGTTCTTAAAAGACTTTCCTTCCCAATTAAGATCATAAAAGCAACTAGTGTGTATCTGGCTTTCAGAAGGCCTAGGTAGGTCTTCTGGACATGGGCAGTCTTAACCAGATCGGTACTTGGCCCACAAGTTTATCTTTTGCAAAAAAGTTGTTTGATCGAAACCCTTTTTGAGAAAATATCGTAGGAAGGGAAGAAGGGGTAAGATCGTAATTGTATACAGCAAGCAGCTGATTCATTATTAGTAACACATGTATAACAAATAAACAATAATTGTTGGCTGTTATACATGCAATGAAAACATTTGATTGAATTCGGTTAGGGGAATCAAAATAATGGTCTATGGTAACTAATGCCACACTAGGGTCACATAAAGTAAACCTGAAAAAGGGCTACCTCCTTGCTAAGACATCTAGGGTTAGCTACCAAGAACCTAAAGGCAAAACATGTGGGGCATTCTTTGTCTAAGATCATTGGTCCTAATCCTCGACCTCTATAGACGCTTGTCCTTGGTGATCTCCTCAAAACCACTACTATCTTTCTTATTTTTTACGTTATTTAAAAAAAAAATTTTTGGGGGATGAGTAATTAGATATAACACCAAGGGAAAATCACCCATGTACAAAAGGGCTAATTACAAAAATCTTTAAGTCCTTAGGCATTCTTGAATAATTTTATTTACAAAATCCAAAGATTTAAGTTTGTACTATGATCCAGAACTTGACTCCAACTAAACTACACAAGAGTCTCAAAAGGAAAAGCTTGAAATGTTGCAAGGATGTAGCTTTTCGCTCACAAATCCGATGATTCCTTCCTTCCATGCACTGCACCATATACCTAATGGGATCATCTTCCGTATACCAAGAAGCCGACCCTTGTTAAACCTTCTTATTCAAGCCATGGGCATATCTATGAAGTCTGAGTTGTGCTCAACCAGGCCCCTTCAAATGAAAGTGACAGATGCCAAAGTGAAGACTACCGAATTTCAAGAAGGAGGTGGTCAGCCATTTCATCCTCCTCGAGGCATGTAGGACACCTACTTTCCAGTTTAAAATCTCTCCTTTAAAGGTAATTTTTGAGGGAATCTTACCTTTGGTGGCTGCCCAAGCAAAAAAGCAAGCTGATGGGAGCTTCAGGCTTTGGATGGCCTTGGCAGCAAGCAGCACGACACATTGGCCCTTCATCAATCTTATTGCAGAAATATATTGTAGCAAGCTGTCCATTTGAGTCATGGGCCAAATATCTAATCATTGCCGCAAGGATAAATCTTCATATCAGCATGCAAAGCAAGAAGACTGAAGACTAAACATATTCTCATCTCCTATCGTTCGAGCTTCTCAAGAATGTAATATTCCATCTAACCACTTCTTGAATAGTTGTGTTTTTTAAATGTATCCTCTTGGAAAATAAATCCATCCTTTACCTCAAGGTGCACAAGAGCTCTGAATTTGGCAATCCTGCGATAATCGATTTTCTGCAATAATCGATTTTCTACTCCATGAGGATAATGACTCTTCTTCCTCCACTGTCCAAATGTTCTAGTGTAGTTATGTTCTGACTGATTCAATTTTATTTAGCTCTTAAGATCTGCTTCTTTCTTTATTTCTTTTTTTTGTTTTTTTTTGGTAAACAAATATTTGATTGAGGCTGTCATTAATATTCTGAGCGTTACGAGACAAGACAAAGATATCTTCATTATCATCCTTAACCAGACACACGTCATTTTCTGGATGCTCGTGAATTCATAGTGAAGGGTTATTTTAAGTAAATGTGTTTTTACTTCGTGAAGATATGTACTCCCTGTCCCATATTTATCTTCCTAAATTGAAAATCATGCTTTTTAAGAAATAGTAATTGTTGCTAAAATACAAACCCAAATTTCCAAGCCATCATTTAAAGAAATTGTTTTGGTGATTATTATTATAATTCCCAAGATGGCCATTCTTTTGGGACAAAAAAACTTCCCATTTAGCGAAAGAAAAGAGGGACAGAGGGAGCAGATTATAGTATGGCCTCAAAGGGCAAGAATCTCTTGAAAAGCCTTAAATGAATCACCTTCAAAATTTGGCTTGGAAACACAATGGAAGCATCTTTGAAATCTCCGGCTTGCTAGCCACATATAAATCCAACTCAATACACTGAAAGTCTTACCTATACAGACAATGGGGGTCTGATGTAGCTGCCTTTTGCTCGAATTGTAGACTTGTAGATTTTCATTAGACCCTAGGCTTAAAATCCATTGACTGCTTACTAATTCATAAAAAGAAGTAGAGAACATTCTGGAGAGCCATTTTGCTTTTTTCTATTATAATTCTGCAGGAAAAATTGCCAAAAATTGGCTTTCTCAGTCTTTCTTGGGATGGCCAAATAACTGAAGAAAGTAAATACGCAATTGATTCCTCAACTTAATCTAGTGGGTGAAAGGTTTCCGAAAATGATGCAGAAGTTCTTCTGTTAACTAAAGGCAGCTGAAGATTGTTAGCAAACTGCAGCGTCACTGCCTTCTTCTCCGTGTCTTCCTATGAGCTGCAAATTGTCAGCAACACTTGTGGATCACCCCCAAAGACAACTAGAAGTTCCTGTAAAATGATGTTATCCTCACCGTAGGATTTTAGGAACACATGCTGAACTAGTTTTGTGCTACCATGAGTGGGAGGGAAAAAAATCATGCTTCGTTCCATCCTGGTGCTCGTGAAATTGTGGAAACATGCCGTGAGAGGTGCCTCTTAAGGAGCCATTTTAGTACTGTTTATTTTTTTGAAGATCTTCACTTTTCCTGTATTTGTAAAATTTTCCCTTCTTTTGGCTGATACATAGACCAACATCATATTCTGCATCCCAGTAGACTGAGTTTTAGATCCGGGAATCTTGCACTTTTGATCCTATCAAATTTTCATCAATGCCATTGGGCTCTTATAGATGTTGACTGTTAGTCTTTTTTTAGAATTCTAGGAACTTTCCCCAAGATATGAAAGAGTTTTGGCTAATAATCTCTATGTAAACCATACGCATCATGTAGGTCTTCCCTTGTGTAGAACTACTAGGCTAGTCATCTCAATGGGCTTGATGGTTGGAAGTACACAGTAATGGTCGGCATTCGTTGCCAATTGATAGTTCTAGTGATTCTTGTCAAATTGAGGTTCAGATGGATTGTTCTTCTGAAGTTGACCATTGTAGTAGACATTAAAATTTGGCTCTAATTCAGCTAAGCAACCGCTGTTAGTCCTGTCCAAAATCTTAATGTAGGGTTATGTAGTTTGACAACCTTTGTCCATGAGGCTCTTTCCTTAACGAATTGGTCAGCTCCATCTTGTTCGAAGTGTTCTTGCTTCCTCTTTTTTTCTTTGTTGGGGTTGGTCCTAGGAGAAGTAAACAAATCAGTGTTAAAGTCTGGCAAAGGAGTTGCTCTTTAGGGGTGTTAATTGGGATCAATTGCCAAAGTTGTTATAGCGCACATTGGGGACATCCGATTGATACCCTTTAATTATATCTTCTGTTTGCTCACATAGGGGGGGGGGTTAGAAAAAAGGGCAGAGAATGTTTTTTTCTTAGTATTGTGCAACTTCTGTAAATATAATAACCTTGCTTTACTTTTTACAGGCAAAGATATGAGGATTATAGTCTTCGGTTTCCGCCCTCGAACAAAGAAGGTAATTCGTAATAGCTGTTACTGTTTGTTGTGGAAGAGAACCTTACCTGCATTGCCTGTGTATTGGTAACAGTATTGCCTGATTCAACACTTTTCTTCTGGGAACTGCTTTAATGTCGAGGAACATGTATGGCGTTTCCTCTTTCCACCCTTCAAAAATAGGTGGCACTCTCTTTCCATTTTGGTTGCTCTGGAATTATTATCTGATGCCATTGTATTTGTCAGTAAACCCTGTAACCAATCCAAGTTTTTTGATATTTTCTAGCGTTGTAATCCATCAGCAAGGGATGTGGGTTTCTTTCTTTGATTGGTTCGCGCTACCAACAATATGGACATAAGTTGTGTGTGAACATGTTCATTTTCGGATCAAAAACATGTTCATTTTTGGAGTGTGAAATTAAAGTAAGAGCTTATCTGCTAGTAAAAAGGTGGGAGTTTGAGGGGATTTTCTTTTTTTTTGGGGGGGGGGGGGCTCGCGGGGGGGGGGTGTTTGAATCCGAACCTCTTAGTTGAAATTAAAATAAGTTTACCATTTTTTGATAAACAAAATAAGTATATTAAATTAAAAGATCAAGTGATGGATGCATAGATAGCATCCCACAAAAGGCTGTCTACATCGAAAATGCAAGTTATCCACAAGTTCGGCCACATCGAAAGCAAAGCTAAAGTGCAAGAGTTCCTTTTATCCCAAAAATGAAGAGCCTTGTGTCTTTAACGCGCGGAAGGGGAGTTTTGACATTCTCAAAAACTCTTTGGTTTCGTTCCCTCCGAATGCTCCAAAAAGTCACATGAGGAACAACCAAGACCTTCTTTTTCACTTTTCTACCAAGGAAACCCTCCCAAGCCAAATGGTTTGCAATAGGATTAGAAGAAACCCAAGAAAAGCCCAAGAAGCTAAAAGCGAGCTCCCAAAGTGGCCCAGCAAACTCACAGTGGAGCAGCAAGTGATTCACTGATTCCACATCCTTCTTGCACATAAAGCACGTAGCACCTATTTGCCGAGATCTTTCCCCTTTTTTGAAGGTAGTAACAAGTCAAAATTTTCCCGTGCGATACCTCCCAAACAAAAAAGAAACCTTTAAAGTAGCCAAAGACCTCCAAATGAGCTTGAAAGGAAACCTTGCTTTTTGAAAAGAACGTGTGGAGATGGATTATTCAAATATAAGAGCTTCAAATAATGGGATTTAACCATGAAGTCCCCTGTAGAGTCCAATTCACATTTCACCATGTCATTTAAAGAGTCCCCTAGTTTGGTGCCTTTAAGTTTGTTAAAAAAACCTAACAAGAGTGTCATTATAAGCAAACCCATCCGCAACCAAAACAGGCGCCCAAACGTTGGAGCCGGCTGTCCGCTCCCAAAGAATCAGCAGCAGAGGCGTCTCTATCAATTGCTAAACAAAAGGAGAAGGGAAAATCTCTCTGAAAGGGGCGCCATCACACGATCCATCATGCAAAAAGAAGATGGAAGATCCATTACCTATCTCTAAGGAAAAGAATGGAGAGAATCTTTCCCATGCTTTAGAGATGTAACTCTAGAGGCTATGCCCATAGGAACTATTAGGAGACAAAGGAAGCCAGCTTAAGCCAGCCTTACTAAACTTGATTGTGACCACCTTTCTCCAAATATTTTCTTTCTCATTCATAAATCTCTAAAGCCACTTGCCAAGAAGTGTTATCATTAAATCAAGAAAAGGATAAATATATTACATTAACAAAAGGGTGGATGCAAAGCTAGCATCCTACGAAAGGCTATATACATCCCATATGCACACTATCCGCAAAATCTAAAAGATCAAGAGAAGAGTAACAAAAGATCCCTTTGTTCCAAAAATAGAGAGACTTGATGAAATAATCTTTAAAACATTAAAGCCGCGTATCCACACCCTCAAAAAAAAGAAAGAAAAAAAACCAGTGTTTCATTAAAGAGTCGTAAGTCTCTAACACCCAAACCTCTTAGGATCATAGGTTGCTTCACAATATTCCATCTCCCTAGATGATGCTTAAAATCTCTCCCAACAGAATCTCATAGGAAGTTTCTTTGGATTGCTTCTAACTTGGTAGTCATTGAAGAAGGTAAAGGGAAGAGGGAGAGGGAGTAAGTTGGAATACTCGAGAGAACACTGATGATAAGAGTTAATCTACTTCTTTTGGAAAGATATCTAGATTTCCAACCTGAAAGTCTTTTCTCAAACCTTTCAATAATCAGAACCCAAATGGCTTGCTCTTTAAATCTTGCACCTAGAGGATGCCCTAGGTAGGTAGCTGGAAAAGAATCAATGTTACAAGCTAAGACACCGGCAAGCAATTGAATGTTCTCCACGTTTACCACATTGAGCTCTTATCCAAGTTGATTTGCAGATCTGAAACCACAGTTACCTAGGTCTCCATTCGCTCCAGTGCGTAGTATAGGAATGGGAACGAGGGAGGCTACCTACAAGGAATCGGGTATGCGATGGTACAGTCTTGGATAGACGGTTTGATGTTGGGAAAATCAAATTAGTTTGTGAAAAAAAATGTTTTTGCAATGATATATTGGTGATAGTAATTAATGGCTAATTAGGTATAGAGAAGATACCAACTGGCCAATCCGGTTTTGGGTGTAACCTTTATTAAAGTCTTGTATTTACAATTAAAAAAAAGTGTACTTTTGTTCCCTAAAAATAAAATAAAATAAGACCTCAAAAAGAAAATCTGGCACCTTCTACAGTGTGCCTTTCCATCTTCCCCTCCCTTACCATCCACTGGCAGTAATGAACTGATTAAAACAAGGGCAAAATCTTTTGGAGATCTCTGCCTTCTACAGTATCTCTTCCCCTTCATTTCTCCCTTAAGTTCAATTACTTAAGAGTTATAATGTTAACCAAAGAAATGATAAAGAACGAAAAGCCCAGAGCTCTCTAATTCAGAGGCTCTCACAATCTCCAGCCTCCTCTCATCTATAAGTTTCGTTCCAAACATCTTCTCATTCCCCGTTCATCTTCAAATTTTTTGGTTGCAAATGCTGTGGCTCATGGTATCTTGCTTGAATTTAGCACTAATTGTCAAGATTTGAGATTTGCTCATTAGATTTTGCTCAATTTTCTCAAGATACGTTTTTATTGCTTTGAACGTATTCACTATTGTCTTAGTTTTGCCCAAAAAACTGAACCTCTTCTCATGGCTTCTGGGTCACGGCCTTTGCCGAACTAGAACATGACCTACCTTGATCCGGATTGTCTTCGACCCGTGTTTGGGGACGAACGATCCGGGATGCAGTACCATACCTTGACCCACGATCCAGGTAACATTGCCTGAAACAGCCTTGAACCAAGTCAGAACACAATGAAGGTTCACTATTTGCTCACAATCACTATCATCAAAGATTATGGTATCATCTGAAAAAAGAAGATGTGAGATGCTCATAGTTGTGTCGAAGCTGCCTACTGAAGACCCTGAGATAAGCTTGCCACTAGAAGCCTCTTCGATCATCTCAGTGAAAACCTTCATTACTTACAAAAACAAAAGGGGTGATAGGGGATCCCCCCGGCAAAGCGCTCTAGAAGCTGAAAAGAATTCAGTTGGGGAACCATTGACAAGAACCGCAAAAGAAGTGGAAGAAATGCAACGTTGGATCCAACTCAACCATTTCTCCCCAGACCCCATCCTTTTCATCACATAAATCTGGAAGTCTGAGTTTACACGATCATAAGCCTTCTCAATATCTAACTTATGAACAACACCTGCCTTCGTCGACTTGATCCTGGAATCAATAAACTCATTTGCTAAAAGCACAACATGAAGAAGAATCTAGTGCCCTCCTACAAAGGCATTTTTGTTCGCTGAAATAAGATCCCCAATGACACAGGTCAGCCTGTGGGCTAACACCTTGGGTGTCAACTTATGGATACAACCGACCGAGCTAATAGGCTGGAAGTCTCTTATGTTCTTCGCATTTCTTTCTTCAGGATAAGGCCAATAAAAGTAGGATTGAGGCTAGTCACAAATTTCCTTGCGGGAAAAAACTCAGTTAAGTTTACCATTATATCAAAACTAAATTTATGCATCTCATGGGTGGTATTTTACATGTAATAACTTTTTCCAATTATTTTCTTTTTTTTGGGGGGGGGGGAGGGAGGGGTTGGGGACTCCCTGCCTCCTTAAAAGATCTGCCCTGGTATGGTGGTATCTGTGAGAACATTTTTTTTCAATTTCATTTTATTTCTAGTTATGTACTCCCTTTTTCATTAAAGGAATATTTGTATGATGCCAGTGCTTATAAGGTCATTGTTACCATTAATGAATTTAAATTTTGGTGCATTGAGAAATAAAAAGGAAATGGTTATATAAATAGGCATACAGATAGGAATGGGGACACCATTCAGGTGAATATTATTATTATGCTGTAAAAACATGTCCTCTTTTGTTAAAGGGCTACTTGGAAAAACATGTCAAGATTTCTATTATTTTGTTAAAGGTGAATATTATTATGCTGTAAAAACATGTCCTCTTCGCTTTGGGATTTATCTCTCTCGCTTATGGGGATTAGTTGGGTTCAACCTTCTAAAGTGAGAGATGTGGTGGTGGCTTGGAGGAGAAGGATGAAGAAGAGCTCGGTTCTTGGAGTTTGGAACATGATTCCTTTAGCTTTTTTGTTGGGCTACTTGGAAGGAGAGAAATCGCCGTATTTTTGAGGACAAAATCTTGTCATTTCAAGATTTCAAGCTCTATTTTTTGAGGTTGTTGTATAGTTGGAGTGTGGGGCTTAGTGGTGGCAAAGAGTTAAATTTTTTGGCATTCATCGATTGCATAATAGATGAGAGCTTAAGGGCATAATGTTTTTTGTAATGCCCCTTTTGTACATGGGTGACACCCCCTTGGTGTCCTTTTAATATACATCTTTGATTACTTACCAAAAAAAAAATAAAAAAAAATAATGTCCTCTTTTGTTAAAGGGAGCATAGGCATATTAATGTTGCTAATTAAATAAACAAATCTTAGTCAAAAATTGAAATTTAGAGAGGAATGTGGTTACATATGCCGAGTTTAACCTTAGTTTTAAAAGGCTCTAGGCGTACTAAGGCGCATAGGGTCCCGAAGCGCAAGGTGTGATGCGTACTTCTATGCAAGAATTTTTAAAAGTCTTTCACTTTTAACGAAGCATATTTTGCGGAAACAAGTTAGATAAATGCAATAAAAAAAGTGCTTAGAGATCAATATAACTACTAACACTGCAAGTAACCTTAAGATTTGTTATCTTATCATCGTAGTTTCCAAAGTACACACTTACCGTACAAGCAGAGCTCTCACCTTTTAGCTCCCAAGGGAGGAAAAGAAGAAAAAGATGAAGGCAAGGTTAAGAAAAAGAATAAAAAGGGGGAAGAGTAAGCCTTGCATCCTTGAGGCGCACCTCATCCCCTCTGTGGTGCTGACCTAGTAGCCTCACGCCGAGGCGAGCCTAGGCATGCCTTAGGTGGTCTTTTTTAAACTAAGAGTTTAATCTTAGTTTTTCAGATAAGAAAAATTACGTGCTTTGAATCAGGGAACAAAATACAATCCATAGTCCTATGCCTAGAATTGTCTCCATGGAATTAAATGTGGCACAGATGTGAATGTTGTGTTGTGCTGATCAACAAAATGAGACACTAGGAGTGACAAGGTGTTTGGAGGATCATCCGAAATGGTGTTTGGGCTTCTAATAGTTGTGCTTTATATTTTTGGTCATGCTTGCTGCAGCTTTGGCTTGTTGGTGTTGTCATTCAGTTCTTGGCCATTAATTTGCCTTTTTTTCCCCTTTATTTGGGAGTTTGTTTGATAGAGAACATGATGCTCTTGAGATTGTCCTATATTTTCTGATGGTACATGGTGTTGCTAACTATTACCGTCATTTGAACAAAAATTGGGTGGGCTCTGGGATCCAGGAACACTTCCCTTTAGCAGACTCTAGTTTTGCATTGTCTATCTCTATGTTGTGCATTCTGAGTTGCTTGTTTTCCTTCTCAACCTGTATTTAGTGCACCTGTGTTTTTTGGAATGTGATGTTGATCACGTGATATTACAGAGGCGTGCAGTCTATGAAGCTCTTTTGAGGTGTACAAAACCAGCAAGGCTATGGGATCTTTATGCTTTTCTTTGTGGGCACTCCAACTATCTTGGCACCAGTCCGAAAGTGCGCTTGTTGAATGAGTATTTTCGGCTTCTTGGAATACGTTCCAAGTTTCTTGGTTCAGATGATATGATTGATGAAGGATCATTCACTTTGTCCAATGATTGGTGGAGAATAAGCAGTATAAATTCCAATTACACTCTGTGTGCGACCTATCCATTCGCTTTGATTTTTCCAAAATCCATCACGTAAGGATCATATTTTTAGTCTATTTCTGTTAAATCGTTGCATTATAGATTGTTCTTCTCTAGGGAGAGATACTGAGGCATCCTTTCATTTTTGTTTCACTGCTGTTAGTGACAAAGAAGTGCTTCAGGCTTCAACTTTCCGGGCCAGGTGTAGGCTCCCTGTAATTTCATGGTGTAATCCTGGTAAGCTCTTAAACAAATCTCACTGCTTCGTTCCCTCTTGATTTAGTCAAATGGGATCTCAATCCCAAAGGGAGCTTCACGGCGAAGTCCTACTATTTGAGACTTGCCTCTGTGCCTTCTGCTTCTTTGCATTTACGGGAAAGGCGTTTTCCATGGAAGCTCATTTGGAGATCTCTGGCTCCTTTTAAAGTGTCCTTTTTTTTTTTTGGGAGGCTTCCCATGACAGCATTTTGACTTTTGATCATTTGCAAAAGAGGGGTAAGATCTTGGTGAATTGGTGCCCATTATGCAAGGCTACAGCAGAATCGGTGGAACCCTTATTGCTTCATTGTCCGTTTGCAAGAGCTCTTTGGGATCTAGCTTTCAGTTGCTTGGGAGTTTCTTGGGTCTTGTCCAAATCTATTTTGGAACATCTCTTTGCATGGGAGGGCTCTTTTGGTAGAAAAGCGAAGATGAAGATTGCTAGATTATTTCCCCATGCAATTTTTTGGAGCATTTGGCGTGAGAGGAATCGAAGAGTCTTTGAGGATGAGGAGATGCCACTTCAATGTTTTAAAGATTCTTTTATCAAGGCTCTCTATTTTTGGGACAAAGGGAGCCTTTGTGACTCTCCTCTTGATCTCTTAGATTTTGTAGATTTGATGCATTTGGACTGTACATAGCCTGTTGTATGATGCTATCTTTGCATCCATTCTTTTGTTAATATAATTTCTTTTATTTTCCTGATCAAAAAAATCTCACTGCTTCGTTCGAATTGGTATGTCTGTACTGACATAAACTCATGTGAACTCACAGCAACTGGAGCAGTTCTGGCACGCTCATCCCAGCCATTAGTTGGTCTCATGATGAACATGAGGAGGTAATGTACTTTTTAATTTTTGTAGGTATAATTACTTAAGGAGTGAATTCCATCAATGAATCTTTCTGACCTTCAGTAAAATCTTGCTTGTTATGTTCATACCTGCAGCAATGCTGACGAAAAGCTAGTTGCTGCACTTTGTACACAATTTACTGGTGCAAAGGATGGACGAAGGTGAGCCTGCTTATTAATTCCATCTGTTCATCGTAGTTTTCTTATGATAATGACGCCAAGGTCTCTAGCCTTAGTATCCCTTTTGGTTTCTCTTGAATTGCTTTTGTGGTATAGAAGAAACAGAATGCTTTCTGCTTTTATCTTTTACTGCTCTGAGATTTGCATATTTCTTGCGTTGTTACCCCTTTTCTGCAAAGAAGTTTGAATATATCAAATTAGTTGGAAATATGCATGATGCTGTGGTGGCTTTTTGGGATTGGTTAACTGCTCAATGAAACATCTCATATAAACTTTTTGACATATCCTTTACATGTCCTGAGTTCGTGAATACAAGCACTTTCTGACTTTTGTTTTTGGCTTTATAAATACCTGTGAATAGATCACATACTAGATTGTTTGGTTTAATTCAAGTATCATATTCATCAGAACCACAGATAACCCAGGATTACGGTGGAAGAACATGGGTTGCTACTTCATTCCACTAGTCTGATCTTAATTTAGGCTTCCAGTTTGAGGTTGCATTTCTCAGATCTGTAAGGAGAATGCATATGCCAGGAGTTGGAGCGTGACTTGTAAATCTGGGAACCCCTGTTATCTAGGTCTCCTAACTTATCTGTTATACCTGTTCCTATTCCTTGGTGTCAATGTAGTCAATCTATTGTACAGACTGTTGTAGGATTTGCAAATAATTGTATAGGATTCATATGTAATCACTGCTAATTGGTATTTCTTTAGTGTCTTTTTTGTCCACTTAGCTCCACCTGTGTTGCTTTTCAGGAAGTTGTACATTGCTGATGCAAGACCTAGGAAAAATGCTTTAGCAAATGGGGCAATGGGAGGTGGTTCTGAATCATCAGCTAATTATTTTCAGTCAGAGGTTTGTCTGAGAAGATGGATCATGCATGTCTTATCTTTGGATGTACATTCCAAGACTCCCATCTGCTAATTTCATTCTGCTGTGATGTCAGATAGTTTTCTTTGGAATAGACAATATACATGCCATGAGGGACAGCCTATCTCGCCTTAGAGAGTACTTGGATACCTATGGGACCACTTCGTCTGATGGCATGTCATCATATCTTGTAAGTTCATCTTGCCGTATCCCCTCTTCCCGTTTTAACAAAATACTTATTGTTGTTGTTCCAAGACAACAGTCATGAAACTATAATATGGGCTATTTATGGTAGTGTGACATTATGGACAAGAAGTGCATGTGACAATTGTTGAGGATAAATATGTGTTAGTTGGTCACAGTTAGTTTTTTGCTCTTTTGTTTTCTGTTCTGTTCTGTTCTGTTGTCGCTTCCCTTCTGGCCTTCCTTTGTGTGACTCTTTTTGTGTCCTGTTAATGCCAGTGTGTGGTTTAGCTTATGTTCTATCTGTATCAAATTTGTTTCAAATTATTTTGTAGCTGCTTTTGGAACTTCAGCTTTTGTGGTCTCTCGGAAAGCACCTCTCTGTTTGTAGGTGTGAGAGTGGGTACATATGAACTTTCCTAATTGGACTTATTTGGAATGCCGAGAACCTATTAACATCCACGTCCTGATTTAGCTCCGTTACAATGCATATATGTTACCACAAATTAACCAAAATAATGGCAGTTTAATCACTTCCTTTTTTATTAGATTTTAAGAAAATATTGCATATCTTACAAGTAGACATTTAATTATTAATGATGAGCACAGTGTATCTTAGCGTGGAGTCAAATAGTTAGAATTTATAACCGACGCACATTGGCATCTATATATTTTTTTCTGAATGTCTGGTTGTTATACCTTCTGTAAAAAGTAACAAACCAAGGTGCAGTCTCCAAAGTTGTTTGCGATATTGTTATTCTTTCAACCCCAAGAACAACGTTATACACTTAGACATCTTATCTGTAGCTTTACGTAAATCATCTGAACCCCCCCCCCCCCCAACAAAAAATCCCCAAACGAAAAAAGGACGGAAACTAACTGGATGGAAAGATAAATAGTTAATTCTGCATGCTGGTTTCATAACCAGAGCAGGCAAAGAGAAAGGCATAGAAAAGATGAAGGCAGAGAGAGAGAGAAGGCATATTTTAGATTGAGAACTAGAGATAAGAAGTACCTTCTATCCCTTTGTTTTCTCTCTCCTGATTGGAATTCAGGGCATGTATAGATATTGGAAGGCTTTCTACTTAAGACTGCTTCAGCCAACTGGATGCCATTGGCATGCCAAGCCTTTCTAGTTTGGATGTTTTCAGTTTCAGCCAAGATGTTACCTTTTTTAGGAAAATTGCCATTTTCCCAAAGAGGACGGCACTTTCAAGAATGGCTGCTGTGTAAAGCTGCTGCTAGAATAGGCAAGAAGTTTCAATGGTTAGGGTTTCGATGCTCTTTCTCTTTAGCTTGTTCTGGAACATTTTCGAATGGTTAGTGCAAAATAAACTGCTTTTTTTTCTCAGAGTATCTGTTGTATTTGGGCAATGGACTATATAACAATTGTGCATCATTGATGCTGTAGGTGTGCTAAAAACAATCCAGTATTGCTTCTAATTTTTAGATTTTAGATCATCTCCGATATGCAAAAGTGTCATATACTTGCTGCTTCGGGATGGCTGTAGCACCAATGCTCAAACTAACTTGTAGATATGAACGGAGATGATTATCTGGTTGCATCATGTGATTGGGTCTTAATTATAAGTTGTTATCTTCAGCTTTTAAAGTTAGTATAAAATTGCAGGGTACTAAAAAGAATTTTGAAAATGGTATGGGTGTAAAATAAATAATGTTGTTGACTATTACTGGAATGAGGTACAGATAACTTCGAGTTATAGTTTGCTCATGAAGGGACTCAACTGGTTGGCATGCTATATGAACTAGCAACCTAAGATTTGTTGAGCTTGATTGCATTAGCTTACAGTCTGCATGTTTCTACTGTTAACAGAGGCATGGTGGATCAACTTGGGGAGGTGGCAATCTCAGCAGTATGTCTGCTTCGGTGTCAACACTTGGTGACAGTGGGTGGTTAATTCATGTTCAGAGTGTCCTAGCTGGTGCGGCATGGATTGCTGCGCGCATAGCCAAGGAATCTGCATCAGTTCTTGTTCATTGCAGGTCATTTGTGTTTCTGGCTTAGTTTTTCTTTGGCCAAAATTGGAATGAAAGTTGCAGAACTACTTGCTTTACTTTTTTCTGTGGCTAAGTGATTTTTTCATGGAATCTATTGTATTACTATCTGATATTTTTATCTAGTTTTTGATTAGGATAATGAAACTGGGATGCTGCAATTGGATTTTCCTTTGCTTTCTTTCTTTGGGCAGTAGCCTACATGCCTTTTTGTTTTTTTTGGGGGGGGGGGGGGTGATGGAAGGGGGGGGAGTTTGGGAGGACATCTGATCTGAAAGTATAGCCTAAACCAACTTACTGATGGGCTTTCGGGATGTCATGTGCTGAATTGTCCAATGGAACCTATTACGTTTTCCCTTGTAAATAACTGATCAGGCTCTTTGATTGGCAACTCTGTCGCTATTTTCTATGAGAGGACATCTTTTCTTGTGGTCAATCCTTTTAGTTTGGAAGTTTTCAATTCAGCTTCTTGGTATGATCCACTTGTTTTTCCAAAATTACTTGGGTAGGAATGTAGGATGATCCATCATTTGAATGCTTATGTCAATGCTGTTGCTGTCTTGTCCTAGGTTATTCTAAATTAGTTGGGCATATCATGATAGGAGTTTTTGGAGGTCTAGAATTAGAGTACTAGATTTTAAGTAGTTACTTGTTTACACTTCAGTCTTTAGGGGAGTAGCAAGCACTATCGTGGGTCACTATTATTATTTATTATTATTGTTATTATTTTTACTATTGCTACTGCTGCTACTACTATTATTACTACTGTTGCTGTTGCTGCTGCTGCTGCTGCTGCTGTTGTGGTTTTTTTGTTCTGGTTTGCGCACCTAGTTTTACATATTCCTTATTGTTGTTGTATCGGTTGAGTTCCAATATTGTTACATAATGTTTCCATTTCCCAATGTGTTCCAAAAGTATCTATCCCAACATTTTCTATTATGTGATGTGATGTGTTTCAAAAGTTTTCATCTCAACAAAAATGTTTTCTAAGAACTTTTTGTGGCTCTCTTGGAAACGGTCTCTCCGCTTGCACCTCACCCTGCCTATATCTGGATCTCCCCACACCCCGTGAAGGCGGAACCCATATTGGTAGTTTTTATTGTTGTTGTTGTTGTATATATGGTTCAAAGCTCATATGCCTCATTGGAGCAGATTATTGGCATCTCTTTGGCCCCTCACCCCCACACACTCTTGCCCACTCTTTCAATGACTGCTGTGCGGCTGTATGATTTATTCTGATGTGTTGTCTGTGCTTGATCACCATCTTCCCACCCCCCACCCCCCAAATGTTGTGGGAGGAAATGTTATATGACAAATTCGTTATTGATTCATTTTATTCTTTGCCATGTTCGTTGACACTGAGTGTAATGTTTGGACAGTGACGGATGGGATAGAACCACCCAGTTGGTCTCATTATCAAGCCTGTTGCTTGACCCATACTATCGAACATTCAAGGGCTTTCAGGTACTTGTGGGTGTCAAACCCCCCCCCCCGCCCCCCGGCCTACTGATAAACGCGAGGAACTGAAATTATCGTTCTTTGATGTGTCAACTTGACAACTTCTATACTTCAATGTGAATTGCTTCTGGACGTGTTCAACAGTGGAATTTGAAATAGCGTTTACCATTTCAACTGAGTCAAAATACTGATTACCTAAATATTACCAATGAGCAAACTAGTGTTTGGGCTGTCCTCTTTAGTAGCGTTTGGCGTTTCAGGTAGCATTCTTGAGTAGGTAATGAAACTCTGTTTGAGCATTTTAAAAGCGGCCTCATGATTTTTTGTTTAAACGTACCCCTTTTTTGGGATAAATCATGTATATCATTTGGTGTTAGTGCATATTTATCAGTTAATGTGCTAAATTGCGATACACATTTGGCTGGACAGCTATATGCTGACAACTAAAGTGTAAGTGTATGATTACTATTGACTAAGGTGACTATAAAGCAAACGTCAGCTATCTAAATAGCTAGGCTTGCTGAACACAGTCTAAGGTTCATTTAGAGGCCATTAGAGAGAGGGTTTGTTGCCAGACTTTGGAAAGTATTATCATATATTCCCCTTGAGAAAGTTTTAATAAATGATTTTTATGACCTTCATCTTTTCAAATTATTATTTACCCGCCTTAGCCTTTGTATCTAATGATTTTTAAACCCCAAAATGCTGAGGTGGCAGTCAATTATTTGTCGATGTGGTTATGCCACATTAGCAATTTGGGGGTTTAAAATATCGGCGCAAAGTTCAAGGAGGGTGGATAATTATTTAAAAAGGTCAAGGTTATAAAAATAATAAGGGGGCGTATGATAATCCCTCTCGGACATGACTCTTGAGGCTTGAGATCAACTTATCAAAATATGGATTTGGTGCTTTCAATCATTATTTAAATCCAACAGAAATTACATCTTCTCATTTCCCTTGTGGGGTTAAGGTTGTGTAAATTGACCTTCCCAAATCCCGCCATGGGTCTTACTCTATCCAGTGTAGTCATTTGGTTTGCTTTGGACAGCTTCTTTGGGCATCAGAGAGTTTCCTAGTTTCAATGCACCATATATATTTGACATCACAAAACTACTACAAAACTATAGAACTAAATGTATGCTGTTGCATCAGAAATGGAAATTACTGTACCATGATTTAAAGTGATACTGTAACTACCTTTATGATTGTTACACAATGACATTAGTCATTGCTGAAGCCGTTAAGAAGACTTGTGAACACTATTACATTTCATGTAAAGAAAATTGTGCCTCATATTTTTTAGAAGTTTCTGATGCTATCGTTTGTGTGGTAAAAAGGGAAAAGTAAGGTTGGTTTTCATTCTCTATCTGATGCATTGTAGAGGTCAAGTTGATCTGGTGCATCGATTGCGTTTTCCTTACAATTGAACATCACTTCTTATTAATATTTATTATACAGTACCTGATTAGTTTCCAGAAGAAAGAGGAATTTTAAAAAAGGATATTTCACCTGGTGGAACTTCCGAACAAGATTAGTCGGTAAAATTGTGGTAAAGTTTAGTTTTCTTTTCTTTCTTCTTTTTTTGGGTGATGGGATAAATGCCATCTTGGAGTAGAATCTATGAAGTTCCATGTGATATTGTGACCATTAATGTAGTAATGAGTGTCATGTGATTGTAGCTTTGTTCTCTTTGACTGAAATGGCTGGGTGATTGCTTACTGGCCTGTGCTCAATGATTTGTAAAAATCATGGAGCGTTCTGTTATTAATACATCAGGCGATCGGCTTATACTTCATGCTGCAAAAGAAGTAGAAGGAAACATGAAAATTATTCCATGATAGGGGTGGACATCATATTTTGGAATTAAAAAGTTGATCATGAATAGCACACCCATCCACAAAGTGTTTACTGAGTTTTGAAGGAATTGCCATATGCTGATATGGATTAATTTGTAGATAATTTTGTGTTCTTATCAGGCACTTGTTGAGAAGGATTGGCTTGCTTTCGGTCATCCCTTTTCAGACCGTGTTGGTCTGCCGACCTTATCTGGGAGTGGTGATATGCCTTTAGAGTTGCCCAGACAATCTTCTGTCGGTAGCTTCCATTCATCCCCAATACGACAACAGTCAGGATCATTTGCATCTTCATCTGGTTCTTCAAACACACACAACGCCAACAATTATTCTCCTATCTTCTTGCAAGTAAGGCATCTTCTAGGCATTCTGACATTGCTCGATACTGGTATTTGAATTTCGTTTTTGCAGCTTTGTCTTGCATATGAACACTTTGGTTCAAGATTTCTTGCTTTCTCTTAAATTGGTAATAAAATGCTAATCTTCAATCTATTACCCTATTTGTCTGGTTTTTATGACATGAAGCCACTGAATCTATTTAGGCTGTAGACCAAAGAAACAAACTTGTGGTCTATGGATGTTGCAGCCATCAAGTTGGTTCTGTAGAGCATCATATATTCAAGTATCTATTTACCATCTAGAGTTGAGAGCAGATGCAACGTATAACACCTGGAGGATTTCCACTACTAGGCCGCTTTCCATAGAGATCATTGCCCTGTAATGTTCGGGGGGGGGGGTGAAATTCCAGTTTGATATTATAGATGTAAAGATTCTAGCATGCATATTACAATCTAATATTACTATTTTCTTATCTGGGCCCGTAGCAGGCAGGTAAGAATAAGATAATGGTCCCAGCCGAGATACGGGTGGTAGGGGTGTTCATCGGTCCAGGACCGGACCGGACCGGCCTGGACCGAAGACCGAAGTGGGGCAAAACTTCAGACCGAGGACCGGACCGGTCCAAATTTGGTCCGGACCGGACCGGACCGAAACCGGACCGAATTTGGACCGGTCTATTTTGTACCCTGCAGCAGGCCGTGCAATTTGGAAGGGAGTGTTAGTGTACTGTGTACATGAGTTCCTCACTTCCTGCCATTCAATTGATCAAGCATACATAACTTGACCTGCCAAGCATTTATCAAACGGTCCAAACCAATACCGTAATACATCCAAACACACACACAAATCACAATTACAACCCCCAAACTTAAAAAATTTAATACATGACCGAGGACCGACTAAACTAAACTTAAAAGTCGATCAAGTGACTCAATCTTCAAGCCAACTAACGAATGCCGATGCAAATCCCAAACTTGAACGGTTGAAACCAATCAAACCACTATCTTGGTCTTGGTCCTCTTGGGCTTGGAGAAAGAATTTCTTGCAAGAAGCCAAGAATGTGGTCCTCTCGCAAATGTTCGACTAACTCAAGTAGTAGCATATGAAATAAATGAAAGATAGAGTTAGTAAAAATAAAAATTAACAATTAATTTAGCAAAGAAAAATGATAAAGAATAAAGATACTAAGATGGTAATATAACGTAAAATTAACACAATTAAAGGGAAACTACCTCAATATTAAATGTTCAAAGTATCACCCACATCAATTACATTATCCTTAAGGCTCAGCTTACCAAGATCTAAACAATAAAAGAACAAACATAAAAGTTACAACTTACAACATATAAATATATAATCATATACAGTAAATAAACGACAATAAAAAGGGAAAAAAAAAATTGAACATTACCCTTATCAAGGTCCCGTAATTCCTCAAAGTAGTCATCCATATCCAATCTACTACTTGGCCTAAGCCAATTTTGTGCACATATAAGAGCTTGGACCATCTTTTCAGAATCAAACCAAACAAAATTCATAAGTTAATACTAGATAAATAAGTTATAAGTTTATAATAGAATAAAGAAATATACTGATTCATCATTTACCTTTGGAGTTAAAGAAGCTCTAAATGAATCAAGAGTACGTCTTCCTGTACTGAATGCCGACTCTGATGCAACCGTAGAAACAGGCACAGCTAAGACATCACGAGCCATACGAGCCACCACAGGATATCGAGGACCATGCACTTTCCACCATCCCAATACATCATCCCCTACTTCATCCTCTTCAAGTCCCTCATTTAGGTACTTCTGCGACTCCGTCTTGATGATGCCTCTTCCTCCATCTGACCCCTTTAACTTCTTTCTTAATTGTTGTGCATAAGAGGCTGCACTACTTGCATTACCCTTCTCAATTTCAGGTTGTGTCCCACTACTCTGCCCACTTTGAGGAGTCAATGGCTTATACAATTCCCAATACTCATCAAACAAAGTTTCTAATTTTTCTCACTTTCGAAACTATAGCACTCCCTTGTACTTCGCCAAACAAATCACAAAGAGAAACCTCAAGACCTGCTAACTTGTATCTAGGATCAAAGATGGGAGCAATATACATCAAAGGGTTCATTTTCTCAGGTGTGCCATAGTACTTATCATATTTCATTCTCATCCTCTTGGCCATTTCCTTAAAGTTTATGACTCTAGATCCAATCTCCTCAATTTCGTCACTTTCGTCACAATCTCATCCTCTTCCTCTGCGTTCCTCAATTTCCTTAAAGTTTATCATATCTTTGAGATTGTGGCTATTCATAGTATGTTAAACAACTTGGAGGAAGTTGTTGAGACCATTGACGCTTGTGACGAAATTGACGATGTGACATATGAAGTACCAGACAAACGCAGAGTCACATTATAAAAAACCTCCAAAAAAACTAACAAGTGTTTAACTTGTTTCCAATCATTAGAGTTAGGAGGCCTATCTGCATCATCATCGTTTGCTAACTCCACATTATAATAAGGGTCTCTTTTGTTATATTTTGTGAATGCATGCTCATACACTAAAGCAGTTTTAAGCATCTTATATGTGGAGTTTCATCTAGTGGGAACATCAAGAGACAAAGAAGCCTTGCTCTCAATTTTTTCTGCAATTGCACATTCATGAAATCGTTGCTACCTACTAGGAGATTGCCTAATAAATCTCACAGCAGCTCGAACACGCTTAACTGACTTTCCAACAACCTTCAACCCATCCCACTCAACCAAATTAAGTATGTGAGCAACACATCTGACATGTAAGAATTTCCCACCAGAGAAAAGAAAATGACTATGTCGTTTAAACTCACCAATAAGGGCGTTACAAGCAGTGCTATTGCTCCCAGCATTATCCACAGTAATAGTATACAGTTTAGATGCTAAACCCCAATCATTTAAGCATTTTCCCAGGACAAGAGCAATATCATCACCTTTATGACTGGAAATGGCACAAAAATTCAATATTTTTTTTATGCAATTTCCAATCATTATCAATAAAGTGAGCAGTTACAACCATATAATTAATCCTCTAAAGTGAAGTCCATGTGTCAGTTGTAACACACACCCTTTGACATGAATGTGAAAAATATTATTTCAGTTTCACCATTTCATCCACATACATGTGATAAATGTCTCTTGCAATGATAATGCGTGAAGGCATATTAAGTGAAGGACAACAAACAGACATCATTAGCCTGAACCCTGCATTTTCAACAAACCTAAAGGGCAGCTCATCGATTATGATCATTTTGGCTATAGACTCTCTTGCTTCATGAGGATTCAATACCCATGTCTTCAATCTAGCTTCACCCTCATTATTTTGATCTTTTTCAAAAACCAAATGAGTTTGTGTCTGTTTGCTTTGATTATTCGGATTTTGAGGACACTTTGGAAAATGATTTTTCAGGTTCTTCGTTCCGTTCTTACTAGAGTCGGCCTTATATATTTTACCACAGTATTTGCACTTACCGGCCACTCTTTTGCCATTCTCTTTGAGCTCTTCGAAATGTTCCCAACACTCTGCCCTTTGAGTGGACTTTCTAACAACTTGTGTCGTACTTTGTGTTCCTCTTTGACTTGCCTCTTCCTCCTCTTCAATTTCAATAGGGTCGTTTGGTTGGTGCTCACTTGGAGTATCGTTATCCAAGTCACCCGATTCTTCCCTTGCGGAACTACTCCTCTTTTTGGATTTAGAGCTCGACATCTAGCATTGACCAACAATTACAAAGATACATAAGTAGCTAACAATATATATATATAGATCATGTTACTTTAAAAAAAAAATACAAAAATAGCAAAACTTACATTTCGAGAACAAGCCGTAAGAGACTTTGTAATGAGTAATGACTAATAAAATCCAAAGTTGAAGTTAAGAATTAAACCTGAAAAAGTAAATGTTTATATGGTTACATTATAAAACGTGGCATTAAAGTAGAAGTAGCCAAGTAGGGATATGCAAGATAAGCTATTGAACCAGAGTATTAACGATAAATAATTTAATAAATAAAACGTGGCACTAAAGTAGGGATACGGGATACCTAATCACTTTGACTCAATATTCACTTAATTACTTAAATACTTAATCACTTTCACTCCATACATTACATAATTTTAATTGTACTTTGATCATGATATATTGATATGTACAAATTACAACTTACAACTTACAAGCATGCTCCATCTTTCATCATAATTTCACTACTTACAACATAATTCACTTAATTACTTAAATACTTGATGTGATTGTTATTTAGATTATGCTATTGTGATTTAGTTTTCACATAAATTTGAATATAAATGCAATTACTAACTCTTGATCATTAAAGGTTCTGCTATAATTACAAAATACAAATGACCACGTAACAAAAATTGCATTCATATTCCTTTTTTAATAAATCCCTTTCTCTTGTTTTGAGTTGGATTTCAATCTTATTATTTAACATCTATATATATACACATAACACATTTCCATTCATATATACACATTCCCATTTCAAAATTGCATTCATATATACACATTTTTTAACAAAAATTGCATTCACATATACACATTTGACAATGACATTCCCATTCAATAACTTGCCAGTTGCCAAGAAGAATTACAAATAACCTCAAAATTCATGGAGGCATCACTGCATCAGTCATGTAGATGCAGGCAGAAATGCAGAATATCCCAAGACCCAAGTACACCACCATGGCACCATACAAATAAATAGGCAATTTCACATGTACAAATAGCCAAATAGGCAGAATATCCCAAGAATTTCACTGCCTTCGACAAACAATTGAGTCAATTGACTAATTGAGACAGATTTCACATGTAAACTTATGTACAGATGATGAGATGAAGGCAGCAAAAGGGGGGAAATTTTGCCGCTCAGTGGGCTGGGTGCTGGGGACCTGCCGGCTGCCGGCTGCCGACCTAGGGTCACATCGTCACATACCAGTAGACCACAGTGTTCACTTCACACTTAACAGTTAGAGAGAGGGAGAGAGACGAGAGTTAGTGAGTTACTGAGTTAGAGAGAGGGGAGGCACCACGCTATCGCTGTCGCAGGCTCGCAGTGTCGCCGGTTGCTGTGGTCGGTGGTGGACCTGGTGGTTGCTGCCTTGCTGGAGCCTGGACTGGAAAGTCGAGACCCAAGGAGAGGTAGACGCACAGTCGCACAGAGAAGCCGGAGTCGCAGCCCGGAGGCGACTGCCGACTGGCGAGACCGCGAGAGGCAGAGTAGAGAGACGAGAGGCCGGAGAGGGCGAGAGGCAGAGAGACAAAGACGAGCAGACGACAATCGACCGACGAGAGGGGCCAGACCAGAGGGCGAGAGAGTGGGGACTGGAATTCTGGAAAGGAAGACACGGACACCAAATCAGAAACAGAAAGCCATGAATAACGAAAGAAGAAATGAAGAAATTTTCAAAACTCAAAAAATGAAAAAAGCCAAAACCCTAAAAAAACCGGTCCACGGTCCGGTCCATGGACCGGCCGGTCTAGACCGGACCCGGACCGGAGACCGAAACTGGACGAAACCAGGACCGTCGACCGGACCGCCTAAGCCCGGTCCGGTCCGGTCCGGTCCAGGACCGGTCTTCGGTCTTGGGCCGGTCCAGACCGTTTAATGAGCAGCCCTAACGGGTGGTATGAAATGGGTGGATCTGGGCTGCAGATCATTGTCACCTATTGTTCTCCTCTTGTAGTTGAACCTTAGGCTCCCCATTGTGACTTGCGAGGTGATTAGTGAGCTACTGATGCACTGTCACGTGAATTGAAATGTAATTTGTCACTCTGTTGGTGCTTATAGTTCTTGTAGACCTGGTCTATTTTGGCGTCGGCTTCTATATGGGTCTAGGTCATTCTCTTTGAGTTTTAGTTCTCAGGTAAATTTTGCTAGTTCGAGTTTTGTGGACTTGAAAAAGTGAATTTACCATGCGCTGCAGCTGTAACTTGATCGTTATCTAAGGATTTCATTCTTTTTATTACTCTGCCATCATGCTGTATCCATTAGTTTGTTGTTTTGCATTCTCACTACTACACCTGGGGGTTATTTGAACCTATTTTATTATTGTAAGAGGTTGGCAATAAGCAACAAAACAGCCTCTCTGCAATTATCAGGAGCAGGGCAAGCTACACATGAATCCCAGCACGCTGCCTAATGCGGGAGTTTGGATTATTGGTTTTGATGACAGCAGTTATAATTCAAGGTTCTTCAATTATATAATTCATGACTCATTACATCTTTCTTCTGCAGTGGGTCGATTGTGTTTCTCAGTTGCTGCGGATGTATCCTTTTGCTTTTGAATTTTCCTCAGTAAGTCCACTTCCGTATGCCGAATCCATGAAATAATTTATTAGTTGTTGAAGATATGATATCTCTGTATTTATTGCAGGTATTCCTGGTTGATTTCTTGGACTGTGTGCTATCGTGTCGCTTTGGAAACTTTCTATGCAACAGGTAATCTTCAATCTGATGAGATTCTTGGATGATTGATTGGCACATTAGGCTCTCTCATCTAAACCATCCTACTAATGATTGTGGTTCTTGAGCCGTTCTTTTGGAACCTTTCGTGTATGCCGGTTATTCATGCAAGCCACTTCTGTTCTTTTGGTGAACTCGTTACATTCAACATGTAACTCTCATTCCTCTAGAAGGTGTCATTTGCATAATCTAGTGCACTATTTGTAATAGTGCGAAGACAGCACATTGTAAAGCTCTGAAACTTTAAATTGTCTGTAGACATGACTATTAATATAGCAATAGGCTGCCTGGGAAAAGAACAGAAGAATGCCAGATTACTGCCCTTTTGCAAGAGCTCTTTGGGATCTAGCCTTTAGTTGCTTGGGAGTTTCGTGGGTTATGTCCAATTCTAGTTCGGATCACCTCTATGCATGGGAGGGCTTTTTTGGTAGGAAAGCTAAAAAGAAGAATACCAGATTATTTCCTCATGCAATTTTTTGGAGCATTTGGCGCGAATGAAATAGGAGAATCTTTGAGGGTGGGGAGATGCCGCTTCTATGTTTTAAAGATTATTTCATCAGGTCTCCATTTTTGGGACAAAGAGATCTTTTGTTACTCTTCTCTTGATCTTTTAGATTTTGTGGATAGTGTGCATATGCGATGTGTATAGCCATATTTGTAGGATGCTAGCTTTGCATCCACCCTTTTGTTAATGAAATATATTTATTATTTTCCTGATCCAAAAAAAAAAAAAAAAACAAGCTGCCTGGGGAAAAAGCACAGGGGATTGAGATGAACAAATTGTGTTTGTATGTTTGTAACTTTGTATGGCTTTCCAGGGTGAAACAACGTTAACTTGGAAATAGTGGAGCATGAGAGGAAAACAAAACGGAAGAGGCTAGTAATCAATATGGATCATACGGTCATAGCTAATGGAATTAGGGATTGCCTTTTGTTTCCTCCTCTTGAGAGTCTTATTTCTTAGTCAATTTATTGACAATTAATTATTTTGATTATAGTCTACATATCATTTTTGGACCATTTCTTTTATCGCACTGAAGTGATTTAGCATCCTCTGTACACCATCTTTTGTCTTGAACATGGGGGTAATCCTTAGTTTAAAAAGCCCACCTGATGCACGCCTAGCGTGCCTCGGCATGAGGCTACCAGCGCCTCGGAGAGGATGAGGTGTGCCTCAAGGATGCTAGGTTATATCCTCCCACTTTTCCTTCTTTTTCTTCGCTTTGTCTTTTCCTTTTTTCTTCGTTTTATTCCTCTAAAGCTAAAAAGTTAGCTATATTTGTACAACAAGTGTGTGTTTTGGGGAATTACGATAATAAGATAATGTATCTTAAGGTTATTTGAGGTGTTAGTATTTATAATGTCTAATCACTTTTTTAATGCATTTGTTGAACTTGTTTCTATAAAATATTCTTTGTGAAATGTGAACGACTTCTAAATATTTTTTGCATAGAAGTGCACCTCGCATGATGCGTGCGCCTTTACCTCGCGCCTTGCACCTTGCACTTTGGAACCCTATGCGCTTGAGTGTGCCTCACGCTTTTTAAAACTAAGTGGTAATCCTCTCATGGGATTCTTCTATTTAGTAAAGTAGTTGTCCATGGATTACATGTTGCAGTTGTACTGGTCAGAAGAATTGGTACATTAACAGGTTGCTGAATTATCAAGTATGAATTTTTTATTAACCCTCACTTTTACTCCAGTGAAAAGGAAAGAGAACTATCTAGAGTTTCTGAAGCTTGTGGATGCTTATGGACTTATTTAGCTAATTTGCGAGCCTCTGAAGGCCGATCACATGTGCACTGCAATCTTTTCTACAATCCAGTAAGGCACGAAGGTCCACTGTTGCCTCCCGCTGCTGCTCTTGCACCAACACTATGGCCACAGTTCCACCTTCGTTGGGCTTGTCCTAACGAAGTCGAGGCTGGAGACCTTGAAGCTAAATGTAGAAGCATGGCTAACAAGTTCTCCGAGCTGCAGAAGGTAATCATATCTTCTTTATGTCCATGTATGTTGTACCTCTGTGCACCAATTTCTGAAACCAGAGGGTTGGGCGGCAAAGACAGCAGGGCTGTGAACAACTGAATTCTTAGCCGTTGACTTCCACAGTTTTAAGTGTGCCTTTCCAAATCATATTCACGGCAAATGTCATAAGTTTCCATGGTGAAAAAGTGTCTTGCGAATGTTATGATAAAGTGTCACGGGCTTAGCATGACCAAACAAGGCTTGTATGAAATACAGAATATCACTACCAAGAACAAGGAGAGGTTCGGAGCGGGAGAGAAGAATGGGGAGATTGTTATATCTTGTGAAATAAGTTTGATGCTATATCACTTGTTTACCAGTTTGTTCAGTTCCCATCAGAATACTGGTGTTTTCTTTATTTTACCACCCCCCCCCCCTCCCCTCTTTTTTCTGTTGAGGTGGGGGCAGGCAAGAGGGGTTGCAGGCCCGCCTCTACTCTGGGGGTTGCGAACCTGGGGGAAACCGGTGAGTGATCAACTTGCTGATGTTGACGTCCAAACAAATGACCTTGGCATCAAATTTGAGTACCCTGCTTATCCAAAGGTGTTTCCACAAGGATACTAAACTACCATATGCTTTAACGGCATAGCGCTAGGATGGTTACGTTAAAATGCATACTTCTGTATTAAGGAGAAAAGAGGATAACAAAAATGATTGTCATCAGCGTTGGTGGATTTCCTATGACAGTAATTTCAAATCCTGTGCCCTTGCCTGCGGAAGTATTGTAACTATCAATTGGAGACCTATTTTCCCTTCATTCCAACTTTATCTTGCTTACTTGATATCCCCCCCCCCCCAAAAAAAGAAACTTTGTTTGCTAAAATAGTTGCGTGAGTGCCTTTTTATCCTTACGCACTGCTATTTCTATTAGACCATATTGTTGGAACCATCTCTGTAGAACATATGGTTCCGTGCCATGAGATAATGAATAAAGCATTGTAGCTTATTGCCATCTCAATTTTTGGAAAAATAATGGACAGTTTTTCATGCTTTTCTCATGCGCTTATTGTGTCTGTTGGAGTATGGCAATTGTGATCATGCGTGGCCTTTCTTACTTATGCTGTATGGCTGGGTTATCAGTTATTGTTTCTGATCAGGAAGTTGATGTCTTTGAAATGGCTTACACTACTCTACTACATTTTGCAGTCACTCTGAATCTAATTCTGATTCTGATACTTTAAATGGACCAATTCATTCATAAATTTGTGTCTTGTTTTGGTCGTTATTGGTTAGTTACTGAACGAACCACTGCTTACAGGCTAAAGAAGTTGCTGAAAGGAAAACTATGGAAATCACAGCTGCCATGGAATCTTTAACCCTGGAGTTGAGAAATGAAAAGCAACTCAGCAGCTCTGCAGTGAACTTGGCAAAGAAAGCCAGCAAGGAAAATGCGGCTATCAAGCGTGCAATACAGTCACTAGGTTGTAAGATCAATTTCTCAAGCAATGGGGATACCACTGTTGATATTGAACACTTTCCAACAGGCTATCCCCACAGATCACTATATTCGTCTGCTACAAGAGAATCCGAGGGAACTATGCAATCTGATGAAAAATCAGATCTCTCTATCTCCATTGCAGTTATGGCCGATGATGATCCTCCAACTGAGTCTCATCATCGGGTATGTGAATCACTTTGCCCACTGCGCTCTAATGATGGCTATTGTAGGTGGCCTGAAGCTGGTTGTGCTCGGGTTGGAAGTCAGTTTGTTGGCTTGAAGGCAAATTTTGATGCTTTTGATCGACTGTCTATAGATGATGGTTACTTCTGATGATTTTGTTCTTCAGAATTTGAGTTAAATCAGGCCTTCTGGGATTCTTTTGATGTGTTGAATTAATTGTTGGAGAAAAGAGTGGAAGCTGTCGACATAAATCAGCCATGGCAAATTCTTACGCTCTTTCTAGTTTTTGGTAGCTGCACACAGGAGACATAACAATGGCTCCAATGCTTTAATTGGGTCTCGGGATTGTACAGACAGCATGTGGAGTTACAGAACAGCATTTGTGCTTCGACATTGCCAACCGCAAGAAGGAAATTTCCGAAGTGACCATCTAGAGTAACCATTTGACTGGTCAAACGCTTTTTGTTGGTTTAACACATAGATGGCTGACTATTTGTGAGTCATTCTAGAATAAAGCTTCTCAAGGTTGTACAGGATCCATCTGTTTGGTACGAAGTCAAATCTTTGTTGTCATATTTCTGCAAAGCCAAATGTCCCAAAAGGGGGGGGGGGGAGGACACCCTTTTTCCTCTTCCTTCAGACAGCTGTGAAACTCAGGCAGGGTGCCTTTGCTCAAATTGTGCTCTTTTAATTGAACTTCGAGGGATGTAAATTTGTTGGTGGATGAAGGATGATACCATTTTTGTTCCATTAATTACAATAATTTTCTTCTTGAGCTTATTGCCTTTTTTGGGTTTTTGGTTCAAATGAACCAGGCAGTGCAATATATTACAACACAATTGGGGGGAGAGGGGCGGGTGCGGGTCGAACTTGGAGACTAATTTATTCAAGACTTCAATCTTAACCACTAAGATAAGACCTTTTTGGTTTCTTGAACTTATTGGTTATCCTATGCATATGTAAAAACAAAATTATGCGTACATCATCCTTAAGGATGTGAACATTTGACGGATTATGTAAATGTGATTGGGATTCTCAGATCAAGCATATCTGACCTGCTGTTTGGATTATATAAATATGATTAAGATTCTCAGATCAAGTATATCGGACCTGCAGTTAGCATTCTTCGTTAGTGTCGACTAAATTTTGCCCATATATCCTGATGGCATTATTGGAGCGAGGGGGAGAAGGATTGACAACTAACAACTATGGTAAGGACTAATGTTGGACACCATGATTATGAGATGTTTTGAAGGCCCTCGAAGGCCTCCACAGGTTCTTAACCTCAAGGCGTTTCGCAATGATCCCTTCTTTTCTCTGATCTGTGTTTTTTGAATACATTGTAGTCACGAGGCAAATACATTTGAGTTACATGAAGATGATTGACACCAACTCTACCAATGCAATAGCCATGCGTATATCAGCAATATTTTATGTTAACATAAGAAGAGATATTGAACACAGCAAGAACAAATATCGAACTGCAATGGAGGTGGAAATGTAGGTTTGAAACATGAAGCAGTTGACGTCTGACTAAGTGCCTGATCATGCACATGTACTCACATTACTTGAAGTGAATCTAAGACTCCCAAATATAGCAAATCCAGCTCTTCACTTGGCAACACATACAAACCTGGTTCCATAAATACAGTGATGTGGCCCATTTTAGGGGAGGAAAATCGTTTTTGGGAAGGGTGACCATGGGAAAATAGGGGTAGTTTTAAAAAATTAAAATAAATGATCATATATAATAACTCGAGTCTATAGATCCAAGACTACTATGTAATTTTAATCCACTCAGGGTCAACTTTTGCCTTCTCATTGCACTAGTTCTTATTAAGGCGACATACATTTTTTTTTAAAAAAAAATCCCCTGCAAACCTACATTCACTTACCTGCATCAACATGAGTTCCCCAAAATTTATTTAAATGGATAGGTACCAAAGTACCAAACAGAAGCATTCCAAAATTCAAACTTGATAATATGTTTTCCGTGCATTATCCCAGACTCCGCCAACATGTTGCCAACCTTTGCCCATTGAAAGAACTGCCAACCTAGAAATGTCTCCTAATCACCAGAGCAGCATGCCTACAAACTCACGGTCAAACCAGAAAGCACAAATGAGCCAAACTCCTGCAGGAGTCCTCAAAAACCATATTCTCAATTGCTGTAATTGAACAATGATACAGCGCTGCCATAATACACCACAGAGCTCAGATGTTCACCATAGAAGGTACACTGCACCCTAGCAGAATAAACATGATACCCAGCAGCAGAAACCAAAGCACATATAACCTACACTTCTACCTAGTATCCACAAAGAATGGGACTAGTTGCACTGACATTACAACTAATTGCTCTTGCTGAACCTTCCTCTAAGAAAGTGACTGGACCTTGAGCAATCACCAGCCCCTATCTCTCCCTCCTATCCTTCGTGCCAACTCCAAATCCTTTCTCACTGCAATACAATTTTAAGCACAATAACCATCATCATGAACAATAAACCACAAATTCTGCAATGTAGAGGAAAATCCACTGTATATAATTAGAAAAAAGAAATCTGCATGGAATGAACAATCAAACACGAAGCTCTAGCTCTACTATATATGTTACCTAGAGTTAGCTAAGATAATAAAGCACGGATAAATGTGCCTTCATTTTTGGCTACCTAAGACACAGGTAGATGTTTTAGGGTCAAACTCTGCCATTTTTAAGGAAAGTTCTTGACTTCGACCTCAGATGAAAAATTAGCTGCACTCAGTCATGCCAGAATGTTGGCTCACAGAGAAACAACAGGTTTGGGTAACATAAGCTTAATGCATTGTTTCAGCAAAATCTCCCCATGCTTTTGCGTAGGACCCTTTCCCAAGCCCATTACTTCTTGACCCCCACCTTAGACATGCCCGCACGTTTGAGAAATGATTCCTGCAAGTGGCCTTCCCTCACACAACCACAAAGAAATATGTAACAGAACAGAAGCATCCAATGAACATAGCAATTAATACAATAAAACAAATGGCAGGGAAAAAGACATCAAATAGGGGAAAATGCCATCATCCTAGCAGAAGGTTCATTGGTGTACCTTTGCTGGACAAAGAGAGTATCAGTAACCACAACAAGGGATCACATTGCCATTTTACAGTAGCAAAAATGCTTAAGCATCTAAAGTAGACACGGAGAAGTCCATAGAATAGAAGGAATCACAACTTCCCCAGCACAAAGTTCAGACATACTCTAATCTTTCAGTATCAGAAATATAACAATAATCGACAATAGCATAATATAAGTAGAAGCTGGGCCCTTGAATGGTAACAATAGTCACCATTAGAGAGATACATAACCTACAAACTCAATTGAAATCCAAATATCAAAAGAAAATTTAGCACACAGCACACAGATCACATACAACTATAATGCACTAGATACATAGCAATTACTTGACAATAACACAAACTACATAATTCAGCCATTCAATGCACAGTCACAGCAGCAATTAGAGGATACTAGATCTTACTTAATGTAACTCTTCTTGCATGGATAGCACAAAGCATACCATCTTCGAATAGACGGACAAGGAAATCTTCTGCAGCCTACAATGAATCAACTATCAAATGCCGCACACTTGAAACAAGAACAATATATTTTTCCTTTTAGCAATAATTAAAATCTAAAAATATCTCTCCAGAGGATCTTTTTCTACTATCCAACAACCGGAAGCATTAAAACATCATTGCATATGTTATGTAATGAAAGGAATATTTATTATCAACACCCTTTTAGAATAACCCGGATTTGAGATTTCATTTTGTGTAATACAATCACAATCTAGTATATTCAAGTAAATCATCTGCATAATGAAATGGGACAGTTATTACACTGCTCTTTATTGTCACGCTTCCATGATAGCAATACGGATGTAATGTGATTGCAATGTTGTAATCAGCTACCGAAGTAAATGTCAAAATGCTCAAATAATGCATTTGAACGAGTCATTTCCTTTAAAGGCTATGAATGTATCATCCCTTCCAATTTTCCCCCAATTATTGAATAACCAATGTCACGGTTCTCTAGTACTCTTTCTTTTCCTCTTCACTTTCTCTCTCCTCAAAACCAACCAACCTAATTTTAGCCTCAAAATTGCTCTTCTCACCAATGATTCTCACTGTAATCTCCACTATCTCTTCACAAGATTGACTGATTAAGAACTCCTCTCCTGCAGAATCATTAACTGTATCTTAATTCCCAAAGATGAGAAAACCTAGAATTCGGGGAAAAAATCTGTTAGCTTTGGTTAAGGCCACTTCAACTGCCATAGTGCCTCCCTAGAATTCAAGTTCACTCTCATGGAAGACGAGGAAGAGTATAGGAGAATGGAGACACAAAGTCACAAAATCAGTGGGTGTAGGCGGGGAGGAAGATAGGTTAATTAGCTGGTGTGCTGATCTTTAAATAGGGAAGAGTGGATGGGGATCTCCGGTGAAGCAGAAAGAGAAAGACATGGGGTATTGGAGTGATAGGGGAATAAGACTAGAAAGAGGTTAAATTTTGTGGAAGGTCGTATAACTTATTAGTTCTTTTTTATGTTTTCTCTTAAACATAAAGACATTGTAAATGGTCATATTTTTACTCATGTTATTGTCATTATTACGCTAGACATAATCCATGTGACAATGATTAAAAGTTTTAATGGCAACGTGACATGTCAACATCATCTAAGACCCAGTTATGGTTTCATTATGAGAGATTGCAAACAACAGAACAAGCTCTAGAAACATTTTTCTCTGAGCAACACACAACTGCTTCTTTAATAGACGAGAAGGGGGAAAACCCTCACTAATTCAAGGTTTATTGCCGTCCAGGTTGCAATGCCCGCCTACCCTTCTTAGCCCGCCCGCCCCACCCTTGCCATGGACTGCTCACCCTCCCAAACCCAAGAGGTGGTCCAGCTTGTACGCATCAAAAGAAATATAATAAAAATAAAACAAGCCATAGTTTCATGTGAAGTCTAGGACTTCACAAGATAAGAAGGCAGAACACAGTCAATTGGCCTTTCCAGACTTTACAAAAACAACATGAAGTAGGGGCAGAATTCTACTTGCAAAAAAGCATGCACAAAGCATCGTAACAGTGCAATGACAACAATGTCTTACTACCAGTAATGCAGCAAGCAGGTTTCAATTTGACCTCTCATTCAATCTGTTACTGTTGGCATTGAAAGGAAACCTTACAATTTGGCATTAATGATGTTCAAAAATCAATCACAAGAATGTTTTCATACTGACTAAGGCAAGCCAAAACCCTGCCTGATGCAGCATTAAACCAGGAAGTCGTCGTTTATTCATGGAACAGGCAACAATGCAACTCACAAGATTCACCATGCATAGATGACCTAGGAGATCCAAATCCAATGACGTATAACATGGAAAATATGGCATGCCGCACATGACCCAAAAAAGGAAAATCACATAGCAATATAGAAATACGGGTTACAGGCTTACAGCCACAAATGATCCACAGTTGTGCATACGTGAGGAAGACAAATTCACATGAGCTGAAGTAAATTGAAGGCAGAAAATCACTTAAATAATTCAGAATAGTTTGTTGCACCTCTTGTAAAGCCAACAGTGCTTCAGCTTGCCAACGACCAACATGAGGAGCTAGCCTATAAGTAATCTCTTTCACCTAAATGACATTCAGAGCCCATTAGCATGGAGTTGAAGGAACACATGTTACTACTCCATGAGATAAAGCTCACCAAATAAGCCGGATGAATAATTAAGACTAAAATAATTACGCACAATAGATTGACAAGGAAATGTTGAAAACTCGAGAACAGAAAGAAGGAACATCACACGGGACAAACTCAGAACCTTCTCATAAATATAGAACAGCCAAAATCAACACTGGCGCAGCGAAAACCGAATGGATGAAGACAAAAGCAGAATGTCACCCAACACTAAAACTTAACCAAAGGACAGATCAAAAGATGAGCCCTTGATACTGTTGATTATATCAACTTCCCATAATCAAGGAATCTCAACAAACTCTAGTATTGATATCAACATTAAAACCACACTCACTCTAGTTTGCAATCTTAAAAAATTAACAAATTTAGCATGAAACACAAAAAACTGGAACATCGAATAATCAAGCAACGTGTTATTCCAGAAACAACTCCCTTCCAAGAAAAATCACCTAATAAGAATGATAAGTACAGAGATCACCAATGACAGTAGCAGGATGTAAAGCATAAGCAAACCAAGGGAGGGAGGAATGCAATTTTAGGACACTTTGGCAGTGAAGAGAAAAGGAAAGCCATACAGTGCGGATGAAGGGGGCAGCAGGAATAAGGAGTTTAACAGATTTCTGGAGCTTCCGGATCTCCCTGAGGGCCACTGTGCCTGCCCTGAAACGGTGTCTCTTCTTCCCCAACCGTCCTGCGCCTGCAGAACGGTCTAATTTTTGACAAATGAACTTGTTTGTATTAAATGAATACATTGTTTACCAACAACTTTAACCCCAACCCCCCCACCAAAAAAAAAGAAAAGGCACCAAAGTGCGGACATCATGAACGTCGACTTACTTCCAGAAGTAGCCTGACTGTCGTATGTGCCCGCTTTGCGCTTTCGAGTTGAAGTAGTCTGCAATTTCGCATGCAAATTATGAGCTAAAACCCTCGAATTGAAGCATCAAAACAATTGCCACTACCCAAAATACAGAGATTGAAAGACAACCTGGGCAGCAGCGGAAGTAGAAGGGGTTGAAGTCGACACTGAAACCCAGAAAACGCCATTAGAGACAAGAGGAATCTAGGGCTTCAATCATCAAAGAAACAATCGACAACATAAATGACAAGGTGAGAGAGAAAGAATGGAACCTTTGCGTGGTGTTGCCGGGCCAGAACTCTTCCTGGCAGTGTGCTTCACTCTCATTATGATCGATTAATTAGGGATCATTCGAAGAACCCTAACCCTAATCAAAGCGATTTCTCCCTCCTCCTCTTCCTCAAAGAGTGCTCCTGCCACTACAGCATTGTTGTTCTGCCCCTTTCTGTGTTTGGCGCTCTGCTTTCTTTTCTTACATTCAAATTTTTCAGTTCGAGAACAAGGGGAAAAAAAAAAAAAAAAAGGGTGAGTGAGGGAGCCGCGAGAGCATGAAATTGAGGGTAAATGTAAAATGTGTGATTTTGGGCGTGAGCATAAAATTTAGGAATAGTTAATTATCATCTAGTAATGATCATCTTTATATAGGGTCTGTTTTTTTTTCATAGGTAAATTAGAGTGGATAAAATGGTGAGGAGATAGGTTGAGATGGGTTGAAGTGGATTGAATTTTTTTATGTGATAAATTGAACTTGGTTAAAATAGTTGAAGTGGGTTGAGATTAGTATTTTAGAATTGACCCACGAAAAGAACAGGCCATAATATTAACTCTTGAACTCATTTAAATATGGACGTCATAAGATATATACGTCATAGTGCAATTTTGATGGATTAAGATCCTCTGCAGTTAAATAAGGGATCGTAACTTTTTCTAACAAATTTTTCTTTAACGTTAGTGGCAAAATTATTGTATTAATAGTGGTAAATTTTTTTAACAGTTCAAAATCTCAACTGTTGAATGGGTAGACTGTAAGATTGTAATCTGCCTCTAGTTGTAAATAATGATCTACTTTTAAAACTATATACAAGTGCTTTAATACTATTGTTACAGGGGTAATTTTTTACGGGCTTATGTTGACTAGAAAATGGAGAAAAAGGGGGGGAAAAAAATTAATGTGAAAGAAAGAGATGAGCCATCACCACCGGTTGTTGAGCGAGCCAACCCAACTACACAATCCCCACAAAATATGAATCCATTAAGTTTGTTTTGCTCATTGGTCCACGATATCTTAGCACCAATTAGAGGTACCCTGAATGATGAACATCCAAAATTACAATGTAAGAGTTATTGGACGTGTTTTAAAGTTATTATTTTTTTATTTGGTTTTTTTCCAGCTTTTGTTTTGCAAGAGGGTTTTTTTCTTTTTCTTTTTTGTTTTGTTTTGTAAGACTATAAATGAGTTTTTATTTTTAGTTATTAAACTTTATATGTTACCAAGTATAGATTAGTTAATCCCATTATAGATAAAAATAATCCTTTAATTATGATTTAGAACCTCGTTAGAAGTGCTCTTTAATAAAATTCAACTTAATTTTTGTTGGAGGATTAACAAAGCCAGCAAATGAAACTTCCCAACCGTTCACTGGGGAGCTTCTCTTCATCATTTAAACAAAGTATATCATTATGTCTCAGAGTTTGAGCTCAATGAAGTTGGATTATAGCTTAATCCCTTCGATCCAACACAATTCTTGATTTTTGGCATCAAACTTTTCTCCAATTGTCACAATTCCATCTTATCTTTTCATATTCTTGAATTAGCAATTCGGTTTTTTATTTATCTAAACTAGATTTCCTAATTTTTCGCCTCAAATGGCTCTTTCTTTCACCATTTATCTTGAGCATTTTCCCGCAAATTATTACCGTCTCACTGTCTTATGCTCGATTTCAATGGCTGGAAAGTAGTCATCTCAAACTCAGAGTGGCAGTTAGCTTATCCGGTAAAAGTTTCGAGAGTTGTGGCTACAAATGGATCCAAAACATGTAGATTGCTATGAAGATTACAGTTCGCTTATCTGGTCAAAGTTCCAAGAGTTGTGAATCTCAAACACAATTCGGCCTTCGGCCCCCCTGCCACATATAAATAAAGAAGATTACAGTTAACTGAACCCAAAAAAAGGGTCAAAATGAAGCCTTTGCAAACATATGTTATATTCCAACCCCATATCTGTATAACTGTAACAAAATAACGTGCAAGCAAGCAATCACCTTCTACATAAGAAATTACAGCCGTGTGGAAAGGAATAAATCTCTATCAACGAATGCATAAAGAAAACAGAAAAAATAAATAGAAGTGTTAAGTCGACTCATCTGACAGGTTAAAACACTCTGCAAATAACATTTCCTTCTATTACTTGTGTCAATGGGAAACTTATCCTAGCTGCAAATTTCAGCTCCTTTCAACATCAGCATGCTTTCAAGGATTTCACCCAAAGCCATGTGTATTTAAGTTCTCCGATGTCGCCAAAGTACTCATCAACCACACAACTGAGACAGCAGCCTGATCCGATTACTTAGATGAAACATGTGAAACCTAGCAAATCAACCAATCACCTCTCGGTAACAGAAGCAACCTTCTGATTAATCATGGCCTCAGCAGCACGTATTGCTCTCAGTGACCCTGTGATCGTCACTTTCCTACACATATTAACGCAACTAAGATGGAGTAAACTCTAAAGCTTCTCTAGCACAATAAGATTCTATCCCTCGCAGAAGTAGTTTTTTTTCTTTTCTTTTAAACAAACCAAAAAAAAAGAAAAAAATTTACAGAGTGCAGTATAAGTGGGATTCAGACTAAGGTCTCTAGTATGCTCTTAGAGACGTTACTAGATGAGCTAATTAACCCCCCCCCCCCCAAAAAAAAAAAAGTAGATTACATACCTGTTAGATGTGCCAGACATGAAATCACCCCTGTCTGATATCTTAATTCTCGCCCCACTAGCCTGCATGGTCACAAATTTGATTAGCAATCTATGCATCACAAATTCAGAATTGGGAGTGTTGTTAGTCAAAACAAGCAAACCTGACTGATTTCCAGTATGTTCCTTCCACCACGTCCAACCACCACCCCAATATGCTCATCAGCAACACCGATTGTCAATGAGTTACCTCGATCTTCCTACATGTCGGTAATCATTGTGGACGCCAAAATTATTATCAGTGTTGTTTGTGGATTGACCTAGACTAATTTCCACGACTAGTTCTAGGGTGCACGCATTTCACATTGACAGTTTTCAAATCCCTTATTTCACCAACAGCAATTTGAAGGGAATTGCAAAACACGTGTGGGGGATTACGCTATTGTTTGGACTTCGGAAGAAGAGTCACAAAAGGATGTACAGATGCAAAACACTACGTAAAATCCTAAATAAATAAATAGATAGATAGATAGATTAGACCAGTTCATGGAGGAAATTGGATAGGAGTTGAGCATTCATGGTTTCAAGTTCACTGGGTTTCTATTTTCTCAAGAAAGTTTGAACATGTAACTTTGCTCAAGATTGGCAAAGCCACACCCAAAAACAAAAAAAAGGAAAAGCAATATCTGGGCTCAGTCCCTCTCAACCTCTCTAAACAAAAAGCAGACAACAGACATGCACATAAATCAAGAACCATGAGGCAAATTTAAAATAAAAGGAATGGAATGAACCTTGTTACTCGGATATCTTCCTCCGACACCATTTGGTCCATAGCTTGAATTGTATGCTGCTGTTCCAACTGGAGGAAGCACATATGGATATGGCACACGGTGAAAACCAGCAAATAAAACACCTAAAATCCAAATTAAATTAACTCACTTGGTTTACACATGCATATAAATTACAAACTGCTCATCAGAACAGAGGCACCACTTACCTATAGCATCCAACCCCCTGAACTATATACCCCCCCCCCCAAAAAAAAAAACCCAAATAAAAAGGAAACAGAAAGAAGGAAACAATTCCAAAACACAGATAATTATCATCCTCATACAAGTACAAAAAAGAAACCCAGGATTATTTTTGTGCTTATTCGGGATACAACTCTCAAATAGCACAACCTTTATTTGACATAAGTTTCTACTCTCCTGGACTTTAGCTCCTACTCTGGGCTCACTAGTTGACAGGGTAGAGGCACCATCATAAGTAAAAGAAACTCATGCAGTGGTGCAGGAAGCAAGGAAGGTGGTTTTACAAATTTGATAGAGGATCAACTCTACAACAATCATATAAACTTCCATTTCTTGCACTAAGGCTCTGTTGTTCATGAAAAGTTTGCCCTGGTTCATCAGGCTAGCAGCAAGCAAATTGTGCAGTTGACAAGGAGAGCAAGGAGTAGCGATTGAAGATCACAGATCAAACGTTGCTAAAGAACAATAGGAAACTTTCTTTACATATCGAACAGGTGCCTGCAAAGCTGCAGAAAGGAAGCAATGATTTATAACTAGTCAAGAATCATTTCCTGCAGGAGAAATGTAACAGGCAGAGGCGAGAGGCAACAATTCAACGAGCAACCTTTTGCAATCGCAATTGTATCACCCAAGTCTACCAATGGGTGAAATAGATTCCGAAACTATATATATATATGCCCTTCAACAACATCAAACCACGCAAAATATTCATGAGTTTAACGCAAGAAGATGCCCCGTCCACATCTCATAAAAAGTGCGATTACGGCAACATATTCCCACTCTTTGCTAGTTATCAAAGTTTAAACTTTTCCCACACTTCACCCAAAAGGACGAAGCTAGCAAAGAAACGCAACCAGATCTGCAAATTATTTTGAAGAAAACTTGCAGATAGACACTGTCATAGCAATTTATCTGAACAAAATCCAACACCATCAAAGCCCGCTTCGACCTCCAATGACCACACAAGCTTCCATGCAACCTCCTCTAGTTCTTCCGTCAATACAAACAGTAAACTCTGGACAGCTGCCATATAAACAATGAACCACCTTTTGCCCAGAGTGGACCCTGTTATCATAGATCATAAGGTGAAGGGAGATCAGCTCTTTACCATCGAAACTTCCCTCCCAAATTGATGGGCACGCATCAACCATTGACAAATAAATCCTATGCACTCTCAGCCAACTATTGCAGTCCAGCATTTTAGGTTAGAAATTCTATGACCATGATTAGTATCCATAGAGTTGCATCATAGTAAAAGTGAAATCTAGGGAGGAAGAGGAGCTTTAACACTTCCAATGCAATATGAGACACATAACGAGCTGCATGGAACAACTGGTGCCCCACCCAACTACTTGATCTTTTGGGAATAGCATACCAAAAATGACAATTCAGCCATGGAAAAGAAAGTGGACCGCACTTTGAATTTGAAAAGAAACAATATGAGGAAACGTGAAGACAATGAGAATTCATTACTCAAAAGGTGCTCCAACTATTTCATTTAGACGAGAGGGGGGAGGGAAGAGATCCTCCTGGAATGACATCAACTAAAAATCCCTATGAAAAAGTCCAAGAACTCTAATGTGACTTTTTGATTCAAGCAATGCTCAAGCACTGAAGAGGGTCCTTTCTTTGTACGCCTTGAAATGAGAATTTCAACTAGATTTGCACTTTTGATTAGGCCCCATTACATGAAACAAAAATATCTTGAAACAGTTAATGTTCCATAAGGGAAAGAAAGAATAACAGCCTACACCCTACCGTATTAAACTCATGTTTCTACATATTCTATCTCTTCACTGCAACTGGCAACACCAAATAAAAACCAGGAGACAGAGCTCCGAACAAATATAACAAAAATGCAACCAGCCCGGATTCATCTTTCTGGGTGCAGACCAAGTCAGTACCATTAGATCTCTGCCACCCGTCACCCCTTTCACCCAGGCTCAGCCCCTCCTATTGTCCACACTATCACAGCAATTCTCCAACTCTACATCTGCCACTATCACAGCCTATCCTTGATCCTCTCATCCTCATCAACATTTGTTGGTTGCTATTGGAATTTGGAACACTACACGGACACCCACCAGCCCCCGTGGCCGCTCACCCAATAACCAATCTTTAACATCCTTACTACCCACCAACTCTCCAGAGGCCTCTTCATTATGTCACAGCAGGCCTCACCAATGACACATAAAAACGGCATCACCGGCCAAGGGCAGTGTGGCAGCAGTTAACAGGATTCAGAGATGGTGGGGAAAGGGGGAAGGAGAAAGAAAACAAAGGACTTTTTTCAGGGTAGTTTTGGACATGAGATTGTAGAAAAGGGGCAGAACAGTCAGGTGAAATTTCTTTTCTTTTTCAATAAAAAGAACAAGCAATTTTACATATTATTAATCTTTTCGTTTTTGCCTTTAATGAAGATCCCATTATCTCAAGTTCTCAAACATTAGATTTCAATTTGACAGCCCAGATCAATTTTGCAAAAGGAGCCTTTGCACCCCAAGGGTTAGTTTGCACCTGATCACGGAAATCAGCAATAGCAACAACATCAATAGTCCTAGCATAGATCCAGCTAAAAACCCAACCAGGAAGATCAAGATATAATGACCTCAACCCTGACAAAATCAAAGCATCATTCATTTTAAAGCTAATTTTAAGTCTTGGAAAATAAACAAAAATAGTACCAACATAAATACAAAGCAAGACCGGATGACCATCAGCAAGCCATTAGTGCATGTGCAAAGGGGGGGGAGGCAACAAGGCCAAGCAATTAAACTAGCAAGAAGCATAAATGTAATCTAGAAAGGAATCAACTAAAGGAGACAGACAGCATATAGGATCTTGTACATGGATCCCAGAGTATCATAAAATCCTATCAAGGGACAGCAAGTCATCACATCTTTAATATTTTTTTTTGGTCTAACCCTTCTCTACACTCCCCTGATGGTGATTGTTTCTGGTCCATCTCACTATGCATCCTATTTTGTATTCCTGTTCAGCCAAGCCATCAACCCCAAGCTTCACACATCTTATCTTAAATCAGTCCTCCTACATTTAAATCAGTCCTCCTACATTTATTCCAATCGCAATATCTTTCATTTTATATTTCTGGTGCAGCTATACATCCTACAGAACATCCCAATCTCCACCAGTGCAATTTTCTCAGTTGTACTTAATGGAGGAGGACTTAGCAGCAAACAACATTTGCTGAACTGATGGTTGTCCAGTAGAACTTTCCATTAAGTTTCACCTCAGTTCTTTTGCCATGAAGACCCCCCACAACTCTCCTCCATGCCCTGCCGCTAAATGCATTGCATGATATCCTCGTTAATTTTCCCATTACTATATGTATAACTGACCCAAGATATGAGTTATCAGATGTTGTCTTGCTTCTCCTAATATTGGGTCACCAACTTATTTCTAAATGCTCAGTGAGCTTGCTTTAATTCCCACCAAACTAGCACTCTGGGTGCCCTATTTTCATCGTACTAAAACAAAACTTGTTTCTCAAAAGTTTCAAGTTGTTGATGCTTCCCTTGTTTCATCATTGTGACAAATGTCACTTGCAGATAGCACAAACAAACTACATTATCTGGGATACCTCATGCACTGATCTACAACAAATACAACGAGAAATGGGCTGAATACATATCCTTCACCAAGTCCAATATCCTTCACCAAGTCCCACGTATCTCCCCACAGTGTGCAAAAACAAGTCACTGAGGTGTCCTGCATATCTTTAATAGCCATGCATGTAGGCTGGCAGTACAACAGTCTTATCCAAATACTTCAATAGGACCTCTCCAGATCACTGAAAATCACTTGCAAGTATTGTTGCCGGCTGAGCTTAATAGTAATCTAAGCGAATGACTTGTCTGGTGGATTGACCCAACAAGAAACCACATGATGCAGGATAAGGACAAAGAAGAAATAAAAAGATATGAGTATATCTTAATATTGGCATATGAGAAGTATTTTGATATTTTATTGTCTTCATAGTATATGTTTTAGGAATATGTTATTTTTTAGGTATCTTGTTAACTATCAAAATAATATCATCATGATTACATTAACTATTAGTTTCCTTAGTGTTTTAGGTTTCTTCTCTATTTAAACTCCTTTATTATGTATTAGAGGGACACACTTGAATGAATTGAAATATTGAGTATTTGACAATTTTTGTGTAAATTTTCTCGGTGTGAGAATTACTCCTGAGGAATTTCAACAAAGGAAACAATTTCTGTAGAATGCTCTAAGAGCAATTCCCACAGCGAGAAAATTCACACAAGAATTCTCAAATACTCAATATTTCAAGTCATTCAAGTGTGTCCCTCCAATACATAATAAAGGAGTTTAAATAGAGAAGAAACCTAAAACATTAAGGAAACTAATAGTTAGCCTAATCATGAAGATATTATTTTGATAGCTAAGAAGATACCTAAAAGCAAATATATTTTTGATAAGACCTAAAAGCTAATAAATTCCTAAAACGTAAACTACGAAGATAATAAAATATCAAAATACTTCTCATATGCCAATATTAAGATATATCCATTTCCTTTTATTTCTTCTTTGTCCTTATCCTACATCACCACATTCATTCACAGAAACGGATACTATCTCTTTCTTACCTCGATCATGCTCTCTCATAGCCTCATAGCATGGCTATAACTCTATAGTTTGTATATCTCTATATACATAGAAACTGGTGTATGTGGACATCTCCGCACACAAATCAATGGACAACTAAAACTGTGTAGAACCATATAGAAACCTCCAAGTTTTGTATGTTTGTTGTACAATGATGAAATACAAATTGCTAATAAGGTATCCCTATGGACTTAGGGTAAATAAAAAAATTAAAAATAAAAAATAAAAAAACCAACCACAGAGAAAAAAAAAAGATATTTTACAGGTTTGATTTGCGAAAAGCTACTGCATAAAACAGATTTCAGCAGTTTTTATTTGCCTGGTTTGCTACCAAGGAAAAATAATTAGGAAGAATACAATTAAAATTGACAATTATATGATTTGGCTAACTTTTCAAGCCATTCATTGTTGTAGGTAGGTGACACTGGGGCAAACCAGCTTATACAATTAATTAGCATACTTCCAGCTTCAATTTTGCACCCCCCCCCCCCAAAATGCACAAGTTACAACAAACTGTAGACTTAATATGTCTTCTTACAAAGTTCTTGTTGTTCGCTGTTAAATTTTAATGTTTCTTGAAACTACAAATAGAACATAATAAACAGTCTGAGGACAGTCCAAAACAGAATTTTTTTTTGCAAAAACCAGTAGGACATGGAGCATATAGAACCACCAATATGACTTTATATAGCAATTCAACGAACCACCCCAGGAGATTAACATCTAAATAGAAAACCATATGAATACCTAATGCATTAACAAAAAAGCCAATTTTCAAAACTCCAAAATTCGACCTGTGATGTCAAGTAGAGTGCTCTACTCTTACTAAAGGACATAGAAGCACTAACCAGAAAACATTTGGACAGGAGAACTGCAATTGACATATCTTGCAAAAATTGATGGAGGCATTTCTATCGAAAAACAGTCAATATAAATCAAGCATGATTGAGGGAATGGTAAATGATTTTAACCTGAATAAGAAAGTGGAGCATTCATGGACTGCAAGTAAAGGGGGTCTTCAGTTAATTTGGATAAAATCAGATCAATAGCCCGCATCTCTTCCTCAAAAGAACCTGTCACTGTCACTATCCGGTCACTCAACCCAATATAGTTATTGTCCTGGGGTGATATCTTTATCCCAGCTCCAGAATCTTCAATGAATGACCTGTTGAGAGCAAACATTCAAATTCAGAAAAGCACACAAAAAGGGAAAATAATCCAGAGATCTATCTAGCTTTAAAGGACACATGGTGTATCGAGGTGCCAGCCACAACTAAGACATGAGGTGGTGGCATATGCATCAAGGCACAAAATAGCCTATGCAATCCCCCCCCCCAAAAAAAAAGAACATCCTGCCTAGGTGTGCCTGTAGGGTAGACTTGAATCCGGATTTTAGATCATTAAAAGAATCAGATGTTCCTCTGTAATTGCCTGCCCGGTACTCATCTTAATTTCTTCCTCTCCTTCCCCTCATTGTTGTGTTCCATTTGTTCTTTTCTTTTTGTACTTTCCTCACTTTCAAAATCTTAGGACAATAAGCAAACTAATAATCCTAGCTATATCAGGTTCTTCATCACCAATTTTTGAGCTAATAAACTAATTAAATTGGGTATGCCACAAATAGTCAAACGTTAAAACCGATTAGCCATTAATGTTACATAGGAGCCAGTTTTGTCCAAAGCTATAAAATTTAATTTCTTACAGGTGCACCATAGACTTTTCGTGATTTCTTCTCTGATTTTCTTAGCAATTATCCACAACCTCTCTATTGAGAAACTTTATCCCCTTTTGATGACAAGCAAACAACAAACTCATCTCTGACCAGTTTCCCTTTTTTTTAGCCCCTTATTTTTGGTCAGAAGGATCTCTGACCGGTTCAGCTAAGATATATATATATTTGCCCATCAGCACACGTTACCTGGATCAACATGATAAGCACATAAATCCAACGGCGACATTAAAAGAAGTAACTGATGAACAAACGATATAGGTGACATTAAGTCATATTCGAGTCCAAACACAACCAACAAACTGCATAAATTCACACAAGCAAAAAAACTGAAGGCACAATTGTTAAGCAAGAAATGATGCCAGAGAAAGTTTCGATAAATATCCAATAATCTTTATAATCCATTATCACAGGAAAGGATTGCAAATGCAATTTAGTTGCAGTTGCAGTTGCAATCGCTGTAATGGTAATGGATGCATTTTTTACAAAATCGTCACAAAGCAGCCTTTGCAGTTGCTGTGGAGTGAAGCTCAACCATCTTCAAAACGTTTCCAATGTGTCGGTTTCGATGAGGAAGGATCCATTTTGAATCCATGAATTCATAGGGAAGAAGAATCTCATAAACTGATCAAACATTCAACTTTGGACAGAAAACTCATTGGAGTAACCACTGCTCCCCACTTATGACCTCTTTGCAGTGCTGCCACCACGCTATTGATAGAGAAATTACTCAGGTTCAAAAATCTAAATGCACCTCCCTAAAAGTATATCAAACGCACAAGCAAACCTTATACCTAATAAAATCCCCAGTGTAGAACACTAAGGCAGAGAGATTGCAATCCAAGAAGCTGTGCCCACAACTCACAAAAATATTTTCAGCTTTGGAAAGATAAATTTACATTTAAGGTGAATAAAATCAGTCAACCCCCGTTGAAAATTAGTGGATCTTGTAACTAATAAGCCCATACAAAACATCAACACCAACCTGCTATGAATGTTGATGACATTTTCTTGTTGTCCAACAATAACAATAAACTAGACAAGAACTGAAGGATGAAGTGGATCAGCAGATTTTACCGCCCAGTTGAAATCTCCTACTGGTTTTCAAGGTGTCTTTTTCTGAGTCCCATGTTCAAGTCACAATGGCACAAATACATGAGCTCCTTACAACTAGTGTGTTTATTTCTCAAAATCCAACTAACTCTGTCAGGTATGAATCGTAATCCAGATAGCAGCTACTTGATGCTGCTCTCCACCAATGCAAATAACATATTCACATTAAGGCAGACATTGGATATGAGATAATCCCACTATTTCTTAATTCTCAAGGATAAAAAAAAATGTGATGTTCATTAACTCCTTGTGAAGCACCTCTGTGCTTGCTATGACCTCAAAACGACTAGTTAACACAGAAAGAAATTGTTACTGTTAGGCATGGACCAATAAGCCTAAAAGCAGGTATTGCAAAGGCTTTGAGTAATTCAGAAGTCAACAGAAGCAAAAGACAAAAAACAAACAATATGGTCAGAGTAGGGTAAATTAAAAATTAACTGCAGTAAGAAATGCTCTAAGCTACAAAGGTGGATGAAAAGTTTCAAGCCCAAGAACCTCAGAAAAAGTAAGAGTAATTACGTATTCTACTACAGCATAACAGTCGATAAACTGTGGACTTAGACAATTAACCAGGCCAGCAAGATAGCCACGCTACAAAGACAAGCAGTTAATAAACAATCCACTTTTTAACAATTGATTGGCCACCATAGGATCCAACTTTGAGATAGTGCATCAAAAAGCATCAACTATGTGCAAGTAATCACAGAAACAAATACAAAAGGAGAACAGTAGAATCCTATAATATGAAAGGAAAGTAGGATTGACCATACTTGATGGTGGCTCCGCCCTTCCCAATTATGGCACCACAGCAGCTGTTTGGAACAATAAGTCTGACTTTTGATCTTTGCTCCACATCATCACCATCTTCAGATTGGATCTAATGAATATAAGAATTGTAAGTCAAGATTTCTCCAATGTGTTGAGATTCAATTCAATTCTATAGTAATCATTACCTCACTGAGCAATTTATTGATGATAAGGTCCATTGCCTTAAGTATATCATCAAGTTTGCCAGATATCATAATTATCCTATCTGCTGTTCCTGGGAAGAATTCATGATTACGTGACAACTGAATCCGTGCGCCGGATTCTTTCTGAAAATCAGTTATTGTTGAGCCCCCTTTGCCGATAACAGAACCGGCCGCAGAATTCGAGACAAGGAACTTGACATAGGTAGGCTTCTCCATGTAATCTAACATACTTAACATAGTTAGTGACAAAAAATAGTTTGTCCAAGAAAGGAAAGGAAAGGAAGTGACAATGTACATAAACAAAAGCAAGCATATCAAAGCCCTTAATGCCAAAAACCAGACTGGAAATTGAAACAGCTGATCTCAATAAAACTTAAACAAGCTGATTTTGCTGGCTTTAAAAAGTAAGGGTACAATTGTGTTCACAGTTTTACAATATACAACACCACCACCTCCCAATGTGGGTCCCGCTTTCACGGGGTCTAGCGAGATCCAGATGTATACAATCTTACCTTTACCGACATCCCTGCCCGTAGAGAAGTTGATTCCAAAATACCCATAAAGTAAGATTTTGTGAAAACGTTTTGTGGAATAAAGATTTTGTGAAAACATTTTATGGAGATAAACTAAGAATAAGCAGCAGAGAATGAAATATGAAGTACTAATAAATTAGGTGGCAGTAACTATGTAAACATAAGGAATAAAAAGTTCATACAAGCATATCAGCACTAAAAACATAATGCAAAAGAACACATGGCAGTATGTCAGAGCTGAACAGTAACTACACAGGATAGTGTCAAATATTCAATTTGTGCAGTAGGGCCAGACACCTTAAGAGCAAAGGCAAAAGAAATGTACAAGCTCCCACTCCCCACACCAAGAGTGTCCTCTAAATTAAATATTTTGAAAGAAGCAAAAGATCAGCCATCTAAAAGCTAGCATAATTGCAAGCCCAATTTCCTTCCTTTCTCTCTTTTTTTAAAATTTGATCCGTTTGCTAAATTACCAAACAAAACCAAATAATCGCGCCAAAGCCCATTTGTCAAGAGGTTGGGTCAATTAAATGCACGCAAATTCACCTAATAGAATTGTCAAGAGGTTGTTTCATTTCACCCACATTTAGAAAGCATTGACAGTGTACTGCATAAAAATACACATTTTTGCTGCAGTCTATGATATCGTTCTGAATAAATTGCCCAATAATCATTCTTTCCCCAGTTTGAAAAGTCAGTATATATCTACATGACTTTCTTAAAATCCTCAAGAACAATCCGATCTAAAATCCCACTGTTCAAACAAATGAAAGAAACAAAACCAAATAAAAATACCGCCATTCCAGCTGTGGGATTCACATTATTATGTTGGCTAATAATGTTCACCGTATTCAAACTACAACCTATTGCACTGCACTAAGCTTTAATATTCAAAAACCCGGAACTATTTGTCAATATAATAATACATATCCCCTCATCCAAATTCAGCCAAGTCTCCAAAACAAAACAATATGCAGTAAACCCCCCAACCTGGAATCGAAATTTAAAAAAAGGAAAATTAACAAAAACTGACCAGTAAACACAATACCCCCTCAAAAACATTCCTCACATTATCCAGTTACACACAAAACCAAATATCCGGTAACAAGGAAAACCGGTAAGAGAAAACCCTAGTGATTCCAGGCAAACCAAAACTCAGCAAATTAGGTCGAATTTCCAGTAATAGAACCAATGCAACAATGATAGGGGAAACAAAACTTGACCAATCAGAAGTGAAGCACGAACACATCGATTACTAAGCACTGCACTAACAACCCCAGACATCAAATTGACGATGATACAGATAGATAGACGAAGAGGAAGAAGAAAAACGAACCAGAATTAAGAGGAGCAGATCGTTTGGGGTTGAAGTCTGGGGAAGAAATGTAGGAGGACGAGTCCGGCGACTCCATCAATGGCCGTCCTCAAGAGAGAGAGAGAGAGAGAGAGAGAGTTGAAGAACTTTAGAGAGAGAAACAGAGAGACTACTCGCTTCAGAAAATATACGCTCCAGCTCTTGTTGTTGGTGGTGGTGTTTTATTTATTCATTTATTTATTTATTTATTGAATTGAATTTTAAAGGGGAGTTGAGAATTGTTTGAGTTGAATAAGAGAAGAGATGGGGTGGTGCAGTCGTGGAGAGAGGATAGGGGAGGATGTGAATTGGGGGAGTTGCCACCCCAAGAGAAAAGAGATAATTAAAGTTTTTTTTTTATTTTTTTAAATTAAAAAATAAAAAGGGGAATTGAAGAGGTAATAATGTTGTGAGTGTGAGCTGTGGTTGACTTGTGAAGTTTCCAATTGGAGTGAGATTTGTCTAAATTTCTTGCACCAACTAGAAGTTTTCTTGTGTTGATTTCCTACCATTTGCTTATTTTGTTTATTTTCTTTTTATAAAAAAAGGGAGATGTTTTTATTATTAATAATAAAGTTTCCTACTCGATCGTTTTTCCAATCAAACAATCCTTTCTTTTGGGATAGAGCATCTTTGTAAAATTTACGTTTAAAATTATTATATTCATGAATAGAATTTGGCATTTGTGAATCAAACTGGTACGATAAATTTCGTCAACTTATAATGTGTATAACAAGTTTGAAATATGGTTTGAGAACGTCCTTATGTTTGGTATGAAATTGTTGTCAATATGAATGTAAATAGTCTTAGATCAATTTTGACCCAAAAAAAAAGTAACTTTCGATAGAGTTGAGGTTTCTTTTTTATAAAGGAGGCACAAAGGTTAGTGACAGTAGAGTTCGAACTCAAATATTTGACAATAAATTTTCAAGACTTTACCAATTAAATTTATTGGCATTCATATCATCATATATATATATATATTAAAAGTTGGATACAAATCATGTATGAATGACATGTGGCAAGCTGATGTGGCATAAAATAATGAATTGGCAAGTTGTAATTGGTGGATGTTAATTGACTCATATTAATTAACATTAATGTTATTAACTAGGATTTACTAACCTTCGAAAGGAAAAAAAAAATAAAAAACTAGGATTCACTAGATGTTATTATATATGTTATTATTTTGCGATTGAAATCTAATATATATATATATTAAAAGTTGGATACAAATCATGTATGAATGACATGTGGCAAGCTGATGTGGCATAAAATAATGAATTGGCAAGTTGTAATTGGTGGATGTTAATTGACTCATATTAATTAACATTAATGTTATTAACTAGGATTTACTAACCTTCGAAAGGAAAAAAAAAATAAAAAACTAGGATTCACTAGATGTTATTATATATGTTATTATTTTGCGATTGAAATCTAATTTTAAAAAATCTAACTACAAAGGCGTTTGAATAGCCACACAGAGAAAAGCTAATTTAACACAATGTTACATTAAATTAAAAGAATTGACCACTTAATGAAACCACTTAGTGAATAATTTATTGAATAATTAGTAGAATAGTAACATATTCTTAACTAAATCATATTGAAAAAATATATATGATGCTTCAAAATGATAAGATTATGACTTGCATATTAGAGGTTAAAAATTAACCTAATTAGATAAATAATTTTAATATCAAACAAATGTAATTTTAAATTATGTAATTGAAAACAAGAGAAAACCTATGTTTCTATGAAAGATTACGGTATCATAATAGTTATTCTATCATACAAAAATTAACTTATTTTAATAAATGAATATATTTTAATTATTTTTTAATAACAAAATTAACTCAGGTCCTTGCACAGCAAGGGATATCACACTAGTTTAGATAAAATATCATCTTAACTTAGAGTTTTTGTTAGTTTATTAGTGGTGCTGGTACATCATATTCTTTAAAAAAAAGAAAAATAAAGGGGAAAAAACACCATATATTTGCAACACCTGAAGTAATTTTTCTCCCTCAGGCACCCTTGCTTCTGCTTTGCTTTCACTAAAACCTTGCGAACTGACCCTTCGTCTGAGCCGCCAAACTTTCCGGTACACTTCAATTTTGTAGTTACATTTGAACCCTAATTTGATATCCCTCATGTGAGAATGAATTTGTCGTTTTCCCTTCAGTAGAGTGTTTATCAAATTACATTTTTTCTCTGGTGAATCAAATGTTAACCTGCGTAATTTTGTGAAAGAAGGTGGAAAAGATGAACATCAGGTCGTGTTTTGGATTAATTCAATTGGGTTTAGCTACGCTTTATCTTTTCTCTATCTGGGTTTTTAACTTCTGGGGTGATGAAGTGAATTTTTGTTGCGGTTGCCATTGTTTCCTTGATTGGGATTGAAGTGTTCTTCATGTCTCTGTTGATTACTGTGAAGTTGGAATTTCGTTAATGATTTTGCATACTTGCTCATAAGTTCCTTTTATTTTGGTCAGATAGTAGATTTTTTGACCTTTGATTTGGCTGCTTGGTTGTTCTGAATTTTCTATGATTAGGGTTCTTGGCAATTTTGAATTTGACGAATATGGATGATAGCACGGCCGCTGATTTACTTAGTGATTTGCCTTTGAGCATCATAGAAATCATTCTTACATTGCTACCGATAAGGGATGCTGTTAGGACTAGTCTTATATAAAGCTATAACTCGTTAGAGTAGGTTATGCAGTTTAGTATTTTTTTTATCTTGGAACAATAATAAAATCATTGATTTTCACATTTTTTTAGTTGATTTTTTTTATTTATATTTGGAATCACATTTCTAATAAATCACTCAAAAATAAATATCTAACTCTCCCTGGTTCATAAAAACCCATAAAAATAAAACCAAATCTCTCATTCTCTCTCATTCGCGAGTTAAACCAAACAAGTGACATAGAAAATACACATATTGTCACCACCTTTTTCTAATTAATCTTCAAGCTTTCCTTAAGGAAATAACAGAGATTCTATTTTTGCACTTTTTTCTCAGTAAAGCATTTTACCATCCTTTTTACTTTCCAATATTGTTGTGCGAGTCTTACAATCTATGAGCGTCTTACATCTTTATCGTCAATCCATTCCTATGACCAAGTCGATTTTAAAGATATCAAGTTTGATAAGATCTTTAATAAAGACCACTCCACTCAAAGTAACAAGTTATCAGAGTCTAAGTAACTTAATTTTTCAAAGTCGACTGCCCCATAATACAAGCAAATAATGGCAGTTTTGAAAGAAAGGAAAATAAAAATTGTCCAAAAAGAACCAAACTCGTTAAATGCTTATCTCAAGTCAAACACCCTAAACATAGAGCTAGAGACATGTTTTTGTCCATGCCCAATAGCAATAACCATTTTTCAAAGTACAATGACCACTTATGTGAACAAAATGACATGGTTTAATACATTTTGGCGAAAACTTGCATATATTTAAATTTATGTAGAAAGCCTCGATTGCAAAAGAACACAGAATGCTTATCAACTTCATCACTCAACGAAGAACATTCTCCTTGGCATGCTATTGAATATTAGAAAACCTTGGTCAATTGTTTCATGACATTGAAATCAAGATACAATTTGCATGGAAATTAATCATTTGGAAAATTATCTTGCAAGATTAAACATGTAACAAAAAACCAAGAAAGCAAGAAATTCACGAAGGTTGCTTTGGCAGTATTTTTATTCAAATGTGAGCTCAAATGTAGCCCTTTGGCATGGTGACCTTTGTGAACATATACTAGATTTTATCCCATATTTATTTTTGTGTTGCTTAATCTAAGCTCTTTATATATGTGTTGATGAGAGTCACTGGGTCTTTAATTTCTGATTTTATTTTTCATTAAGAAAGTTAAAATTCTAATTGATCATTTTTTATGTAGTCACCACATTCTTCCCTCCTCTGGGATAATCTACTCTGATTTGGTAACAACAACAGGATATTTTCTTTATTAAGAATTTCAATAAGCTTGATGGTATTTGCCTTTATATTATAACAAAACTTGTGAGTTGACAAGCGAATACATGAAAGAATTGTAATACACAATAAGCTAGCAATAAGAATTGTGAGCTTACTAATATGTGAGTCCTTATTGCATAGCTATTTGAGCTTGTGATGGCAGCTTGCTAGTTGTTTTAGTGTTTTGACGAAATGACATTTTTACCCTTTTCGAGCAATTAGCCACTTGATTTTCATTATTACCGTACCAACTACTTCTATTTTTTACCAACTTACATTATGCAATAGTATGATTCCTTCAATTACATCTCTTGCTGAGTGTAAAAATGGTTTTTATTAAAGCAAGTGGAGGATTTCATATTGGAGCTACTTTTACTCTAATTCCCCTAATTTGGGGTTCCTTTCAATATTATTATTGGCTTATGTTGATTCACAACGTTTATCTTCAATTCATTTACTATAGTGGTCCCGTCACAAAGTTGCTAATATGTAGTGATATTGTAACCTATCAATTGACGTCTTTTATGATGAGCAAGTGTGCTATGAAATCGAGCTTTTTGCATTCTGTCATTTGCCAAATAATCAAGGCAAATCATGAACAATAAAATTTGGGTTTTATCTGTTAATAGGTGTAGAAATGGAATCTAAATCAATCTATTTTTTGTCCATTCTTTCTTTTTAAAATTAATGCTTGAGCTTTATCTAAGGAAATAATTTGACATTCCATTCACGCACCATCTCATTTGTGGAATGTTTTATCATCTAACGTATCCTTGAGCCAAGGTAGCCAAGGAACACCAACTAAATTATAGAGAAGAAATTGAGTACGTGATAATGGCTATGATTTAACTTAATCAAAACATAAGGTTATGTAAGGCTATATGAAAGAGTTAAAAACAATAGCTGGAAGCTCACTAACACGATGCATCTTTCATGAAAGTGGTGAGGTCTAGAGAAATGAAATCAAACACCAAGCAAGCATCATAGGAAGAAAAAATAATAGCTAATTAATGAGAGATATAATTGGAATAGTACTAGAGAACATGAACATAAAATGGACAGCATCTAGAACGAGCAAATGAATTCTACTGATCTAATTTTTTGGGTGTTGCGAGAGAGAAAATAATAGAGATCAACTGAAATAGTAGGAGGGAAAAAAAAAGAAAGAAAGAATATGAACTCAACTCACTAAGTGAACTTGCATTTGGAGAAGATAAAGCTAAAAGTGAACTAATGCCAAATAGCATAAGAAACACCACCTAGTTAGGATTATCTTAGTTTTATGATCTAGATTGAGACTTGTATAAGACATACTATAAAGTTCAATTTAGGGCCCGTAATCAGCCTTATTGATGAGCCATACCATCATAAGGAGATTGAGACTCCTTTGATCGCCACTTTACCCGATAGTAAAGATAAACTACTGAGAATTTAGAGGGTGTGAAATGACCCTAGCTTGACTTTCGCTTTGCCTTTAGCTGGTTTAACAAACCCCTTTGGGTTTTTGAACTCGAGTTTAGTCTCTAATGTTAATGATCTTTGACACTTTAATCCCTACAAAAGGATCCAAACCATAAAAAAAATCCAGCATCTTTCTTTTTGCTGACTCTCATAGAATCGATCACTTCGCTAGTAAAAGCATCAATCTTTTCAAATTTCATGAAAATGGGAGTCATGTCAGGTATTGTTGTTGTTACTATTATAGATATTCAAGTAGTGTGTTAAAGGGACTTTATTTGGAAGTCATGTACAATCACAGTCATCATCATGCAAATTTATATTTTGGAATATAAGTATTCCAATTAAATGACAAACAACTCTCTTTTTCTTTTTTCTTTTTTTGCACAATGATCATACTGGCTCGTATAGAAACATTACGGAGCACTGTTTTTGGCAATAGTGGCTAGATTATGGGATTTTGAAATGTAACTCCTTCCTCCTTTAATTATGCCGTAATATTTGAGGTTGGTTAAGATTTTTAGACAATAATTTTTTAAGGAAGTGCAATCCCAATTAGTACAAACCTTTTGCTTAAGTGAATCAATCAATTGGGTGGAATATGTTCTGATAATAATGTTTTTCCAATTCCTTACTGTCACTTGATGGAGTGCTCTTTAGAGTGCCACAAAGTCAACCTAGATTGCTGAAGTTGCAAAAAGTTAGATTACCTCCTCCTATTGTCTCCTTGTCTTGGCTTACGTTGCAAGATTAAATGAGGCTTACCAGTACCAGCCTTTAATGTTTCCCCACTCCATGCACCATCAACTTCTAATAGCTTGATATCTCCTCGTTGCCTGCTTCTTCACTCAATTGAGGCTATGTCTTCCCTTCTTTGTTAGTTGGAATGCCTACGATCCATATTCCTTGTTGTCTCCAAGTTGCACCAATTTAAGTAATCTAAAATATCTTAGATTAGTTTTACATCCTGCGAAGATTATTTTACTCCCAAACTTCCATACATTCCATGAAGTGAGATAGAAGATGATGACCAATCTCTTTCCGTGATTCTTGAGCGTAGTACTTGCACCAATTGGAAATGCAATCTTTCCAAGATACATTTTCATTTGCCCCTTATGATGAGCCCCAAGCTTCCGGCTTTCCAGACTTACGTCGCTAAAGTATAGTCCATCAAGAAGTGTTGTACCATTTTAGGTGATTGTCACAATATAAGTACTTTCAATTTTGTCCTCACCCTCTCCTCAACCTGTGTCCCCAATGGGAAGGGTGTTGTTGAAAATCTTATAGAAAAAAGAGCTTTCACTTATTTGGCATGTCCAAAGTCTAGATTCTCATCCATAATTTTGTTTGTCCCCCCCCCCCCATTGTAGATGAGCGAAGTTCCTCTATGAAGATTACAAATAATATGATTTAGTGGTGAGCACCCCATCTTTGGTCCCCGACCAATAAAGTCCATCCTCATGCCCTCGTTCATTAAGATGAGTTATTATTATCTCCTTATAGGATTTCCATACAAAAATGTTTTTCAACAATCGACCCATTTCAACTTTTTGGCTAATGTTGATAAGTTCTTCTACTTTCCCTTTCCTTATGCTTCCTTAATGTCACCATCCTTCAAATTTGGTGTTCCCAAATGTAGTCATCTTTCTTCGCGTATTAGAACCTACCAACTGTTTCTAATTCTTAATTTATTCAAAAATGCCCTTCCCAAACTCTTTCATGCTTTCGAGGCTCTAGCTGGTACCTTATAGTCTTTCCCTTAATATAATAGGGCTTTAGATTTGTATTTTTGCTCGAAGACTTTTACTACTAGGGCATCTTTGTTATTGTAAATCTTTTTTACCCTTTTCAACGTCATTCCACCATTCTACATTTTTCATCCTTATGCCTCCCATCCCTTTTGGTTGGGATGCCAATTCCCTCATGTATCAATGGACTCCCCTAGCCTAGCCTCTTTGCTCCAAATAAAGCTATCTAGTAGTGTGCTATGCATATGACTCATTTTTTTAGGAGCTTATAACATGACACGACATGTGTCCCACCTCAATGAGCACTGGATTAATCAATACAAGCTTCCCTACTTGTGAGAGTACCTTGGAGACCTTATTTGATAACTTCTTTGGTACATAATGAATAAGCAAGTTAAACGAAGAAGAAAGTTTCCTTCATACCTAAATGGGAGACTCCAAAGTACGTCATTCAAGATCTTATACTAAAAATGAGTTCTAAGCCTCACTTTCTCTCCCCGAAAATATTAAAGCATACCTACATTAAGGATTTAGAGAAGTTGATTATTTGACCTAATGCTTTATGTAAATTATATAGCCTATGTTTCAACTTAAGTCCATAAAGAAAAGCATCTCGTCCAAAAGAGAAGGTGTGTGATTAGCTAGACTTCCTTTGCTAAACTTATGCCCTTTAGACATTCATTACGTTTCCCGTCCCTTAGTTGCGTCGAAACATCCTCAATGTACAACATAAATATATAATGCGATGAGGGGCTCATTGGCATAAACCTAGCTTTGGTTGAAATTCCATTATTGGGATGTCATTAGTGAGGATAGAACATTCTAATGTGAAAATGCATTCCTCGGCCACTCAAATCTACTAGTTTATAAAACCTTGTAGCTTTCATGGCTCTTTGGAGGAAGTGCGATATGACCCTATCAAAGGGTTTACTCCTTTTTGCTTTCAATGCTACCAACTCTATCTTGCTCTTGTTTTTGATCATGTCCATTAATTCATTAGCCAATAAGCAATTGTCATTGATCAGCCTCCCCCAACAAAGGCATTTTGATTCTCACTCACCAGTCTATGGATAACTTTTCTCGATCTTAGAACAAGACATTCAGAAACCAGCTTATAGTTAACATTACAGAGACTTATTAGTTTGAAGTCATTAACTATTTGGGTTCTTGAGATCTTCAAGATTAGTGACATAGATATACTGTTAATCCTCCTCAAAAGGCGATATCCCTTCAGACACTCCAGGACTACCTCTGAAACTTAGTTGCCAATTATATTTCTTAAACTAACATTGCTAACATGCCATTTGGTCCTGATGATTTTATGCCTTCCATCCTAAGAGATGATTCTTTTGCATCTTCCTTAGTGGAGGGATCCATAAGTATCTGTATACCCTTATCTTCCAAGTTTCTATCAATTATGTTGCACATTTACTGAATTTACAGTCCCTCAGTTCCTTTCTTAGGCGAGGGGGTTTGAAAAGTCTATGAAAACTAATATGTGGTCGTCCACCCTTTCTTTCCCATTAATCCAAGCTTCTTCCCCTGTGAACATCACCTTGATGATGTATTTTCTTGCTCTACTGCTTACTTACTGTAATTAAAATCTAATAATGTTGTCTCCTTCCAAAAGTCACGTTGTTTTACATCATTGCTTGTAGAGTTCTTGGACATCAGGGATATGTTTTTAGCATTTTGCTCATCCTTGAAAGTTCCCTCCACTAATCTTCTTCCTTGTATTTGAAGTCCATTTGCATCTCTTCCAAGTGCCTCATGATCTCTTTCTACTCGTCTTTAGATGTCTTTTCCACAACTAAGACCATCATTTACATTTTTTCTATATAACAATGAGTTTGGATGTAACTTGAAATATGATAGAGCCTAGGCAGTGCTTTACCTAATTTCCCTTAAAAATCTCATGGATATCCTTGTGATTGAGGCTTCGGGCCTTCGTCATACAGGATTTTGTTGTCAATTTTCCAAACACACGGTTCATTGTTGTAACAATTACGGTGTCGTCCTCTAGGACAGTTTATGAATTTAAGTCACTAGGTAAGAATTACCATTCTAGCATTAACGTAACAAGTGATTAGAATCCCAAACCAAAATACCAACCAATTAGGAATCAATCCAAAAGTTACTCAAACCAACCACATGGAGAACCGAGCAGTAGAACTAAGGCATTTGGAAAGCAAATCCGATCTAAACTTGTGAATCAAAATAACGGCAACTACGTAACCCTAAACTGAATTCAAGTTGAAAACTCATCAAATTGAATATATCGCAACAGAGAAATAAAAATGACGAGAGAGTCGACTAATTGTTGGAAATTCATACTTCAAAAGTATCAGATTACTCACACAAATGAGGCCAAACTCTAACAAATTATATGAACTCCTTAATTATGGAAAAAAAAACCCAACTAAATATGAAAACCTAAGAAAATTGTAGTAAAATAAAACTAAAACTCTCTCCCCCTCTCTGCCACTAATTATTCGGATTATAGTTGAGCAAAACCTCTTCTAACCCCTCATTTGTTTACTTAATTTTTGAAATAAAGTCTTGAAACTGCCAAATTGATGGCACTGTTGGGTAACGAATAGATGTGATAATGGGCAACGAATAGCGGTGATTGAAGAAGGAGAGAGAAAGGAAGCCATGGATGTCACAGAGAAGATGAAGTAGCAGCGAGCAAGGGTCTCTCTGAATTTATGGGAAAAGACAAAGAAGAAAAAGCAGGAGGCTGGGGGTGAAAGAGGCATTGGGGTCATGTGCATTTAAGCGAAAAAGAGAGAGGAGATGTCTGGTCTAGGGCTGGGACTGGGCTACACATGAAATGGGCTTGGGTAAGCGGCTCACATGAATGGGAAGAAGGAAAAAACTGAGGAGAGGGGAAGCTGGTCGTTGCGTCTCATAGGAGAAGAAGGATGAATAGGCCCGGATGAGAGTCTAAGTAAGGGAGAGAAAGGAGGGAAATGTGGTGTTGGGATGTGATCTATCTGGGACAAAAAGGCCCGAATTGGAGGAAGGATGAGGATGCACAGAGGAGGCTCGTGTGGCCGGGCCACACTTAGGCTGAAGCTTCTTGTCTTTTTTTTTTCTTTCAACTTGATCCAACACTTGACCTAAATTGAGCCAATTATTTATCCATTTCTCTCATTCCTATAAAATAAACAAAAATATACTAAAATACTAATTTAATAATTTATTTTGAGTAAATATTGGATAATAAAATGGTATAAAATATTATAATTTTAGGTTAAATAGATTTCCTATGTTTGTCCCCTCTACACCAAAATATAAGAATTTCATCTCATTGTTTGATGAAAAGATAGACCAATCTAGACAAAGAAAGCTTGGAACATGTGTAGCTAGTTTGCAATTGCAAATGCCTAATTAAGGTGTTCATGTACTTTGCTCCAGAGTTGTTTGTTATCTGACACATGAATCACCGTCCTATAAAATGAATGTTTCTAAGGTCTATGGTAGACTTCCAATTTATGAAATCTAACCATCCTCATGTACATTTAGAATCTCTCTGTGTATGGTCTATGTATTTAATGTGGTTAAAGTCGCTAAAAAAGCATAGAAGCATATCAATATTTGTCAAGGCCTAGTATAACAAGTCCAATACCTGATTTTTTATTTTATACAATAGGTCACATCATACACAAATACAAGGCACCTTTCATCATATATATTTTCATTAACAATACATATAAAGTAATTCTTACAAGCAACATAGACCCTCAGAGAAACCGACCCCTTCTATGATACCTATATACCATCCAAAAAGCCTTTTGGTTCAACTCCATGCATAGAATCAAAATGTAGACTACTAATCTTATTAATAGTAGCTTTAGACTCAAAAATAAATAGAACATTGAAATGAAGATGGTGGAATGTCAACTTAACAAAGGAAATTGTAGGATTGGCCATGATAACTAGAAGCCTACAATTTGATATTGCAAGTTTCATGTCTATAGTGGAGGCTCTTCCTAAGGGCCTTCTTTCACTTTGGAGTATGATCATTAATGGTCTCAACTTCCTCATGCTAATTATTTATTTTTGGTTGTTTAATTGTGAGCATGGCAAATTTGTTGTTGACTCCTTGATTAACCTCTTCATCATCATCTCCTACGCCATTACACACTGCTCCTCTTATTGATGAGATGACCCTCTTCTTTATCCTATGTTGATGGCAAGTTGGAATATCTTTCTTGTTGCCCTACATACCCTTCTTTTCATGAAAGGTGATGTAGAAACACTTCCCTCTATTATCTAAGAACCCACTAGATTCCTCGTAATTAGATTGCATCATTTACACTGCTTCCTTCTCAATGACATTTAACCATCCTTTCCCTAAAACGTAAACATCATACAATTCATTCCTTTTGAGGTCATCGTCGAAGACTTCTAATATATAAAGGCTATTAGCGCTCGATTGCCTTTCTTAGAGGTTGGCCGTCTAGCAAATAGGTATAGTGGTTCATTGTCTAGTATGCTTGCAAGGGTACTTATAGGGGAGTGAAGTGTTAGGTGATCGACTATTTTGAGATGTCAATATTCATTTGCCCTTCTTTAGACCTAATAGGTAGTGGAGCAAGTTTGGGCCCAATCCTACATTTGACAAATGGAATCGACCCAGAGTATCATTTGACCATAAGTTCTTAGTGACATATGGCTCAACCCCCGACTCTAGTAAATGCTCAATGAATAAGTCTTGATTAAAAAATCCTTATGATAATTGGACCTTCATTAAACTCACTATCTCCAACATAACTAGCTAAACTTTCTTCTTTGGTCAAGCCTTGATAAAGAAGGATATAGTTGTACGCCATCCTATTTGCTTTAGGGATCATTATCTCAAGATGGGGTGGTTGGGACAGGGTATGGACATTTAGAACAGGTGGATGGGGTTCAAAGTTGGCATTCAGATGCCCTAGATTGGCTCTACCTAAGATAATATACTTAATAAAATGTAGTTTTTTTTTTTGTTGAGGATTGTACCTTCCACACTTATTTGATGTGGTAAAGATTCACCTGAAGTCCCATTGATGGAGTGAACAAAATGTCCTTAAGATGATTTGCTTATCTCCCATGTTGAGAATTGCCTTCATCATATCAATGGTCTATTAGCTCGGTGTCTAGGCTCTAGACAACTCATCCCTCCCCTCATATTCATCAAACTCCTACACTAGGTCACTATCTATAGAATATGGACTTTATTAACGGATATAAATATAGCCCATCATTATTGTGGATGTGACTAAATGCATAGGAAAGCCCTAATTTTATTGAAGAATATTGTGTCATTGTTGCTAGAGCCCTGTCCTTAAAATGCATGGAGTATCCTCTTGATTGATTCAAAGCATCTAACTAATTGGGACTTGCATTTGCATCTCTTATGCCGTATCATACCACACCTTATTTGAAGATTCCTTCATACATAAATTTCACCCAAATAGTTTGTTCCTCATCGTCTTCATAGTAAACAATTAGAATAGGTGGGTTTTGTTTTTTTTTTCCCATCAAATTTGATATTGACGCTTATGTTCTTTTCTTCAATAATCATTTCATTACATAGGTTCGTGCCGATGACTTCTCTAGTGATCCCTCCCACAATGATAAATGCATTGTTGTCTTTGTATTTTAGGAGGACGCTTCTGATCAGGACCCAATCATAAAAATTTCTAAAGTCATGTCGGCCAAAATTCATATTAGCGTTGCCTTTTTGAAGAATTATAACACCCTCAAAGTAGACATCATACTCAATTCTTAAGGAGTTCGTGTTTGTCGTTGTTATATCAACAAAACAATAAGAAATTCGGAGTTTACCCAACTCAACCTTGCCCTAGTTGTCCCATGCTAGCTTATCGGCTATGGTTTGGCTTGCTCCACATTTATCTTCTATCATATAGCGAATAGCCTTCCCGTTATGCTATGGGCCCACCATTCCATCACATAGAATTGGGGTTAGGGAGGTTCACTATCAATGAGCATATAACAATATAATCTATTAGAAATACCATTACGGCAACGAAACACGGACAAGTAAAAAAATAAGCAATATAATTCAACCTAACTCCTTATAACCAAACAAGGAAATAAGGTTCCCTCAGATGAGTCAAAAAATAAACAATATAATTCATCAATTAGAGGATACAATATAATTCATCAATTAGAGGAGCAACAAAATCAGTGGATAGTATTGCTATACTTCTAATACTACCAAATGCAGCGAAAAGATGCTCACTCATTTACGCAAGCAGAGAACCCAAATTCAACTCTCCCACTAAATTCCTTTAGGGGTGTTCAAAACTATCTGAAACCAAAAACCCAAATCGAAAACTCGTGATCGAACTGAATTTTCAGATAACCGAGTTGAATATTAGAATTTGTTGGTCTGAGTATTTGAACCGATAATATTTATTGTTATTGTTTCGGGTACGGTTTGCAGGTTTTGGGATCTCGAGAACCCAATAACTTGATAAGAATATTTATTTAACCAAATCAAACTAGCCCGACATACTGTTTGTTTGTTTGATCTCCTTGTGCAACAATTAGACTAAGCCAACACTAACAAGTAGGCCAGACCCAAACCCATTAAGTGTGAAATTTGAGCGAGTAATATGCTAATAACTTTGCTTCTTTCGTCATCACTCATCAGACATTAGCTACTCAATATTTATCTGCTGTCTCGATCCTTGCTGATCTTCACTTTTTGCTTTCTTATTGGTCATCACTATCATGTGGTGGGCGTAATTTGGCTGCGACACCATATATGAAGGAGACTTCGCATGTCCGAGGCAATCTCTTTCCAATCTCTTGAGGTTATACGCCCATTCTCAGTTAGTCAACTTGCTTTGCCTCTGTCCTGCTCGCGGCCCCTCTTTCCTGCCTATGAGCGTCCATCAACAAAGACATTGTTGTCGATGGTGGCGAAACATAATGATCAGTGGTGTGACAATGGAACATAATTGATTATAAAAACACCTCATTATCGTGTAAAGAATTTGGATTACTGGTTACCCGAAAGATACCTGAGAAATCCAATTTGGTTTGGGTAGCAAACCATGAACACCCTTAATACCTTAGACTAGTAGTTGGCTTCACAACTAAATATAGGACGAAAGCAGTAAGCAGAATTAAAATCACTCGGTGGCAAACTTGAAATATAGGTCCTATGTTACTCCTAGCTACAATATCGCCAAATATAAACTCTCATTTTAGAGAGAGAATTCTAAGCATTTATAGTTTTCTACTTTGATTTACTTTGACATGAACAACTTTAATTTTGTAATTGTGCAATTGGGAGTGTGTACTCTTGTACACCATAAAGCTATGAGTCTGGCAAAGAAGACACGAATCGGACGATCAAAAAAATACCTAAAATAGCTGACTTAAAGTTGATCAAAAATCGAAAATGACTCATATTGAACCGAACCAAATAGAACTCCACCCGAACATATTCTACCAAAGTTCTTTTTCTTTGCAATTTTCAGTTTATTGGAAATCAAGTGATTCAAAATCAACCCAAACTAAAAATAACTCATCCGAAGCTGAACTGAAACCTTGATCTGAGTCAAATCTTGTTGAATAAACATGGTTTGGTATGAAATTAACCAAATTTGAAACATGATTTAGAGCTAACAACTGGATTCGAGATTGAACTGAAATTTTAACGTGAATCAAATCTTATTAACCAAACATAAGTTAATATAAAATTAAACCTATATAAAATTGAACCGAATGACCTATTGGTAAGGCATTATAGCCCATCAATTGTTCCATTGCATACTTCGGGTTTGGCAAAAAGTCGGATACCAAAAAAACCAAACAAAAAAAAAAAAGAAAAGGAAAAAGGAACAAAAAGGTTTCAAACTGCAGCTGCCCCTCTTTCCGTCTTGCTCCGCTTTTCTTCACTTTCATCACCTCCAAAATTGTCTTCTTCTACAATCGAATTGAAGCAGACGTACGCAGAGGCAGGGCTGATCCATCGATGGCGCTGTCAAGGCTTCGGCAGCCCTTAATTTCTCGCGCTCCTTCTCTACTCCGGGCTCGCCGTCTTTCATATTCTCTACAATCTAGGTTACTCTCTGCCCATTTTCTTCTTCCTACACGTTTTCCATTTTCATTGCGTATTCCCCTTAAATTATATGTTAAAATGTTGTTTTTCAATTGCTTGATTGGTCTGGGCACTGCTGTTCTGCTTGGGTTTTGTTTCTGGTCTTTTTCGTGTGTGATTGACTTCTGTGGCAACTGGTTTGAAGGATCTGGATCACATTTTAGATTATGTAATATTTTTCTGGGTATTTTTTTAAACAATAGTAGTTTGCAATTCAATGCCCAACATGATTGTTGCAGTTTAGTACACTTTTGTGAGATTTATCTGGGAGTTGTGGGGTAAAGAAAGTAAACTTGAATGAAAATATTGATCAAAGAAGGTTAATTGGTGAAGAGCTAGAGCTCGCATTGACTGAAAATGGGGAGTGAAGGTTCCGAAGGAGACATAAGGAATTATGTTAGCAGAAGTCAAATATGGCAACCATTTAGTTGGTTCTGGGGCAGGATTGCAGGAACCAGGTGAATGTTGCGACAGGGTTTTTGCAATGTTTCTTTCTGTTAGCTAATGATTTGGTTTCCTTTGTGTTTCATCCTTGTTGTTGAAGTTACAGTTTGTAGGAGTTGGTAGGAGGGGCCTGTTTGAGGAGGTGATTTGATTTTGGAGTTCCTGTACACGTTCTTGGGTCATTCATATGGAGAAAATGAATTAGCTCCCTTTCTGATTCCTTTGAAAATGTAGGAATCTATATTAGTAGGATTTGTGTTCTTAGGAGGAATTGATATGGTATATTATTTAGGGATTCTCCCCCCCATAGGCGTCTTAACTTGGACAGTTTATTGTTAGCAAGGATCTTCCTTCTCAATGAAAAAAATCAAAAGAAGGCATAGTCGCTGATTGTGATATATATCCATTCCCCAGCCCATGCGGCTGGAAAGGAATGTTTCAAGTGCTGCCAATAAACTTTTAAGCAATGTGCTCCCCAGTAATTGGATCTGTATATTTTCATATTCTGACTGATGAGAACATTGTTCACCGTATAAGGACAGGATGGAAAAAATTGAGAATGCATTTGGGGTGTTGTGTGATGATTCTGGTAGGTTTTAAGGGAAAATTTTATAGTATGGTGGATAGACCAGCCTTGCTGTACAGTTGGGAGTGTTGCTTGATCAAGAAAACTCGAGTTCAAAGGTTGATAATTGCAGAAATGAGGTCTAATTGGATAAATGTATGATCGTACAAGATGGGATAGGATTTGGAACGAAGTAATTAGATAGATGGTAGGAATGGTGTTAATGGAGATAAGGTGAGAGAAGTCCGACTTAGATTGTTTGGTTACATAACTTACATTAAGAGGCAAGAAGAGGAAAATAGATGCACCAATGTGAGAGGATTGATCTTGTTAGCTTTCTTCTAAGTTCAATGGGATTTCTATCTGGGGATCTTCTTTTGATTAGGTTAGATGGGATCTTAATTCTAAAGGGATACTCACTGTCAAGTCTTCCTGTATAAAGCTCCTCTCTTTGCCTTCTTCACCCTTGCAACTGTGTTCGGGGGAATGTTTTCGCCATGGAAGATTACTTGGACATTGGTGACTCCATTTAAGGTCTCTCTCTCTCTCTTTTTTTGGGGGGGGGGGTTGTGAAGCATCACATGGGAGTATTTTGACTTGCTATTATTTGCACAAAAAAAGGGGTAAGATCATGATGAATAGGCGCTTTATGTGCAAAGAGAAAGTGGAATCAGCAGATCACTTGCTACTTGATGAGTTGATTGTCTTTTTGCAAGAGCTCTATGGTAGCTAGCCTTTGGTTGCTTGGGGATTTCTTGGGTTGTTTCTTCCATTAGGATTTAGGAATCATCTCTTTGCGTGGGAGGCCATCTTGGCAGGACACGTAAAAAGAAGAATGTTTTTTGTTCCCACATGTGATTTTTGGGTGCACTGTGGCAAGAGAGTCTTTGAGGGTGTGGAGACACCTCTTCAACACTTTAAGGATTATTTCATCGAGACTCTCTGATAAGGGGAACCTTTGTTATTCTGGTTTTGATCTTGTTGATTTTGCGGATATTATGGATGTGTATAGCCATTGTACGATGCTAGCTCTGCACCCAACCCTTTGCGTTTGATATATATGATATGATATTCTTCTCCTTACCCCCCCCCCAAAAGAACTGGAGTAGAGAGCTTAATAACGTGACACCAGACGCCAATTATGATGGACATGACATTAGGAACGGAGAAATGCCTTTTCAATGAGAGGGCTAGGTCCGTTGCGTCTTTTGGTTTTTGGCCTTTTGGTATACCTTATCCCTAATTATCTTCTTGGAAGTCAACTTCCTTTTATTTTAAAAGAAAATGATGCTAATGCTTCAGTTTACTTTTGGTTTTACTCTACCAAGGCATCTATTTCTACCTTATGCATCCCTGCTTGTAAAATCTTTGTGAATTGGAATTTGGGTCATGCAGATACTGTGGCCACAACAGCTTGCTTAGGGATGCAAGTGGAAGTCTTTTAAGGTTAGTTTCCACTTACTTCTCTTGTTTTACACATTTGGTGTCTTCATGTTAGTATTCAGTTTTTATGTTCTAGAACTTAAGTTTTATGATAGTTTTTGTGTTGCTCAATCTTGCACCTTCTGTGAATTATGCTTTATGATAGTTTTCTGTTGCTTGATCTTGCACTATTTTGGCCTTGCCTTTTGATCGGCTGAGGTTTTTATCCAGCATTTCCCAGTTCAACCTCCAATAGAAGATTCCTCCACATGCCCTGTACCAATCCGGATATGAAGGAATAAGTTCGTGAACATTTGTTTCATTTTAAATTTGCTATGATTTGGAAAGGGAGCACCTGTATCTTGTTGTGGTTTGCTAGCTATTTTGTGGTACTTCTGGTTGTAGGGAAATGCCCACAATTTCTTTCTGGGAGTCTTTTTGAGTGTCTATTGGATAGTGTGGAGTTTCTAGCTTTCCTTTGGTCTGGGCTAGACAGGACCTTTTATGATACCTGAGAAGTCCTTGGGATAACTCAGAGGTGGCAGCCTGGCGGGATCGGCCCCCAGATATTCCACATGAATGATGCGTGCTGCACCACTTGTCCAAGGTAGTTTCCTCGGAACTAGGCCGACTTGTGAGTTGTCTTGCTTTCCTTTCCTTGTAGACCCTTGCTGGTGTAATGATTCTATTAGGTTCAGAAAAGGGTTTGACCTTTCTTGGGGACAAGTGATTAATCGTTGGATCGCTCTAGCTTATGTCAACTGGATTGCTTTTAAGCTTTGATGATGCATGAAAAAAATCATATGGACTGTTTTTTTTACAATTCTGAATTGATCCTCGAGCCAGTCTGTCTTTTTGTAGCTGCCTAGCCCAAAATCTTTAAGCTTTCAAATTCAACATTAGGACAAGCTACATCAGTAGCATTTCTTTCATGAGTATATTCTTTTTGGGTTATGATTTTTACAAGCTAAGTTTCTTAAAAACAAGTATACTGATTTGATACATCCACTTTCGGAAGAAATCGAAGAACTTCTTGAGAATCCTACAAGATCCATTCGTGCTTTTTTCTCTGGCAGATGGTCAGAACTTCATCTGTGTTCAAATTCTACTGAGAGGTCCACTAGAGATAAGAAGTTGTTGAAGACACAACAGGATGTTTTTCTATTTTTTAACATTCTTTATGTAATAAATGGCTTCTTTTTTTGTCCTAGTTTTGTCTGAGACCAAAAGTTTATAGCATGTTTGGGTCTAATGAATAGTTGGTTAGAGAGATTAAAATTTATTGTCAGCCTCTTCATCTTCGGCTGATGCCTACTTCATGTCAGAAAGCAAGATTTATGTTTAAAATTCAGTGAATGATCCTTTCTTTTAAATATATTTAATTTTCACTGACTGTTTTGCACTTCTGATGACTTACAATTTGATTTTTCTGGAACTATAATTTCATTGGTGTTTTAGATCTGTATCCGTGGTCGCTGCTTTTCATGATAATTTCTCTAAGCTCAAGGTTAGTATCTGGAAATATGAACTTAAATCTTTTCCAATTTGATTCATCTCAACTCTATCCCTTGCATTGGTATTCTGAGTGAGCCTTCTGGCAATTACCTTGCAGTTACGGATTGGAGTTCGATATGCCTCATCGGCAGGTAGCATCTGCTCTCTTGTAGCTTATAGTTCTTCTCTCCCCCTCTCTGTCTTTTTTTGGGGGGGGGGGGGGTTGCAGGGGCACTTTTAACTTCTTGTGTATAGCTGTTCTTCAGGTGTGATAGGGCAAGACTTTGAAATTTCCCGCATGCTCAGAATATGTTGGCTCTGTACTACAAGATGTTTTCTTTATTTGATCAGTTGGTTTCTGTCTTCTGTCTCCTTCTAATAAATCAACGGCATTCTCAACATAGGTCTTCTACATTGTGATTTGTCAGTAACATGAATCAGTTCTAGGACTTGAGACAAGCTGCAATTACAATTGCGAATCGAAGGTTCTCTCGGTCTCAGGATGTGGTTGGCTTGACCTTTCTCTATTGTGAGGCACACGTGGGGTATAATAACATTCTTTGTTGTTTATCCTGGTTTATAAGCTCTTGCCAAATGTAAAAAACTTATAATAAAACCCTGTAAAATGCTTGGTTTGTGGATGAACTTTCAGGACACTTGCCTTCTGTGTGAATGAGGCTTGAGATGCATATTTGAAACCTGTAAATGGTTCTTGTGTAGTATATGTGTGAGTTTTTTTGTTTGTTTGTTTGTTTGGTTTTTTTTTTTTTTTTAAAGATGAGTGATCAAAATATGAGTTTGTTTCTTATTGTCTTGTGTACATGGTGGCATAAACTTAATCATGCGTTAGCCCTGCTTCTCATTATTATTTCATTAGTACCTGCTTGCATTTAAGGTTCCTTGTTGAGTCGTTGTGCATCATAGACCACTGTCTATGAATATACATTGATTAGGCGCCCAAATACCTAATACAACTAATTAGGGGGCATAAAGTAAATAGAAACAGTGGCATTCGACTGAAGCATTCTCAAATTGCGGCTCTTCCCCCTTTCTTAAAAATTTAAATAAGGAAATAAGTAGCAGCTTTCTAAAAGCCTATTTGTTTACCTCCAGTGTTTATCATGTATGTGATTGACCAGTAATTTTGGACACATCTTTGGTAAAGATTAGTTATTCCACCGCATTTAAATTTTGCTCCTTCTATAAGAAATAGCACGAGTGAAGTGTAAGATGAGAAAAATTTCTAGTGTAGAATAATGCTATTAAGGGGAAAGTGGAGTGCTTCGAACGAGAGCATAAGACATTTTAAGTCATATGAGGGGAGCAGTTATTTGGAAACACCTGTTATCCTGTGGATTCTCCTACTTGGCTTCTGATCTATCATTGATTTTGCTTTGTGACAGAGGTTTCTCCACATACAGTCCTCCAGATGCCTGCACTGTCCCCTACAATGGTAGGTATATGCTTTATCAATAATAGAATGTTTGAACTGTGTGATCCTGTTACATATTTTTGATTAATATGCTGAATTTGCTTTACAAAATTGGCTCTTGTGCAGAATCAAGGAAACATTGCAAAATGGAAGAAGAAAGAAGGTGATAAGGTAAACAGCTGCTATAATCCGAATGCCGAAGCATAAGTGGCCAATTCTCCACCAGGAGTCAGGGGTTGACGAAGAGACACTTAATGTTGAAGTTAACTGTAAAAATAAGATACCTTGACCTAAATCTCTGCTCAAATTCATTTTTCTAACTTCGTAGTGTTTATTTTTTGGCTTCCAGATAGCCGTTGGCGATGTCCTATGTGAAATAGAGACAGATAAAGCTACTCTTGAATTTGAGAGTCTTGAAGAAGGGTAATTGTCAAAATTGTGCAGTAACTTCAATTTGCATTAAGATTTTTTGGATTATAGTTATTCAAAGCCCTCTATTTCTGTGACAGTTTCCTGCTATTAGCAGAAAACATGTGTATCACTGGACTGCCTCCACATGCATTTTGACTTTTGACTTTCACTAGGGCATAGGAGTATAGAGGCTCTACCTAGCGATGTTAACATAGCATGAATGACTCAGTGGAGGAAGAAGAGTAACAATTCAAACGTACTATTCACATCATTGAAAATTGACAACAAAAGCTTAGGGCACCATATCATTTCCTGAGTGCTCTTTCTGAATGTTGTCAGATTCACAGGGGGTTCATGTCCTCCAGCTAATCAACAGATTAGCACATAGCATATATGATATTTAGCTGCTGAACTAATACCATGCCTTTAGCAAAGTCGGGTACAGGCAGTTTGATGGGATCAAAAGTTGGTGATTCCATCCTTTTTTTTGCGGTTTGCTTTGCTTTTCTCTTCTGCTGTTTGTGTTCTTTATGCAAACACAAGGACAAAGGCAGAAAATCCAGATAAGGTGGTAGGAAATATTATGATATTTTGGAAGTATCATATTTTGATGTTTATTTTTGATTATTTTTTTAGTATTTGACTTTATAGCATATTTTAGAGTTGCCAAAATAAAGCTAATCTTTAGTATTCTAGTAAGGTTAGTTTCCTAATCTTTTAAGATTATTTAGAGTAGAGATCTTTATCATTTATTCTAGTATTAAGGATATTTTAGTTTCATAGTGTTAGTTGGTCTCTTCGTTTTATAGACCTCCTTAGTCCTTATGTGACAGGGATATATGCTTGTATGATTAAAGAAATAAAGTCGAATTGAGTGAATTGAAATTTTGAGTAAAATTTCTTTGATTCTGTGAGAGCTTTGTAGGCATTTCTCCTAGAGCATTATATATCATATTTGGTACTAGTGCCTAACTGTTCCGAACACCTTTGCCCTCGGCTACTGCCGCCACTTCCCATTGCTATGACACCTGAACTCCATTTTAAAACCGTGGTATACCTGTGTCAGAAACAACATTCCACGGATAGGACACGGGATACATGTTGGGCATGTATACAAACTCTAAAGTAATTGGGCTGGAAAAAAAAATCAGATATATATATGGTTTTTTTTTTTCTGTCACCAGTTGTTAATGGTTATTGTACGCATCCATTGTAGTTTAATACGGTTCGGTTTAAGCTTTAAATAATGAAATACTGTATTAACAATTAATTTAAAATTTCGTTCCCACTTGTAAAATGAGGAACCCCTACATCTATGTTCTAGTTTTAGACAATGTCCCTGAGAATTTTGCTGAGTTGGATACTTGGATCCGTACCCATGTGATGTAGGACGCTCTAAAAGCAATTCCCACATCGAGAAACTCAAACACAAATAGGAGAACACTCACAAATAATTATCAATTCAATTTAATTCATTTAAGCCTGTCTCGCTAATACATAGCAAAGGAGTTTAAATATAGAAGAAATCTAAATCATTAAGGAAACAAATAGATAACCTAATCACGAAGATATTATTTTGCTAGCTAAGAAGATAACTAAAAGATAATAAAATATCAAAGAACTTCTCATATGCCAATATTAAGATATAGCCATATCTTTTTATTCTTCTTTGTCATTATTCTGCATCATTCTTCCCTGGTTGGAAAAAACTCATCCTCGAGTTTTGTATGGAGGTAGAATGAAGAAAATAAGGCAAGAGACCATCTTCACTTCGTCGCACATATGAGAAAATCGTAATTTCTACAGCTTCTCCCAGAAAAGTAGAAATTCAATTAGCGGATGTAGCTTCTTGCCAACTAGAAGCTCATTAGGATAAGCAAATCAAATTGCCCACGTTCTAGCTTTGACAGCTCCACACAACACTCTACCGAAACCAAAAATCCCTAGAGTTAGGCAATGGCTTGCATTCAGATGTGGCCTTTTGACATCCTTTCATGTGTGCAAACACGTTTAAATTCAGCACGTTCCATAAATTCTAATAGAGAATAGTCACTTTGAGGTTCTTTACCTTCCTTCTCCTTGTTGTGCATAATTTGATAATTTCATCTATGTATGAGATAATTTGTTGAGGCAGGATCCGAGATGCACGTGTCGAACACCCTTTGACTAATAACTTGAGTAGTACTGGAAATGTAACTACCCATAGATTATCACCTTTAGTGGATGCTAACAAGTGGTGGAAAATGTCTAGGAACAAGAGCATCACATTCGAGATCTAACAACACTACATAAGACTAAACTTTGCCTATTGACTTAAATATGCAGACTCTCTTGTGGTATGATTTGTCAGCAATATCAGGTAGGGCTTGAAAAGATGACACAATGATTCAAAAGGCTTTCTGCATTGGCCCATCTTCGAAAGGGAATTCGGTGATGTAATACGAATGAGCTCAGAGAGACATAAAGCAAGTGAAATATGGACATCAAGATCTGCTTGATTTGTAAGCACTTCTGTGATCAAAACTTCCTTTATAGGCATTAGCGCATCCTGTATGGATTTGAAAGGGTTTTGGCATACTTGAGACAAAAGACCTTCAACTTTATCCAACAACCTGATAAGATCCTTGGAAGATGATGGAGAGTTATCAATTGAGTTCCAACTTGTAAAAGTTGACTTGGAAGTTCTCGCGCCAATAGCGAGGCAGGTTTGAATGCCACCATGGCAGCAAATCAGCAAGGCAAAGAACCTAGAAACCTGAACATTCCTTAACGATGAATAGCAACATAAGATGAAAACAGATCTGGGCTGCAAACAGTAATAGGAAAGAGCTTAGTTTAAAAAAGCCTGCCTGAGGCACGCCTAGGCGCGCCTCGGCGTGAGGCTACCGGGTCAGCGCCTCGGAGGGGATGAGGTGCGCCTCAAGGATGCGAGGTTATATTTTCCCCGTTTTTTTTCTTTTTCTTAGCCTTGCCTTTACCTTTTTTCTTCTTTTCCTTCCTTAGGAGCTAAAAGGTGAGCTAAACTTGTGCCATAAGTACGTGCATTGGGGAACTACGATGACAAGATAACATATCTTAAGATTATTTGTGGTATTAGTAGTCATATTGATGTCTAATCACATTTTTAATGCATTTATTTAACTTGTTTCTACAAAATATGCTTTGTGAAATATGAAATACTTTTAAAAAAATTTGCATAGAAGTGCGCCTCGCATCCATGATGCGTGCGCCTTCGCCTCGAGCCTTGCGCCTCACACTTTGGGACCCTATGCGCCTCAGTGCGCCTCGCGCTTTTTTAAACTAAGGGAAAGAGAAAATTTACGACCAGCAGCAGCCAGGGGCAGCGAGTTGCAGTCAAGCCGCGAGAGTAGTTTCCTGCGAGAAGAAGGTCTGGCGGCGGCGAGATGGCACGACGAAGAAGGTATTGGGCCTCTCTGCCACAGACCGAAGGCACTGAAGCCATCAAGTTGCAAGCACAAGCACAAAGGAGATCGATACTTAGGGTTTGCAGTTTGGTGGCCAATCATGAAGCAAAATTTGATGCAATTTACCTCAATTGCTGTGGGAGTTTAGGACGAAATTTAATGGGTAATCAAGGGTTAAGATCAATTTTGGTGGATTGTGAGGAGTGGAGGATGAATTTGAGGAGCTAGTGTTGCAAAATTGGGGGTTTTCACAAATTAGGGTTTACTGATTTTAGGGTTCCGGCAGTGGCCGATGGGCCTAGTGGCGAAATTAAGCATTGTAGGTGCGTGACTGGGTTTTCTGGGTTGGTTGAATTTTTCATTTTTTTGTTTTCGTGAACGAGAGAGGGAAAAAAACGGAAAAAGAAAATCAGCAAGGACAACGGCAATTTCCTATGCTCTGATACCAAATTTGATGTAGGATGCTCTAGGAGTAATTTCCACACCGAGAAACTTAAACACTAATAGGAGAAGACCCATGAATAATTCTCAATTCAATTTAATTCATTCAAGTCTGTCTTCTTACCAAAAATTCATTCAATTCTGTCTTGATAATACATAGCAAATGAGTTTAAATAGAGAAGAAACCTAAAACATTAGGGAAACAAATAGATAACCTAATGACGAAGGTATTATTTTGCTAAATAAGAAGATAACAAAAAGACAATATATTCCTAAAACATAAACTACGAAGATAATAACATATCAAAATACTTCTCATATGCTAGTAGTAAGATCTACCTATGTCTTTTTATTTCTTCTTTGTCCTTATCCCGCATCATTGTCTGAGACTTCTTATCTGAGTTCAGTAGCATAGACTGCCAGTATCCCCACGTCCTAAGTTCATTCATTATGGAAAAGAACTCCGAAGCTGAACAAGGGAAGAAGAGGGGGCCACAAGAGCAAAGTTAGGGCAACACCAATTTCCACTTTAAAGTGGAGAGACGATTTGGGGATTTGTTATCTTTTTCAGAAATACAAGGCAGTTGGAGAGAGGACCAATAGTAAAATTTTAAATTGGATGGGCATTTTAGGATCTTATTACAAAAATGGTCATCTTTTATTGCTACATCAGCATGTCCATGGGAATTTTGGGTGTTAAATGATTTCTGGGCTGGCAAACGAGGTTGTATATTACACACTACCACTGTGAGGAGAGTTAAAAATTAATATGAAAAGCTGTGAACGTAGAAAATTATTGTGAGGAATGCCACGGGAGGACTATGTACATACCTAGTAATATTTCATGCTGTTCTTTCTAAAACCAGCTGCCCCACCAAAAAAAAAGGATATGAAAATAGAGTTTGTATCATATACATCATACTTGAGGATGCATTAAAATAGAATTCTTAATGCAAGCTGCTTCCTTTTCCTTATTTAAAAAAAGTGCGGCTTGCAAAAAGATCTAAAATTTTTAGTCTTGCCGCCTTTTCATTTTGTGCAATGTCCTGACTTATGTCTTCATAACCTGAAGTTCTCATGGTAAAGAAGTTTGCACTATTTAGTAGTAGTTTTGAAATCTAGTTGGGCACTTTCTTTTGTAGTTACCTGGCGAAGATACTGGTACCTGAAGGTTCAAAGGATGTACCTGTTGGACGACCCATTGCTATTACTGTAAGTCCTTGTCATGTAATGGATGTATGTTTGTGTTGAGTTAGAGGCAATGGTTACACATAAATTTCTGTTTGGTCTTTTTTTGTTTTTTGGTGTTGCCTCCATTGATTTTATTTTCCCTTCCGAATTTCATGTTGATTCAGAACTTGAGATCTGCATTATTTGTTGCTTTTATGCCTGTTTTTGGGGTCTACTGTCTGCTACAATACATCATGATGTGTCACCCTTACCTGAATGCTTCTAATGAGGCCCCCATATACTGCAAGTTATGGCAGGTACTGTAGCTTCTTTGTGTTAGAACCGGTTGGAAGGATAGAGTGTAGAGGATGATTTAGATTGTTATTTGATTTTGTTTGTTTACTTTGCAAATAACCCATAGCTGAAAAACATTGCCAATGTGACTTCTTCCAGTTTTCTGTGGTCCCTCTAACTGTTCATTGTTCTTGATTACAAAGGAGAGCACAACTGTAAAACTACTGCTTCCTGTTGTAATTTTTTTAAAATTTAATTGTATGTCCTTATGTCAGGATTTTCTATGTGCTAGTCATACAATCCTTTTTTTTCCTGGGTGGGGGGGGGGGGGGGTTCTAATTGTCCTGACTTGTGATGGAGATGTTTTTTCTCAATGAAGGTTGAGGATCCTGATGATATTCAAAATGTCGCTGCTATTACTGGTAATGAAACAGAGGTTAGAGAAGATAATTCAGCTATACAAGGTGTTGCATCCAAAGATTCCCAGTCGCAAACTAGTACGGTTAGTGTTGACACCTCACAGCTCCCTGCTCATGATGTCCTTGGAATGCCAGCATTGTCGCCCACAATGGTAAGAATTTGTAAGGATTGGGGCTAACGATTCCATGTTTTCTTGATTTCATTTATCCAATGGTCGTTTCTCTGTTTCTATTGGTCTATCTTTCTGTCTGCTAATTGGTTGTTAAAATTCTCATTCCCCCCTTCCCATAGGATAAGGGAAACATTGCAAAATGGAGGAAGAGAGAGGGTGATAAGGTTAGTCCTGATGCAGTATAAGTTATTAAGTTGACCTTTGGTGCGTTGTTTCTTGTAAACACTTATACATGGTTTTGCAGATAGAAGTTGGTGATGTGATATGCGAAATAGAGACAGACAAGGCTACTCTTGAGTATGAAAGTCTAGAAGAGGGGTAATAATCTTTTTCTTTGCTGAAGTCCCACTTAGCGATCCTGCTAGTTGTATCTATTGTGCTGCTCTTGAGCGTCTGTAGTACACTAAAACTTAGACATGATATTGCATCTTTGGTGTGTACTAGTCAATGGTCCAAACAGTTTGATCACCTCAAAAAGGATTTCGTTGTGCCTTTGGTCATCTGTGCATGACCCCTAAGTCAAAACTGTGTAGCCAATGAGGTGTGGCATCAATATCTTAACCTAGTTCAGTGCACAATATATTATGTTAGATTATGTACCTGTAAACTTTAACTGATGTAATATCAGGGGGATTATGCTGCTTTAAACCTGTCCTGGCTGCAAAATACTGGGGCCTGTTTTTGTGGGGGCCATATTAGATGAGACAATTAATCTGGCAGCCACAAGAATAATCCTTGAATTATTAACTGTTTCCGTAGAACTATGTTTTTCATTTTATTTTCTTTTTGTTCAATTTTTAGAGTCTGTTACTGATCGGGTTTTTATGTTTTCTTGTTCTGCTTCTATAATTGTCTTAGGCAGTATTTCATTTGGAGTTAGGACTAGCTTTATCTTTAGGAATGGAGTTGCATGCTGTAAATATCAGTTCAATAGTTTTGTAACTAACAAGTATTCTACAACAATTTCTCAAATATTTAATAAATTTTCTGAATTCTTAAATTATTAGTAAGTTTTCATAAGTGATTTTATTCTAGAAGACGTCTTTTCTCAGTGGATTACGGGCCATGTCTGCTAGTGCGTTAAATTAGTTCCTTCTGTGCTAGCATTCTGCATCAACGTGGGAGGCATACCTAGGGATGGCAACGGGGCGGGTTGGGGACGGGGAATCCCCGTTGGAATCCCCACCCCCCGTCCCCGCTGCGGGGAAAAAATTCCCCTCCGTCCCCATCCCCAGCGGGGATTTAATCCCCGTCGGGGCCCCAACGGGGATTTTTACCTGCTGATTTTTTCCTACCTTCTAAACTCTTTACGGCCATGAGTACAAAATTCAGTATATACCTAGGATTTTTACAAAGAAAATTACATATATAACCTTAGTTATTTCATTTAAAAATTTTGAAAATAAGGTTTTTTTTTATAATTTTAATTAAAATTGGGGGCGGAGGCAGGGATTTTCCCCCAATCGGGGAATTGCGGACGGGGATGGGAACAGGGCAAACCCCCAGCGGCGAAATGGGGACGGGGACGGGTTGAACTATGTCCCCGTCCCCGTCCCCATCCCCGAGCGGGGATTAATTTTCCTCCCCGTCCCCGTCCCCGTCCCCTTTGGGAACGGGGATTTTCCCCCACTTCGGGGCGGGGCCCCAACGGGGACGGGTATTCCCCAACTTTTTGCCATCCCTAGCCGCATACCCAATCAGGGAGCTCAGGATTGATCTGTGATCACATATCAATCTTCAAATCTTAGGTATTTCCGGGAAATTGTTTTACTTATTTTGGTTTTATTTTTGTCTAATTATCTTTCCTTTTTAATGATCGTTTTTCGTAAAACTTCTTTTACTAATTTTTAAAAAATTCCTATTGGCTGTTTCGAGAAAATTAGTTTACTTCTTTTCATTTCTTGTTTAATTTTCTGAGTGTCCTCAGCGGCGGTCTCTTATGTGCTAGCTCTGTTATGATAATTATATGCAGTGCTTTCTTTTGGTTTTGGGCCTTCTCTTTTCAGTTTTGTAAATTTTATATTTTTGGGATAAAGATTTTTTTTCTTTTTTGTTTTTGGGGATAAGGATTTAGGTTTGTTACTGCTGCAAGGAATAAAATTAGTATCTAATTGAATAGCTTTGTAACGTGCAGTTATTTTGCACCATTTTTTCAGTAGGAGACAGAATGAACTATTCTGAGTGATTCCTTTGAATTCTGCTACAGTTACTGAACATCTCTTGTAATTTCTGGTGGATTCCAAGGCTACTTTCGGTAGTCCAGTAAATTAGTTCATGCACCTTTTTGTTCTACATCATAATGCAGATTAATGCAGATGAAGAATAAGGAGGAAAGAAGCTAAAATTAAGAGTATAAAGCCCTATTCTTTTCGTAGTTTAATGGACCCAACCCATTCCTTCCCCCCCTTTCCCACATCATCCCACACTTTAGAAAGAAATACCACTCCTTCCTACTCGTACATATAACTATTATTCCATATTTTGAAAACTTTTATAATTTATGTAATTGTGTGTACGAATAGTCTGATAACAATTATGAAAAGTTTTATTTATTTTTCGGATGTTATGGAAATATTTGTTAGTTGTGCCGGAAATTGTAATGATATAATTTTTGTTATATATATTGAAGAAATAATAATTTTTTCCTGCTTTGTTAAGCAAATGTTAGTTTTTTGTGACTGGTAGATATTTTGTTAAGCAAATAATAATTTTTTGCGTTGGTTATGAAATATTTGTTATAGGTTACCAAAGCGTGGAAGGTTGTTGCTGTATGTGTAACAGATTTATTTTTCATTCATCGTAGTTTGGGGCCAAATTTGCAGATGTTTTTTCCGGTATAATGAAGGAACGTGTAAATTTTTTTTTTGTTATTTGTAATTCGTGACAGGAAGTGTAGATGTATTGTACGTGTATTTTGAGCAAATATTTTTTTCCGTGTGCGTTAGTAACAAAATATTGGAAGTTTTTCACACAAATTGCAGATGATTGTTTTCCGTGTACTAAGGACTTGATCTTTTTGTTGGGAAATATGGGTTGGTAAATTGGTGAAATTGGTTGAGATTAGTAGAAGTGGGTTAAAATAGGTTGAAGTGGGTATTTTTTTATTGAAGTGGGTTAAAGTGAGTATTTTTTTGTTGAAGTGGGTTCAAAGTTGGTTGAAGTAGGTTGATTTTTTTATTTTTTGGTGTACGATGGGTAGAAGTTGGTTAAAATAATGAAAAATGGGTTGAAGTGGGTTGAAGTTGGTATTTTTTTTATTGAAGCTCATGAAGTGGGTTGATGTGGGTTGAAGTTGGTTGATGTTGATAAATTTGGATTTACCAACGAAAAGAACATGGCTTGAACATATGTGTATTTTTTTCACTGTTCGTATTTGGTTAATATATGAAAAAAAATACATTCGTAATCTGTTTTACGAATAACGAAAACTACAATTTTTTTTGAGTAACAATGGTCACGAAACAATATTTCGTGTCTGAGTCAACACAGAAAAATATTTTTTTCAATCTAATTTTTTTTTTATCATCGGTAATTGCTCTCACAAATGAAAGATTACATTAAAGAAACAAAATACGTAACTTACATCATCTCTCCTATTTCATTCAACTCCTTCCCACTCCATCCCCCCCTTTCCCACACTTTAAAAAAATATACTACTCTTACCCTCTCCCACCCACTCCTTCCCTCCCTTTCCCACTTCCACCCATCCCACACCTGTAATTTCCCAACGAAAGAACAGGGCCTAAGAGATATCCTAGTACTTAAGATCGGTTGCTTTTTGATAATTTATGTTAAGTGCTGGGAGATTTATATATAGACTATGTTTCCTCGAATGCCACGATCCATTAGGGATAGTTGAATGATATAATATTCCATTTAAACGTGATTTCTCCTTGCTTCTCAGTCTTCTCCCGTTTGTTCCCCCTCTTCCTCTGTTGCCTCTCTAATCCTTCTCCCTTCTCTCCAAATCCCTTCTCTTCTCTTTTTCCTTCCCCTATACCTATCAGTTTGGTTCAGACTTCGGAGCAATTTGTTCTACATCACTTCAGCTATGTAGTTTGTCCCCCCTTCATTACGGTTGCTTCTCTCTCATGAGTCAATGTAGACCATGGATTCAAAATGAGGCCATTCCACAACAAAACGGCCACATTGGAAAGATTTTGAGGTTGAGCAAATTGTGTTTGAACTCCACAACAACGGCGATGTGCTATGCAATTGCCACATAACTTGATCACGCAATATCGCACCTGTTTTTGCTGCTATGAGTGAAGCCACTGTTTGTATTGTTGGTGTAGACATTGTGTCTGTCTAACATTTAAAATTGGGTTTAGATACTTGTAGTCTTAACTCTTAAGCCATTTCATACATCTGTTTAGAAAATGGGTCGTTTAGCTATTTGGCGGGCTACTTGGAGGGAGAGGCAAAGGCGCAAAGCTATGTTCTTTCAAGAATTCAAGCTGTACTTTTCAGAGGATAACTTTGCAGGCGTTTCTGAGGATAACTTTGCGGGGGGGAGCCTCCAGTGCATGATTGGCCCTTGATCTCCGTTGGGCCACCGTCAGGTTCGGAAGATTTGGTAGCCCCTCTTGCAGTTGATTTCTCTTTTCTTCAAAATTCCGATGAGTCTTTCTCTGTTGAGGAGGTGTGGGATGGTCAGAATGTGAATTCTGAGAGGGTCTCTAAATGGGTAGCCTCCAAACTCAAAGGCATTGCATCTTGTATTGGTGTGGCCGTTTCAGGGTATGAGACTGAGGTGATTCAGCTTCTGTCAAGAATTGAAAGAAACAATAGTTTGCTTAAACAAAATGTGGTTAGAACGCCTCCGGCAACAAGAAGACAAAGAGACTTGCGAAGACTTGAATTCGGAGTGAACTATGACAGAGCTAGTGCCTCTACAAGCGGGACGTTAGTGCCTTATGTTTAGATTGCTTTCTTGGAATGTGAGGGGCATCAATGACCGCGACAAGAAAGTTTTGCTTCAAAGTTTTTTGAGGGACTGGAAATGTGACCTTGTGTGTCTACAAGAGACAAAATTGGAGGCCGTATCACCTTCTGATGTTCGAGCGTTATGAGGTAATCACTCTATTGATTTTGCAGCCCTTAATGCAGTAGGCTTATCAGGGGGTGTCCTTGTAATGTGGAGCAAGAGTGCGTACCGCTTGGTGTCTTCTTTTTGTGGAGACTTCTCGATCACCTGCATTCTTCAAACGGTCGAGAGTGGTTTTGATTGGGCTTTCACAGGTGTGTACGGCCCTCAAGCGAGGACTGATAAATTAAGATTTTGGGAAGAGCTCCGTCTTATTAAGGACAAGTGGTCTGGGCCTTGGTGTGTAGGAGGAGATTTTAATGAGATCTTATACCCTCATGAAAGGAGCTCGGGTGTAAGTCCCTCTAATTCTATAGAGGAATTCCACAACTTCATTAATAGTTGTGCTCTGGTTGATCTTCCTTTACAAGGGGGTGACTTTACTTGGTCTAGAAGTGGAGAGGTTCTAGCCAGTTCAAGACTTGACCGTTTTCTTATCTCCTTGGAATGAGAGGATTATTTTATCGATGCAATTCAAAAAAGGCTGCCTCGACCTCTGTCAGATCATTTCCCTATTTGCTTAGAAAATGGGTCATTTCAGAGGGGCAGAGTTCCTTTTAAATTTGAGAATATGTGGCTTGAAGTTGAGGGTTTTCGGGATCTTATTAAAAGATGGTGGGAAGAGGCTCGCATTGAGGGATATGCTAGTTTCGTGGTTGCGAAGAAATTGAAGGGGATCAAAGCGGAAATCAAGAAATGGAATAGAGAGGTCTTTGGGGATATCAAGATTCGGAAGTACAACCTCATGGATTCTATTAACCAACTTGACGTGAAAGAGGAAACTTCTGGTCTTTCTAATGAGGAATTGGAGCAGAGAAAAGCTGACAGAGATGAGCTAGCGAAAGTCATCCTTATGCATGAGATTTCCTCGAGACAAAAGTCGAGGGCATTGTGGCTTAGAGTTGGAGATCGTAATACTAGATTTTTTCATAGAGTAGCTAATTCTTGCAGGAAATTCAACTCTATGTCTTTTGTGATTGTGGATGGAAACCGTTTTGAGGATTTGGACGACATGAAGTCCTCCATCCATGGTTTCTACAAATCCCTCTTTACTGAGTCTGAAGCTTGGAGACCAAAGGTTGACAACTTGATGATGCCCTCATTATCAAACTCAGCCAGAGAGGGGCTTCAGTTGGAGTTCTCAGAGGGGAAAATTTTGAAAGCTCTACATGATTGCTTTGGCGATAAATCTCCTGGCCCAGATGGTATGACTATGGCTTTCCTCCAGGCAAATTGGGACACTCTTAGGAGTGATGTTCTAAGGATGTTTTCAGAGTTTTACCACACTGGGAAATTTGTGGCAAGCCTCAATGCTACTTGTATTGGGCTGATTCCTAAGAAGGCCAATGCAGAGGATATTAGAGATTACCGACCAATTAGTTTAGTCGGATGCATTTACAAGCTTCTGTCTAAAGTTTTAGCCCAAAGATTGAGAGGTGTCATAGGGTCTCTTATCTCAGAGAATCAGAATGCCTTTGTAGGGGGTCGTCAGATTCTGGATGCCGTACTCATTGCAAATGAGCTTATTGACTCTAGAATCAAATCCGGGATTCCGGGAGTTGTATGCAAGCTGGACATTGAAAAGGCCTATGACCATGTCAATTGGGAGTTTTTGATGTATGTCTTGAGTAGAATGGGATTTGGGGAGAGGTGGATCACTTGGATTCGGCAATGCGTCTCTTCAGCTTCCTTTGCAATACTTGTCAATGGTTCTCCTACAGATTTTTTCTTGGCTTCTAGAGGCCTTCGCCAAGGGGACCCAATCTCTCAACTTTTGTTTTTGTTGGTCATGGAGGTTTTCATGAGGATGTTGCTTGCAGCCACTTCAGCAAGTCTCCTATCTGGGTTTGCAGTGGGCTGAAGGAACGCAACTACTATTAATGTATCCCATCTTTTCTTTGCTGATGATACAATTGTTTTTTGTGACAATGATTGTGAGCAGATGGTGAACTTGCGTTGTATTCTCATTTGGTTTGAGGCAGTGTCTGGTCTACGAGTCAACTTGGCTAAAAGCTCTATTTTGCTGGTGGGCCAGGTGGATAATATTCATTTGCTAGCGGGTGTGTTAGGATGCACCGTGGATTCTTTCCCTACCTACTATTTTGGTCTCCCGCTAGGAGCTAAATTCAAAGATAAATCTATCTGGGAGCCGGTAGTGGAAAGATTTGAGAAAAAGCTCTCTGGATGGAGAGCTAACTATCTTTCCAAGGGTGGTAGACTCACTCTCATCCGAAGCGTCCTTTCTAGCATTCCCACTTATTTCCTATCTCTTTTTCCGATACCGGCGTCTGTGGCGGCCAAGTTGGAAGCTATTCAGAGGAAATTTCTTTGGGGCTCCTTCGGTGCTGATTTCAAGTATCACTTAGTGAGATGGGATATTGTTAAGCTTCCCATGTCACAAGGAGGGTTGGGAGTTAGAGACCTGAAGCTCTCTAATGAGGCTTTGCTTGGTAAGTGGCTATGGAGATTCACGAATGAGAAGACCAGCCTTTGGAGGAGGGTGATTTGTACCAAGTATGGTGAGGAGGGGCTTGGGTAGTTTCCCTCTAGACCAAATGGGCCCTATGGAGTAAGCCTTTGGAGGTTTATTTATAAAGGATGGGATAGATTTTATCCTCATCTTTCTTTTGAAGTGGGCGTTGGCTCTACCATTTTGTTTTGGCATGACCGCTGGTGTGAAGGTGCTCCTTTGAGGGACCTTTTCCCTTCTCTTTATACTCTTGCGGAGAATAGAGAAGCTATTGTGGCCACTTATTGTGACAATGTGTCGGGGTTGTGCATTTGGTCACCTATTTTTATTCGTGATGCCTTAGTGGATGACGCCTCCCTTATAAGCTTGCTTATTAAGCTGAATGGGATTCATATCGGGAAATCATCTCTTGATTCAGTCAAATGGGACCTCAATCCTAAAGGGGGCTTCACGGTGAAGTCTTATTATATGAGGCTTGCTTCTGTACCTTCAGCACCTTTGCATCGATTTTGGGGATTGTGCTTTCCATGGAAGATCATTTGGAAATCTCGGGCTCCATTTAGAGTGTCTTTTTTGTTTGGGAGGCTACCAATGACAGTATTTTGACTTACGATAATTTGCAAAAGAGGGGGAAGATCTTGGTGAACTGGTGCCTGTTATGCAAGGCTGCAGCAGAATCGGTGAACCACTTATTGCTTCATTGCCCTTTTGCAAGGGCTCTTTGGGATTTAGCCTTTAGTTGTTTAGGAGTTTCTTGGGTTTTGTCCAATTCTATTTCGGATCACCTCTATGCATGGGAGGACTTTTTTGGAAGGAAAGCGAAGAAGAAGATTGCTAGATTATTTCCCCATGCAATTTTTTGGAGCATTTGGCGTGAGAGAAATAGGAGAGTCTTTGAGGGTGTGGAGATGCCACTTCAATGCTTTAAAGATTATTTTATTAAGGCTCTCTATTTTTGGGACAAAGGGATCTTTTGTTACTCTTCTCTTGATCTCTTAGATTTTGTGGATACTGTGTATATGGGATGTGTATAGCCTTTTGTAGGATGCTTTCCTTGCATCCAACCTTTTGTTAATGAAATATATTTTTCTTTTCCTGATAAAAAAAAAAAGCTGTACTTTTCAGAATGTTTAATTGGAGCGTTGTGCTTATGGTGAAAGAAATTTGAATTTTTTGGATTTTGTAGATTATATTATGGATGAGAGCTTGACGCTTGATGTTTTTGTATTTTCCCTTCTGTACATGGGTGACGAGCCCTTGGCGTCTTAATAGAACTCTTGATTAGTCATGTAAAAAAAAAAAAGAAAAAAGAAATTCAAGTGCCCATATCCTTGTGGGAGCCTTGACTATCTGACATGGGCACTTGAGATGAAATGAAGAGTTTGAAACCTAAGCAACATCGGTCATTGCTTTAAGATTTTTTTTTTTTGAATTTGTTGTGGAATTCTTTGAGCATTTTCTTCTGTAATACTTGGACTCCTATCTTTGACAAGGCTTTGTTTTTTTTTGCTTGTTTTACTCTTATTCCCATGGTGTGCAACCACTAGCTATTCAATTCTTAAATTTGTTTCCCTGAGGGAGATGAAAATTTAAAATTAAACCTGTATCTGAAGGAAGTTATGGTCAACCATTATTGAACCATCATTAGTGGTTGTATACAAGTAACTATCACTGAAAAAATGTTGTTGTGGAAAAATTACCTTTTGCATATGGTTAAATGAGCTTTATCTATTTGCTCTTTTACTCATGCAGTTATCTGGCAAAAATACTGGCTCCTGATGGTACAAAGGATGTTAGTGTGGGGCAACCAATTGCGGTCACTGTAAGTTGTTGAGATGCTAGCACGATACCTTCCTCCCCCCCCCCTCTTTAAATAAATGGTCCTTTGTTATTGTTTCCACCGGAACAAATTATTGGCATTAATCCAACCACTCTGGTTTCATAGATTACACTTGTTAATCTGCCCTCTCCTGTCATGACTTGTTGGCAATTTTTCACATGATATTTTGTGTTTCTTTTAGGTGGAATCTGTAGACGATATTGAAACAGTAAAGGCAGCATACAACAGCGGTCCAATAGCAAAAGCAGAAAAGCAAGCAGTTCATGATGAAAAAACTGAAGTTAAACAACAGAAACGTAGCATCAGTAGAATCAGTCCATCTGCAAAGGTGCTTATTTCAGAATTTGGACTTGATGCATCCTCGTTAACTCCATCAGGTCCTCGTGGTACTCTGCTAAAGGGGGATGTCTTGGCGGCAATAAAGTCAGGAAAGGGCCCATCTAGAACTGCTTTATCAAAGCAGAAAGAGTCTCCGTCACCTCAAGCCCCATCACAGAAATTGCCTTCTGCAGCATCACATTCATATACTTATGAGGATTTACCTAATAGCCAAATTCGAAAGGTGGGTCTGGTTTTCTCATTTCATTCGTGGACTATATTCTGTTCAGAATGGCATATCTTTGAGTTTTTCTTTACTTTCTTGTTGGGTAGAATGATTCGGCTTGTATGTATAAAACACCGGTGTTCTTAGTGGTTGTATCTACCTGGAAATAGTGATACACATCATACTATTACCTGGGCCCAATTTCAAAATAGAGCTTGCAGGTTGTTTGATGTACGTGCTTTGTGATTTACTTTGTTTCAATGGCCATATTGAGATCAGAAATGTACCATAGTTATGGGATATACACTAAGTCATTAACTCTTATTAATTACTATGGGATGGGACTAGGGTTGTATGTATTTTTTAGTATTGATGTTGTAATGAACTTCTGGTATGCTTGCAGGGCTTAAGTAATTGTTTAGTATTTAATCCCACAATGATTGTCATAGTTGACTCTTTTGGGGTCTCCTATCCTGAATTGCCGAAGTTGATTAAGATCAATCACCAATACATTCTCTCAATTCATGTAGTTATCTTTGAAAAATATAGCGCAAAACTTCAACCTTTATGTTTTGTTACAACTCAAATCTCAATCAAACTCAGTAATTCCCTAAATTCTGTAAGTCATGGTCAATGTATCTTTCATGTTGACTAAGAAAGCCTACATATCAATGATCTGACTTTAACAACCTGAAGGTAGGCTCAGGCTCAACCTGGATACAATACAAGGCCAGTATAATTCCTTTGACGTGGGGTGTGATGAGCCTAGAATTTGTTTGATTACAATGGTCTGCATTAATAAGTGTCCAAGTTCTGAGAAGTGTTCTGTTAACCATGACAAAACCAGTGGTTTCGGTGCTGTAATGCGGTCTCTTGATAACGGAGGAATAGTTTTTCATTGTCATTCTTCTATAATGTCTCTTGTTTTATTCTTTTGAGATTAGGATGTTCTGGAACAAACTTTTTATGAGTGGTTTCTTGGAATTCATTGTTTCTTTTCAGGTCATTGCTAGGCGGTTGTTGGAATCAAAGCAAAATACACCACACTTATACCTCTCTACAGGTATGGAATGTTCATTAAGTTTCTTCCTCTTTGATCTTCGCCCTCCTCCTCTTGCAGACGCTTTTTCTATTTTTATTTATTATTTATTACTGTTGTTTGTGATCAATGCAGATGTTATACTGGACCCTTTGCTATCATTCAGAAAGGAACTTATAGGTATTCAGCCACCTATGTTAGTGCTTCCGTATGTAAGTTGGTTATGCTATTTGTCTTGGCCTTCTTTAACTCTGCTTTTTGTATATCCAGAGAAGCATAACGTCAAGGTGTCAGTGAATGACATTGTCATCAAGGCTGTTGCTGTTGCCCTACGAAACGTGCCTCAAGCAAATGGTAAGTTTTGTTAATCCAGCGTATTAGTTTCTGTTAGACTTCTATCTGTAATTTTTGACCAGGTACGATGCGTGCTTCACTCAGACCCCCTCTCCTTCCCCAAAATAAAAGTGCAAATCCAAAATCCCCTATGGCCCTATTTGGGCAAAAGCTGGTGAGTGCTGGCTATGGAGGGACTATTTACCTACATGGGGCTGCATTACTGTATTTTAGTAACTCTAGCTGGTTACCCTAGCTAGCAAGTCACCTGTAAAACTAATAAAGCCTTTTCTGTTTATTTTGCAATGCCTTTGGTTTGTTGTAGTAGTGTACCTGCTCTGCATGTATAAATCTGTCCATGAAATGTTATAGAATTCCTACATAGATTCCTTGCAATTTCTTGATGTAATCTCCCATAAAATTGAGCATATTGTTCAGATGAACTTAGAAATAGAATTATAGTCTCCGTTGTTGTTGGCTTTTGATCATGTTGTGATAAGTGTCTTTCCACTGTTACTGCTTCCTCTTAAAGTCCAACTGATTGCCACCATCGGCATTAGCGTTGGCAGAAAATCAGGTTTGGGTGAAACTCAATTTTGTGCTTTTTGGACAAAGGCTTACACGATAAAAAGACCCAGGATTAGTTGAGATCCAAATTTCAGGCACAGTTTGATGTCTGAAAGTGGTTTGGATTTGTCTGGGTCCCGGTGTGGTCAACGTGGTCATGCTTCTGAAATTTTTGCCAACTGAACAAAAATCCATATTAAGAAACTAAGTCAACCGCAAAATTATCGTACTAGAACAAGTACAGTACTTACAAAAAACGATGATATTGTCTGCTTTATAAATTCCTCAACCCTCAACTGAATGCACTCCAAAAATGCTTCTCAAATGTGTGCTAATTGCTACTTATGTCTGTTAGGCTCTAAGAAGCGGATGGGGGCTAAAGATATGAAGAACAGGCTTGCTGAATTTGGGTAGATGCCCTTTGTAGGGACAGAACATGAGTAACAAGATGAAAAGGGACCCTATGCTCCATAGAATCTAGAATTAATGTCACCCATATCCCATTTGGTTTGGATCATCCATGGATTTCAATGAAGCTCCAATCAACCATTAATGATATTTTGAATTTTTGAAATGAGTGTAGTTGTCTTGGTGGGTTGTAGTAGCATCAGAAAGAAGTTTCTTTGCGGGTTGAACGATGAAGGGTTTAGAAATCAGAGTGGCAAAGAGGGAGGATTGGAAGAGTAACTGAGGGAGTCAGGGAGAGTGGGGGCTGTGTGTAGCCGTGTCAGACTTGAGCGTAATCCACTACCCACCTATTGCCGAACAGATTTTTCTTCATGAATTCAACTGAACTTGACCAGATTGGTGAACTCAAGGCGAACAAGTTCCAATCTGGACAACTTTTGCTGTCTGACCTCTGAATTTGGACGGAAAAGAATTTATGTTGGGACTTTGGTTTTTCTGGATCAGACTGATTCCGTTATTGGATCTGCAAATGGATCGTCGGCGCTAGTCAGTGTTAATGTTGGAATAACAAGGTAGAAAATGGTTGTGTAGAGTTTTGCATGGAACAGTACCTGGATGATGTCTGTGTGACTGTGGTATCATAATTAAATTAGAATTGCTATAGCATTTTAGATAAGGCCTAGTTTAGATACATACGGTTTGTATTGTCAAAATGCGTACTATGATGGAAATATGGAATTGTCGTCTTCTTTATTTGTTGGTGTGTAAGCTGTCTTAGACTTTATACATCCTATCTTCTTCCATTATTGGGCTGAATGCAAAATGCGTAGTATTAACTGTTCCCATATATATTGCACTTGTTCTATGTTACTGTCATGGTTATGATTTGAGAGTTAGGTCCTATTTGCATGCTTTTCTGATTGGTACTTGTATAAGATCTGCTACTGATTTCAATCTATTGTGTTGGATTGTTGTAGCTTTCTGGGATGATAGAAAAGGCGAGATTGTCTTAAATAATTCAGTTGATATATCAATTGCGGTTGCTACTGAGAAGGTGCCTTTTTGATCCCATTATTTCTGGGAAGTTTAAAGCACCACTTTTCCTGAATGTCTTCTACTCTTAACTGTAGGGATTGATGACCCCAATAATTAGGAATGCTGATCAGAAGACTATAACTGCAATATCTTCAGAGGTAACCATGCGGGCAGCTCCTTTGCATATGCTTACAGATTCATTAATGCCAAAAATATTTTGATGTATAGGGGGATGCAGAGTGAGTTGTCTCATAGGACAACTGGTTTCTGCAACTGCTTTCGTTCTTGGGTCTGAAGAAAGTTACTTCTATGTGAAGGAAATTAAAATTTTTAGTACCTGGTAATTGGTATTTGTGATACTACTGTCATGATGGATTATTCTCTGTCAAAGGTTAAATCCTTTATTGCTGTGAATTTTGTTGCTGCAAGTTCTAGCATGAATTCTTGACACATAATTTTGCTCTTATTAATTAGCTAATTTTGTTGACACCTGGGCACCGTCCTCAATGCAGGTTAAGCAGCTAGCAGAAAAGGCCCGTGCAGGGAAGCTTAAGCCTGATGAGTTTCAGGGTGGAACATTTAGGTTAGTATTCTGTACAAGCTTTTACGTCTTGTCGTTCTAAATGTTGCATGTAAGAGCTTATGTATCTCCTAACATGATCATTCTGCAGTATCTCAAATCTGGGAATGTTCCCTGTTGACCACTTCTGTGCAATTATCAACCCTCCTCAGGTAATCTATTTTGTCTGCTCATTGCTTTCGGCCCATGTGCATGCAATCTCATCACTAGCTTGTGCTCTTTACATTAATGAAAAAGAGTTCAGTGACATCTGACAAACGGATACTTATTCTCATTTTCTGTCGAAGTTGCTGTTTCTAATATTTGCTCCCCTCTCTATCTCGGTAGGCTGGAATTCTGGCCGTTGGAAGAGGGAACAAAGTTGTTGAACCTGTAGTTGGGACTGAGGGTAAGATGCTGCCATGTGTGTTGCTGTGTTTCACTAGGCGTGATTTCAGCTTTGACCTGATTTTTGCTGTTCGTTCATTTTTGTTCAGGGACTGAGAAACCTGCAGTTGTCACAAAAATGAATTTGACATTGTCAGCTGACCATCGTGTTTTTGATGGACAAGTTGGAAGTAAGTGAAGTTGCAACCTCTCTTGGCTACACCCTGTTGTCTCCTTTGTTGCTACTTGTTCATTTGTTGTGCTTGGGATTGAGGTGGAAAGCAAGCTTGTCATTCTTGTGCTGCCACCTATTGTTGAGAAAAGAGTAATGATGTGTGATTTTTCTGTAGCATGTGGCTGATTTCTGGTCATCCTTTCAAATAGATAAGAGAATAAATACAAATCAGATATGTGAAGAAATGTTCATAGATATTTTATTTGGAGCAGGTCACCCTCTATTAGGTTTCAGCCATTTACTACCTGTGAATTAGGAAATATATCTACACCAGCTGCGAAGGAACCTTTTTCTGCGGGAGATTGCATTTTCTGTTTTAAAAGCTTTTCCTATGTCAATCATGGTCTATACTTCTCAGCCTCTTTTACTTAGGATACTGCCCATAGCATGGTCTTGGACACCCAGACAAACATGGATACGGACACTTGACATATGTTAGACTTAAAAGCAATTATATTGAAGTTTCTAAAGGCTGTGTGAGTCCACCAGAGCTTGGACGCATGCCTATGTCAAACTTTTGTAATTGAGTTTTGAGTGATATAAATCACAACTTAGGGCACTTCTCTCACCATTCTTGGAGCACCTTAAAAATGTCTTATGGCTATAAAACAGGAGAGCTTGATTTCCTAAATCTGGCTGGATTGAATCCTTCGCGATGGAAATGCCCTCTTTCAGAGGGGACAGCCTTTTCACTCTCACTTTATCAACTTTTCGATTACCTTCCTCGCGGATGTATAAGCCCAAGAGCTTCCATCAGAAGATATCCTTCGTCAATTTTATACTTGGCAAATTCCATAGGCTTTTATGATATTTTGATACAGGACTTTCTATTTTTGCAGTTTATTTCTTTTAAAAGTTTCGTTATTATTTTCTTACTAAATTAGGAGTCAGTTAAGGGAATGATGGGCTGACTGTAGTTGGGAAATCAACGGGAATTTAGGGGCCTTGGCAATGAAACAGTGCATATATTCATGCACATAGTTGAATGAATAACAACGAGCAAATTAAATCTCAATCCTCTCCTTCTCTCTAACTCTCTCCTCCCTCAGTCATCTCTTTCCCTAGAGCTCCATTGAAGCTCTGAAGTTTCTGCAGTATTCATCGAGCTCCTCTTTCTTTCTATGTTCCTGAGTGAGCTCCTTGTTGCTGTATCAGTGGTATCAGGGTAGTTCGATTTTCAAACCTAGCTGTGGTTTAAGAAGCTGGCTCATACAAGGAACTTGGCAGCAATGGAAGAGGCCATGAGAGTTATTTTGGAAGAACAAAAAAATGGCTACAACAACAGATTCAAGACCAGAATGCAAGTATTGCAGCACACCAACAGAAGATGCTCGAACAGCAACAACAAAATATGAGGGAATAACAGCAGTTGATTAACCAACAAAATCAGCTTCTGATGGCCCAAATTTTGGCTCAGTTGGAGCAAGAAAAAGAAATTGGAGAAACAGGGCAAAATTCTGGCAACTCTGACATTTGAGGAGGTAATATTGCTCAATTTAACCCCAAAATTGAGTTTCCTACTTTCGATGGTACTGACCCAAAGGGGTGGATTAAAAAATGTACAAGGTACTTTGGGTTATGTCGAATCCAAGACAGTCAGAAGGTAGATTTAGCTTCCTTATATTTAAAAGGATATGCAGAACAATGGTTTGGGAGCTATATTTGGGGAAGAAGGGGTGTGACTTGGGAGGAATTTATTGTGGATGTTTGTGCCAGATTTAGAGATAATTTGGGAGGAAAAGTGGTAGAGGATTTCAACAAATTGCAGCAGACAGGGTACCCTGGATGAGTATTTGGCCAAATTTGAGGAGCTTAAGGCTCTAATATTGGTCAGAAACCCAAATATGCCTGAGGCTTACATCTTGGAAAGCTTCATAGGAGGATTGAAACCTACCATTAAACCATTGGTGAGAGCCTTTAAACCTCACACCCTTGACTTGGCCATTGAGCAAGCAAGGTTCCAAGAAGAACATGTGCAAGCACTGAAGATCCCTCCTGATAGAACCTTTAGAACCAACCTGAATAATCCCAATTCCAAACCATTGTTGCCTACACCTACTTCTGGTTTTCGAGCCTCACAAAATTTCCAACCTAGAGCCCCACAAAATAACCTAACCTTATCCAAATTTCCAAACCAAAATTTTCAAAAACCAACAAGATTCATTCCTGCTGCTGAGAGGGCTGAAAAAATGGCCAAGGGACTATGTTTCTTATGTGACCAACCTTATGAGAGGGGGCATAAATGCAACAGCACAGGCAAGCAGTTGTTCCTTGTGGAGGTATTGGGGGATGAAGAATTTGGAGGCATAGAAACTTTTGATGGAGAGTTGGAGTTTGATAAAGAGGAGCGGATACCCTAGATATCCATCAATGCTATGAGTGGATGTCCCGGTTTTAATACCATGAGGGTGAATGGACATGTTGGAAAAAAGGCTATACACATACTCCTTGACTCAGGAAGTACTCATAACTTCCTAGATGTGCAGTTGGCAAGGAAACTGGGTTGTAGATTGGAGCCTATTGCTAAACAATCAATTTCTGTTACTGATGGAAACACCATGCAATGTCAGTATATTGGCAGGGGTTTCACCTAGATATTACATGGTACTAAATTTGTTTCTAACATTCTCCTTTTACCTTTGGGAGGCTGTGACTTGGTGTTGGGAGTTCAATGGTTGTCTACCTTGGGAATCATTAAGTGAGATTTCAAAAACCTCATGATGGAATTCACTTATCATGGTCAGCTGCATGTACCGAGAGGCATTAGTGTTAAAAAACCTCAGTTGATGCATCATGCACAACTACCTAAAGCTCTTAGAACTGCCTCCCATTTATGCATGTTACAGTTTAGTAAAACCTCAGTTGATGCATCATGCACAACTACCTAAAGCGCTTTAGAACTGCCTCTCATTTATGCATGTTACAGCTTATACCAAGCCTTGACAAAAGTTTCTTGTCCTTGGAGGCAGAAGACAAGCCAAATACACCACCACCAGTCCTGAAGCATCTGCTTGCCACCTATGAAGATTTGTTCTAGGAACCAGCTACATTACTCCCATCTAGAGGGCCTTTTGATCACAAAATTCCTTTGAAAGAGGGTACTTCTCCCATCAACTTTAGGCCTTACAGATATCCACTAAGGCATAAGGATATTATTGAGGATTTAGTGGGGGAGATGCAGGTTAAAGGTGTTATCCAGTCAAGCTCAAGCTCTTTTGCCTCTCCAGTGGTGTTAGTGAGGAAAAAGGATAGGTTATGGAGATTGTGTGTAGATTACAGGGAGCTCAATAAGTGCACAGTCAAAGACAAGTTCTAAATTCCGATAATTGAAGCATTACTAGATGAACTTGTTGGAGCCACTATCTACTCCAAGATAGACTTAAGGGCTAGCTATCATCAAGTGAGGATGGATGTCAATGACATTCCAAAAATTGCTTTTAAAACACATTTACGCCATTATGAGTTTTTGATGATGCCATTTGGGCTTACTAATGCCCCTGCTACTGTCCAAGCTCTTATGGATGAGATTTTCAAACCCTATTTGAGAAGGTTTGTATTGGTTTTCTTTGATGACATTCTGGTTTACAGTGCCAAGTTGGAAGATCATTTGGTGCATTTAGATAAAGTATTCCTATTAATGAGACAGAATGAGCTTTATGCCAAGCTCAGCAAGTGCAGTTTTGGCATGGCAAAAGTGGAGATATTTCATCTCTGAAAAAGGGGTAGAGATTGATCCTAAGAAGATTGAGGTGATATCTAAATGGCCTGAGCCAAAAACACAAAAGGATGTGAGGAGTTTTTTGGACTTAACAGGTTATTGTAGGAGATTCATAAGAGGGTATGCAATCATAAGCAAGGCTCTTACAGATCTCTTGAAGAAAGATGGGTTTGTTTGGAACCCTAAGGCAGCCCTGTTTTTCAAACATTAAAGACAGCATTAATGACAGCCCCAGTCTTAGCCCTCCTTGATTTTGATCACCAATTTGAGGTAGAAACTGATGCCTCCAGTTTTGGCATTGGGGCTGTGTTGCAACAGAAAAAGCACCCAATAGCCTTTATCAGCAAGCAGTTAGGACCTAAATGGCACCAGCTTTCTGTTTAAGAGAAGGAATTGCTAGCCATTGTGTTTGCTGTTAAAAAATGGGAGTAGTATCTCTTGGGTAGACCTTTCATCATCAAAACTGATCAAAAAAGCTTGAAACATCTGCTGGAACAGAAAATTACAACCCCTTTTCAGCAGTTTTGGCGTTCCAAGCTCATGGGGTTTGATTACATCATTTAGTATAAGAGTGGAGTGGAAAATATAGTAGCTGATACTTTGTCTAGGGTATCTGGTAGCTCCTTGTTGCTCATGGCCATATCACACTTCCAATCAGATTTGTTGCAGCTTATTGAGCAATCATGGTCCAAGGATCTTCAACTGCAACACATTATTCAGCCAAAACAACTGAACACTGATTTGTTTCCCAAGTATCAGTTGGTGAATAATCAGCTTCGAAGGAAGGGAAAATTATTAGTGGGATCTGATGAAGACCTCAGGTCTAAGATCTTACAGTGGGAACACACTTCCCCTCAAGGGGGACACTCAGGTAGAGATGCTACATTAAAGAAGCTCAAGCAACTGTTTTACGGGAAGGAAATGACCAAATCAGTGCAAAGTTTCATCAGGCAGTGCACTATTTGTCAAACATGCAAATATGATATTAGTGCATACCCTGGGCTCCTACAGCCCCTACCCATTCCAGAAAAGGTATGGCTAGACATCTCAATGGATTTTATTGATGGTTTACCTAAGTCTAATGGGAAGGTGGTCATTTTGGTTGTGGTTGACAGATTTAGCAAGTATGTCCATTTTGTGGCCCTCTCTCATCCATACACTGCAGAAACTATGGCCCAAGCTTACCTAGATAACATATACAAGTTACATGGACTGCCTAGAAGCATTGTCAGTGACAGGGATACCATCTTTCTCAGTTCCTTTTGGCAGGCATTGTTTTCTGTTCTAGGGGTGGAACTTCTCTTGTCCTCTTCTTACCATCCTCAGACAGACGGACAAACAGAAGTTCTCAACAGATGTTTGGAGAATTACTTAAGGTGCATGTGCATGCAGAATCCTAAGGATTGGGTTAAATGGTTGCCTATGGCTGAATGGTGGTACAACACCACCTTCCAATGTGCCATTCAGAAGACTCCATTGGAAGTATTATATAACCAGGAACCTCCCCTGCATCTACCCTACCTTCCTGGGGAATCTAGCCATAAGGAAGTGGATAAGACTATGCAAAGGAGGGAGGAAATGTTGAGACAGATACATCAGAATTTGTAGAGGGCACAGGAGAGAATGAAGCAATTGGCTGATAAAGGGAGGTCTGATAGGGTGTTTCAAGTAGGAGACTGGGTCTGGCTTAAACTATAAGCTTACAGGCAGATTAGTGTTCAAAAATGTGAAATTGGAGCCTAAATACTTTGGTCCATTTCAGGTGTTGGACAAAATTGGGCCTGTAGCTTACAAGTTAAACTTGCCAGAATCAGCTCATATACACCTCACTGTTCATGTATCTCAGCTTAAGGCTTTTGTGGGGACACTGCCTGCCTTACCCTATATACCTACTTGGTTGCAAGGAACCAACACAGCTGAGTCCAGAAGGCCTATCAAAATTTTGGCTAGGAAAATTGTGAAGAGAAGGAATGCTGTAGCTGTGCATTACCTTGTTCAGTGGGAAGGATTGAATGAAGATCAAGCCAGCTGGGAATTTGCAGATGAAATTGAGCACAAGTATCCTGACTTTGAACCTTGTGGCCAAGGCTCTTAAGGAGGGTGCATTCATACAGGCCTTGCTATTTTTGCAGTTTATTTCTTTTAAAAGTTTCGTTATTATTTTCTTACTAAATTAGGAGTCAGTTAAAGGAATGATGAGCTGGCTGTTAGTTGGGAAATCAGCGGGAATTTAGGGGCCTTGGCAATGAAACAGTGCATATATTCATCCACCTAGCTTAATGAATAGCAACGAGCAAATTAAATCTCAATCCTCTCCTTCTCTCTAACTCTCTCCTCCCTCAGTCATCTCTTTCCCTAGAGCTCCATTGAAGCTCTGAAGTTTGTGCAGTATTCATTGAGCTCCTCTTTCTTTCTATGTTCCTGAGTGAGCTCCTTGTTGCTGTATCATATTTAAGACTATTGGATAATGCGATAGTTAAATTAGCTTACCACATTCACTTGAATTGTGGTACTCGACAGCTATTTGCTAACAACTACAATAAAATAGCTCCCAGCTGCTAAAACAGCTATGAGCTACTTAACAACTAAAAGCTATCAAAACAACTAATTTTGCCGAAAAGGACCTAAAGCAATAAATTAGAGGGTGAAAGGTCGGTCTACTACGTTCAGAAGTTCGAGGCTAGTTGAAAGTTCTTGGAGGTTGAAGTTCCCGCTTCTGAATCATTATGCAAACCTGAGTCATTTTGAAGGAGATAAGCTGCTTGTCTTAAAGGACTAGAAAACCCTGCAAAGAATTGATGCAAACTCCTCCATCAGGTTCTCACATTTTTTTTTTCCCCATCAGAAACTGTCAAACCAATCAAACAAGATACAGATAATTTCATTGCACAATACCCAGTAGGTGAGATTAGATCCCTTTGAGATATATTTCATCATCATTGGCAGTTTTGATGAGGCATATGCTAGCAAATATGAGTTACAACGACATACGAGTCACGAAGGATAATGTTGATTACAAGTCACCCATTGCCTTAACAAGAATGCATTTAGCCACTCCAAAACCAAGATGTTGGAACTTAAGTCTAATGCCTCCATAGTTGCAGAGCATACAAATAAGTCATGCTTATTTATTGTCCGTCAGCAGTCAGCTACTCGGCATGTTTACGAAAGCTCTTGATACTGCTGGACTTAGGCTTCTGGGTTCAAATTTGGGATTTCAAGAAAATGACTCGCGCCTGAGAAGCATGACCTTTTGCGGCGATATCTATAGTGTTCAAGAAATACTTATTCGAATCCAAAAGCAGAAGACAATCTTTAAGGCATTTCATTCGGCTTGCTTAAAGTTTCTGGTGTTGAAACTTTGCGATATCAAGGAAAGTCCTATGGAGGAGTTTTAAGCAACACAGCTTCTTTGGAAATCTCTGCAGTATTCAAGTGATGTCGCTTAAATGCTGGAAAAATAAAGCAGTAAATCTAGGAGCAGTAAATCTAGGAGGTGAAAGAGCTGCCAAATAAATTAGAAATTGGAAGCTTAGTAAAGTTCTACGAAATTTATGCCCTTGAACTCTGAAACATTATTCAACGTTGTTTATTGTGAAAGGAGTTAATCTGTATTTGTTTAAATTTATGGGAAACCCAGAAAAGAAGTGTAAACTCCTAAATTTAGACCATCGTAATTTTTGTCTCATGTAGACAATATTGGGAATCGTCAAAGCAATCCAACAAGATAAATGTCTTCATCCCAATGAAGCCGAAAGAGGAAAGATTGTCTATTTCAGTCTGACAAAAGGCAACAGTAGTGCATTATTGTGTAGCTAATATGCTTGGAACTTACCTGCTTCTATAAGTAGGCTTGATCATCTGTGAGTTATGGTTAATGTGCAATCTCTTAGGATCATATATTCCTTTTACTTGCATGTATGCATCTGTAGAAGGAAAGCAAGCACATAATTCATGATACGGGCTTCGGTTCAGAGGGGAATGAAGTCCATTCACTTTAAATGCGCATAGCTTTGAGTATCCTACTTCAATTGCCTAGTATCCTTCTATGGGGGTAGTCTGCACATAAATCTTCATCCTTCTCTTCTCCTAGGATTGGGACTATCTAAACATGAAATCTGAGACAGGACAGGCATGAAGTAGGCGAGGTGGGGAAGTAAGCAAATCGTTCACTGAGAGACTGATGGCTGTCTTAGAGAGGTTTTGCATATACAAGCGTCTGGATAATCATAATTTGATGTTGGGGGAGTTGGATTTCCAACTATGATGTGTTAGTTTAACCTTATCTCAATCTTCCTGCTTCTTTACCACATATTTCTTTGGTCATTTTTCAGGGAATTTCCTTTCTGCTGTGAGGGGGAATTTTAGTGATATGAAAAGACTGCTTTTGTAATCCAAGCCTTCAAACTAAGAGCAAAGCTTCTGAAACGAGCCATTTCAATGTTAACAGCTGATGCCTTCTCTTTGTGGAAATTGTTCGGGTCCAATGGAGATGCATCGTTCATTTTTTTGACTGCCATTCTTAATGTATGGCTGACTCACTGTACAATTTTGATCTGGATGATTTTTCCTCGTTTTAATTCACAATTGTTTTGAGTAATAAGTCTCATAAATCCTTTGATTGAGCCTATGCATGATAGGAATGTTAACTGAGATTTCCTTTTTTTTTTCCCTAATTTTTTTGGGTTATAAATAGTTTGTGTACACATTTGTGTGGAAAAAGTGTGTACGAGAAAACTGGGCAAAACACGCCCATCATTTGTTGAATAAATACTTCTCATCATCCCAGCAGGGTTGCCTGAGTGAATGTTGCTTTGCGCTCAAGATTTTAATGGCTGTTATGGGTGAGTCTGGTCTACTATATGTTGACGGTTGTAATCCACATATTTAGTCACGTAATGTGATTAGTTCAGGCTACGTGATGGGATTTTGATCCTTGTAATGCATATGTTTTTGATTGATTGCAGCGTAGAGTTTGGGATGAGCTCTCACGTGCATCACATTGTGTATATACATACAGAATTTGGTGAACCTTATTTATGTTGGTACAACTTTGGTAGTTTCAGGCTGGTTAATGCGCCAGTGTTTCAAAAGGGGAAGCTAAAATTTCAAGGTAATCTAAATCCACGAAAATTCCCTTTGAAAAACCTCTACAATAGGCGGTGATTAGGGCTGAGCAAAAAATTCCAGAATCAAAAAGCCGAACTGAAAAATCAAAAAATTGTTTAACTCGGTAGAATTTTCTGAAGGATCGGATTCAGTTAGTGAATCAAAAAAATTTTCAATTTCGGTTTTGATTTCGGTTTTTCTTTCTGTTCGCCCGTTTTAGAATTGGCTAACAACATGGCTAGTTGAAACTAACACTTCAATTTTTGTTTCTAAAAAGTACTAAATTATATATTAGTCAAATGGAGACTTTAGAATTCTAAGACTAAATAATACAGTATTGTGGAAATTAATATTTAGTGTCTTAAATAGTCAAATTAAATAAAAATGGGAGTGAAAATTGAAAATTTACATATTATATTAATGGTTAATCGGTAACTGAAATGAAAAACTAATTAACCGAATTTTTTGGTCAGTTACAGTTTGCATTTTTGTCAAATTGAAAAAATTGGTTGACCGAAAATTAGTTAACCGAAAATTTTGATTTGCTTTTCAGTTCATAATTTCTTGTGAACCAAATTTTCAGTGATTTTCAATTAATCAAATTTTCAATTAATCAGTTTTGATCACTCCTAGCGGTGATAATTGAACAATTGAATCTATGACGAGCAAAAAAATTCCCTTTTTTCTTTTTGAAGAAGCTAATATCTAAATGGTGTCGTGACAACTATGCATAACTAGAGCTTTTTATTTTATTTTATTTTTGGTGGGGGATAGAAGATTACTAAGCTAGTGTCTGCTGAATCTAAAGCATTGTCCTTCTAATCAATTACTTAAATTATTAGGAAATAAAAACTCCTAATCTATTTTTAAAACAATTTTTTATGTACTTTGAATTTTTTAAGCTAGAATTAATGTTAATCATCAATAAGAATTTAAAATTTACTTACCATATAAGTTAGGAAGGGGAGCCTTGGAGCAACGGTAAGGTTGTCTCCGTGTGACCAAAAGGTCACGGGTTCGAGTCGTGGAATCAGCCATTAACAAAGTCATATTAGGCTGCCTACAATTAATCCCTTGGGGTGCGACCCTTCCCCAGATCATGCATGAACTCAGAATGCTTGTACACCGAGCTGCCAGTGTCATATAAGTTAGGAAGTTACATGACCTTTAGCATGCTTAAATATCATTCTATTGTAAACAAATTGGATATAAAAACTAAAATAGTATATTTCTCATGATATATATTTTTTTTAATTTAGTAATAATAGACTATTCTAAACTTAATACTTTGCATGATTATTAGACTATAATACAATCCAACTTTTATTTTCTATCAAAAACACCACTCACCTTTTGTTTAGTTCAAGTGTACCATTCACCTTTTATTTCATGTTTACACCTGCCATTCCAATCCTATGTAATCGTCCACAACAAGTTCTCTTATTTTTAAATTAATTTACATTGTTATGGGTGAATAATTTACTCAGTAAACTGAGAGCAATCTCCTCCTTCCTCTCCGTTGGCACCACCTCTTTAAATTCCACTCCTTCCTCCTTCCTCCTCCATCAGCTTCAGTCGTCCCCATTCAATCTCCAAATCCTCCATAGCCATATGTAGCTGCGTGGATGAGACGAGAACTGTTGTCGAAACCCTACAGCCACCCCCAGAACATCAGTATTGCCAGGCCAGGGGAGAAACATGTCCAGACGCAATGAGAAGACGTCTACACCAAGGCAAGGTCCGATCAACAGCCGCCCTACACAGAGGGGAAAGACTCACACAACGGCTAGGGTTCCAACGGAGAGAGCAGTACCAACAATTTCTTGTTCATTCTTACTAAACTATTGCCTATTGAATCTAAAGAATTGTACTTCTTACCAATTACTTAAATTATTAGGAAATAAAAACACCACCACCACCTTTCAGAGTTCCACTTTTGTAGGGAGATCCAATTGAACAACTTTATCCCTATTGATATTTCTACTTATAGAGAGACTGTTTCCAAATAAAAACGCATAATCTGTTTTTAAATTAATTTTTTATGTACTTTGAAGTTTTTAGTTAGAATTAAAGTTAATCATCAAGAATAATTTTAAATTTAATTATTATAAACAAGTTACATGACCTTTAGGACCTGTTTTTTTCGTAGGTAAATTGGGTGGGTCAAAAGGGTGAAGTGGGTTGAAGTTGGTTGAGGTGGGTTGAGATAGGTTGAAGTTAGTATTTTTTTTTAGGTGGGTTGAAGTAGGTTGAAGTGGGTTGAAATGAGTTGATGTTAGTTGAAGTGGGTATATTGTTTATGTGGTGGGTTGAAAATGGTTAAAATAATGAGAATATAATTAATGTGTGATAATTTATGAAGTTATCCAAATTTTGTTAAATTTTTATTTTTTACTTTTTTGATTTTTAATTTTTAATTTTTTAATTTTAATTTTTTTTGTTTTCATTTTTTTATTTTTTTGTTTTACTTTTTTTACTTTTTTTTTATTCTTTATTTTTTTAATTTTTTTAATTTTTTTATTTTTTTATTTTTTTATTTTCTGTTT
>JACYFF010031959.1:25877932-26029349 GCA_017589665.1 Selenicereus undatus
ATCTGAAAATAAAGGTCACTTTCTTGCTTTGTTTAAGGTTCATTTGGGGCACTTTGAAGGAGGGTTAGGGCTATTTTTGCTTTGATCCCAAATAGGCCGCAAAATTGGACCCTTACATTATTGTATCCAATGAAAATGATAAATGTTATGGTAATGTCACGGATAAGGATTTTATATCGGATAAGTGATAGAAGTGTCTTGGGTTTATAACTGGTAGCGCTGCAGATCCCATCACACTGGCCTTTTGGAAATAGAATATTGGCTGACATAGGCTATATATTCTTGAGAATAAAGAGACGTCTATGCATTATTAAGGTCATGTTTTAAGTATTTATTGCATATTTGAGCAAATTCAGCGCAATTCAGCATTTTTAAGTACTCATTGAAAATATTTATTTATATTTTCTTGACCGATTCAACATGTGTAAGTAATAAACATCACTTAGTACTTGTCATAAGTCCAATAGAACATGCCTATCCATTGAAAGTCTATATTGTTGGGTGTTGTTTTTAAAGTAGAGCTTATTATTCTAATTTAATATCCAAAAATTCAGATTATTAATCTTAGTTTTTAAATTACAGGTGACGCTGGCATTTAATGTATTTGGAGAGGGATTAGTTCAAAGAATGCCGAGGTGCAGAAGAGGGTATATACACGTAGTCAACAACGATTTTAGATATTGGGAGATTTATGTGATTGGAGGCAGTGCTAATCCCACCATCAATAGCCAGGGTAACCGTTACATCGCCCCTAATAACCCTAATACCAAGGAGGTAACTAATTCTCCTATTATTTTCTTTGCCACCTATTTTTGTCTCAATTGCGATGATGACGGTGCTCATACATATTCCCTCTCACAAGAGTAAATACTAGGATGGGTGACCTTTATCTAAGATCTTACGCATAATATTTACGTTGAAACAATGTCTCCATTTCATTTGCTCTCTCATCCTCTTTAATTACCACTAGAGAAGTTTTAGATGAGATCCCATCATATAATTATAAGAAATCATATATATATATATATAAGTGAGTTCGAATGCTGCAGTCGTGATACGTGTTATATTAAGCATTTAATAAGATTATATTTAAAATAAATATTTAAATAATATGTGATTTAAAGTTGTCATAATGAATAATGTCTTTTCAACTACTTCAATTAAGAAAAAAGGGAAATAAAGTACAGATATGTTAATATTATTATTTCTAAAACTTTAAATTATAAAATTAATCATAATATTTCTAAAAATATTGTAACTAAAATTTAAAAATAACCCGCGCATAGCACAGATTTAAAGGCTAGTATCAAATTATTAGTGAGACCGGTGTTCTTTAGACGGGGTTTCTTAAAGAAATGGGGTGCCTAATAATAGAATAAACTTTTTAATTAAAGTGACATAGTTTTTTTTTAAGGGTGACGTTAATAAAAAGTTACATTAATCATAAGTTTCTAAGAAGCCATGATAAAAGAGAAAAGAGTTAGTTAACTAAACAACCATGCACTGTATTACTTATGCAAAAAAATGTTGGTCATCAGAAAGAACCTCCCCCCCCCCCCCCCAAAAAAACAGTGTTCTATGAAAAACAAAACTCATAAATTCTCTTATATAGGAATTAAAATTCGCCTCATAATATTGTTTTGTTTTTACTGTACGTTGCTGATAATTGTCAAGAATACTCCTTATTAATCGGTTAGATAACCACAATGATCAGTGGAGGGTACCTTTCTGTCATTGTTTGTGTTTGGGTAAATTCAGGTGTGATTGTTTTAGTGTAGCTGGCAATGACAAAGACCAACCAAGGCAGTTTTGGTATCAATTTGCCTGGCTCTGTTCACACGGCAGGCTCATTATTTAGAGTATAGCGAAAAAAGTTTAATTTGACACGATAATACGATATACATTCGATCTAAAGTTACTAAGAAAAATACTAATCTGATCTGACCTATATTAATTTCAATATGAAGTTGATACAATTTGACTGTTTAATATGAAAATATTTTATTTTTCAATTTTAAACAAATTTATGCTAGTTTTAAAACTAATACAAAATTAATCTATTTATTAAATAAATCGACCCCGATCCAACCTATTTCTTAGCTATACATTGGAGGAGTGAGAAGCGATGCGATGTCGTTCGCCCCTACTTCTCTATTTCTAGGTGTGGTCGTAGTCTGCGCCATGGTGGGTGGGGTATTGCATCTATGGTGCCTGACAGCAAATTTGAGAATCTTTTCTCTTGCTTTTTCTATTTTTTAATTTTGTAAATATCCTTTTCAAAGATCCCCGTCATGGCAAGCTCAGACATTCACACTTGAAAAACATGACGAGTTTTTAGCCAATGGCAATGAGCTTTTGGGTCACTAACATTATTGGGCCCCTAGCACATTAAATTAGGAGGTCGAAATATGTAGAAGATATACAATGAATTATTTAAATATATCATCATAATAAATTTCGAATTTTTTACACTAATATAACATGATATAATTAAGTAAAACTATCACTATATAAATAAAAATAAGCGTTTACAAAAAAAAAATAAAATCAATTACAATATGTTTGCGTACTTTTGGTATACTCTTTACCGCTGTAAATATAATTCCTCAATTTGAAATAAAGAATCACTTATAATTTTTCAAAATAAATTTATTAATTTCATTCTAAGCCCTAGAAAAACAGTCGGCTCAAATGTAATCACCAAATAAACATTTATAGTTTAATGTTTTCACTTGATTAAGATGCTAAATATCACTTCAAACATTGTCACTTGAGATGATGTTAGCTAATATCAACCATTAAAGTTTTGAATACGTTAAATCTTAGGTTTAGTTTCTATATATGTCAATCAATCTATTAACTTTAGCAACTACTCGAAATAATCACACAATAAAAAAAATAAATTTATGTTACTATTTTTGTGAGGCTCTGGGGCCGGGCAGATATATGTGTGCTACATAGTGTTTAGACAATTATTTGGTTGGAAAACTTATTTAAAAAAAAGGACAGTTCGGTGCACAAGCATTTCGCGTTCACGCAGAGTTCGGTGAAGGGCCGCACCCCAAGGGCCCCTCAATGAATACTCAAAAATTGATTTATAACTAATAAATGGTACTAGATTTGAACCGGAACATTCTTGCTTAAAACTTTGTATCCATCCTCGTGTATTTCTACACAGGAAATTTTGGAGACATCTAATAAAATTAGAATGAAGCACGTTGTGCACTCAGATTTTGGCTTCATTGTACTTCCTATTTAGTGAGTTGTTTATTTTGTGTGAATGAAAATATTGAGCTGAAATATTGCTAACTAAATTTTCAGGTAACTAAACGGGTTGAGACGGATGACAAGGATTGGGCGGATTGGAACTGGAGGACAGAAGGGGACATAATGGTAAATGGAGCCTTCTTTGTTCCTTCAGGGCAGGGCCTTAGTGCTGAGTATGCTAAGGCATGGAGTATTGAACCCAAATCTGCTCAGCAAATTGATCACCTTACCCTCAACGCTGGTGTTTTTGGCGATCCTAGGTAACCCATCATAACTCTCTTTACAAATTGTTTTATCAGCTGTTAGCTGGTTACCTGCAACAACATTGTTCAAAACTTGGTATCGTACACATTAGTCACTTATCCGTTATGCTTTAGAAAATACTTTGGATTTGGGATTGATAGATCAGTGGGAAATACGTGATTAATTGTATTTGGGTCTTCCAACCTTTATTTAACTAAGTCGAACTACTTGTGGTCCATATAAGGCTAGAGCTCTTGTAAGTCATATCACATATTTTCTCTATTCATAAAACTTAAATTCAGAACTTTGTTTCTTAAAAAGAAATACATAATATGACATAAGGAGATTTCACTAAATACTCTTTTTTAGGTTCTGTTCTCGTTTGCTTTAAGGAGGGTAAAGTTTGCTTTAATAAGGGTTAAGATTAGAGCTTTTTTGGTTTTTATAATTTCTTATAGCTTTTTGTGACTTTAATTCTGACATCTTCCTACTACTCTTTACAACCATTTGATCAGTTTTTATAACTCTTTATAGTTTTTTTTCATAGTTTTACGTAACTTAAAATTTAGCCTTACAACTAAGAACAGGGCCTTACCATAATAAATGATGAATACTAGCTCTAGGCTCTGCATTAAAGCCCTGTTCTTTTTGTGGGTAAATTGGGGTGGGTAAAAGGGTGAAGTGAATTGAAGTAGGTTGAGGTAGGTTGAATTGGGTTGAATTTTTTTTATGTGATAAATTAAATTTAGTTAAAATAATAGAAGTGGATTGAAGTAGATTAAAATAAATTAAAATGGGTGAGGTTGGTGTTTTAGAATTTATCCATAAAAAGAACAAGCGCTTAGTGTATGAAAAGTAGAGTTGCCTCTATACTATCATAAGTAGGATAATATCATATCATATTATATTATAGGTAATACTTAATGTAAGTTCCATTTTAACACAAGTTTAAAAAAACTTAGGCTTTGTTAACACAACTTTTTTTCTTGTGTTTGTTTGAGAGAAAATCACAAAAGAAAAAAATAGAGGAAAATTTGTTAGAAATAAATGATAAAATTTTCTTCATAAAATTGTGAGGAAAGTTTGAGAAGTTCCCAACAGAATTTCTAACATTCTCCAACTTTATACTGTTTAGATGATATGATCATATGAACATGATTTAAGTAATTCATCAACATTCAAATTTCTCATTCAAATTCTTGTATTTTTTCATCAATCGAAAAAAAAGAAAAAAAATTCACTTTTTTTCTTCACATTTTTTTCTTTTAATTTTTTTTTACTAAATTTTTGAAGGATCAAATAGAGCCTTAGATATAGATAATTTTATTGTTACAATGGTGCAAGAGATGAGCAAAGCTACTGCTGGTGTCGGTGAACAGAGAGAGAGAGAGAGAGAGAGAGAGGGAGGGTTCAAGTTTGAAGATGGATTCTATGAGGCTCATCAAGTGTTACTTTTGCATCTGATACGATATGATTAGATTTGTTTTAGCCATTGTTACCTCTTCTAAAGATGCTACTTTTTAGAAAAAGCTGCCTCCTGAAAAAGCTTTTATCGGACGCTGTAAAGGTTTGAAAATTTTCTCAACTGCTTGGATTTTCATACCTAACCATGTGACTATTTTCTGGAGCATTCAGAGTCTTTGGTTCTTTTTATATTTATCATTATTTTATAGAAATGGACCGTTGATTTCATGCAAGTATTTTTGTTTGATTATTCATAGGATAAACTTCCTTAACTTCAAAACCAAACTTGTGTCCTCTCGAAAGGGGGGAAAAATAAGCACAAAAAGAGTTCACAGCACTTGGAATACTTGTATTTTCATTTTAATTGTACTTTTATGGCCCTACATGTCCAACATCTTATAGTGGAAAAAAAAAAGAGGTCACATATCATTAGAGCTGAGCAAAAAAATCGGGTACCCGATTTTGAACTTGATCCCAACTAGTTCCGGGATCGGTTCCAAACATTCTTGACCCAGTTTCAATTGGGATCGGGTCTAGATTTTTGGATCCGTTTTCATGAAAATGGATTGGGTACTCGATTCTGCTCAACCCTATGTATCATCTCTTTTTTTTTGTTTTTGTTTTTTGGTTGGGAAGGTGGTTGTTGGATCAATGGTCATGAAACTCTAGAGGGGTATGAGAGAGATGGGGAGTAAAAAAGAAAGAAGATATTTTTCCTAATAATTTTAATTAATGGTATTTGAATATAAATTTTTTTAATAATAATTGGAGTAAATTCTTTTAAATTTATTGTTTTGATGGTTCTTATTTAACCTCTAATTAAGGTAGTTCTATTTTTTATTTTCTATAAAAATTAATAAGTAACTTGAATTTTGCTATTCGATCATATGGTGGTCAATCAAAGTTTAAGCTCCGGATAGAACCGCTTTACACAACTTATTTAATCCAATTTCTACACATATTTGTTCTCCGGAAGAAGTCATTGAGTATCCTGACGGAGTAAACTAATTAATCATATCTTATGAAGAATTAAAGATTGAAAATTTGTTTTATTAGCTGGTGGTTAAAAAAATAAAAAAATAAAACAAACGATAACAATTGAGTGTCTGGTGGGCTCATTTTTGCATTAATAAAAGCAATATGTTACTGTCTCATGTAGTGTCCAACCTGACTTCGGTGGAAAACTCATGTCAGCCCACATGGGCAGTATACATTTCTATAAATAATTATATGGCACGAGTTGGGAAGAATTAAGATCGAATCTAGTGGTGAGCTAATTTTTTGGCTTATTGGTGGGTGCCTACCATTGTTACATCAGTTTTTTTTTTTAATTTTTTACTTCATAATCTTCACTCTCTTCAGTGGAAGAATCACAACTTTACCTTGTGAAATAAAATAATGCTCATTGACCCACTATATAATATACAACTTTATTTTTCGAATAAAAAAAAGAAAAACTAATAAAAATATTTAAAAAATAAAACAAACCTCACGAGTTGGCTCCTGCAGCCGAGCCTCCCCGCAAGGTACACATCATGAGGCCTTCCACTGCAGCTATTTGCCTCCCTCGCTCCTCTTCTCTCTCCTCATCTCTGCCTTGCAAGGAGACAATTGCAAATGGTCTAAGAAACATACATCATTTTAAGAAAAAAAAATATGTGATATTCATCTCGTTAATAATTAATATAGATTGGTTTAAATAATTTGACACTTATTTTCTTTAAAAAAATTTTAAATTTAAGTCTTGTGAATAAAAAAAAAAATGCAACAGGAGAGCTATATTGTTTTATGAGAGTTTGTTGTCGAACAATCTATAGGAACCCTTGCAATTGCAATTTTTCATTGAATCCTATAGGTTAGGGCGATTCTTTTCTAATCTTTCTATCTCCGGAATTGTTTTTTTTTTTTTTGAGGTCATTATAGAATTTATCTTAATTTTAACAAAAATAAAAGTCATTTCAAATTACAACTGATTAAAGGCAGTAATTTTTGACCTTTATTCTCATTGAAAATAAGAGTACTTAAATAAATTTCTTAGTGACATCTACCATAAGTCGTGGATGTGCTGAACCTACAGTGAGAAAATTACAAATAATGGATACTTGGATCAGAGAGAAATGCACAGTAGCTTAACCAGTCACATGGATCATAATATTGGTCGGTCCATTCTTTATTTTTTTTTTGGGTGGTCATTCATTAAAAGATTCTCCAACTCGGTCTCTCTACGACAGCCCTGGCCGGCTTATCCCTTCACCGCCGCCCTTTGCTCTGGCTGTCTCCTTCCTTGAATTTTGGTTGTTGTTAACATTCCTTCTATCATTCTTTTTTTTTTTTTTTGGGCTAGTAAACTTTTGTCTGATTTTGTTATCGAGTTTATATTATCAAAATAATAGGCCGACGACAAGAAAAATTGTGATTTTGTTTGGCAAACAGCTATTAGACTATTTGAATTAACTGTTTTCAGAAAAATATTTGGTAAAAACTAGCCGTTTCTAAAAAATATATTGCTAAATTTTCATTTATACCATTATTTATGAAGTAGTTTTTTTAGTGAAATGTGTGTAATTTTTTCAAACTTATGGATAATTATGTCATTTTTACAAAAAAACTCTTTTCAAAAGGCTAATGGGAATAGCTTTTTCAAAAAGAGTTTTTTGGAGTCAAACAGTTATTACAAACAGCTCTTTACCAAACATTATTTAGGTGTTTGACTTGGTCAAAATAGCTAAAATTCTTCCAAACAGTTATTTTTTTCCCAAACAGCAGTTGTTGCCAAACACTTGCAGTGTAAATTTTGATTTGGATATAATAATTTTCATTATTTTCATTAAAATGTCTTGTGGTGGTCTGACTTTAACGGGGTCGAAGAGACACGAATGTAGGTAACCTTATTCCTGTAATCATTACCGCTAGCAGGTTGGCTGATTACGCTAATTTTAACCCAAATTTGTATTCCAGTATGTCGAAAACATTTTTCAGTAATTGTCAATTATGACAAACCAAGTAAAACATATAAATCATGAAGTATTAATACGAAATTGATTGAGGTGGGGTAACTAGCTTATATATATGCCGAAAGCCTCTTGTTCTGTTAATTAATATGAAATTGATTGAGGTGGGGTAACTAGCTTATATATATGCTGAAAGCCTCTTGTTCTGTTAATTTTTTTTTGATAGGAGCCTCTTGTTCTGTTAATATAGGATAACTCGACTTTGATATATTCCAACATATACATTTCCTGATTTGTTAGATTTCAGTTAAGCTGAACCGAAATCTTGACCTCTTTAGATCTTCAACAACACTTACATGTAATCTTTTGCATTCCATTCTCCCTAACATAATGCAATTTGCTCTAAATTCCCTCTTTTTTTCCTGACACAGGGACAGCATAAGCGTGGGATACGGTGCCGGAACCAGCACCACGAGCAGCAGTGGCCGCGGGGGAGGGTCAGGGTCAGACGGTGATGGAGACTTGTTTGGGATGATCTTTGGTGGTGGTGGCAGTGGCAGTGGCAGTGGCAGGGGCGGCGCGGCTTCATTAGCGTTATCTACGCCCTCATTCATGGTCATTCTTGTTACTATTTCAGTTATATACACTATTACCAACACTAATGATTTGTTTTCCTTGACATTCTCATCATCAAATTAAAAATGCATGGTGTCAAGCATGCAAGGAATTTTCTGTAGATCTCTAGGAGTGTAATTCTTAGCTAGTGTTTCGGGCTCAATGGTGGTGTACCATGTATGTATTATTGTCTTTCGCAAATTCGACAGCGTGAATGAAGGAGGGATGCTTCTCTAACCAATCTACCAAGTCACCCATCAATTTTAGTGGTGGAAGTATGGAACTCGCTCTGATGCTCTGACTCTGCCTGTACCATACTCGGAAAAGATGTATTGTCACTACAAAATTGTCATGCACCTATAGATTGAACATGTGCCAGTGAGAGTATATGCTTCTCGGGATATATACGAAGTTACATAGACCTTTCACCCTGTACCTAGTCATGGTTAACGTTGGCTTTATCAAAATGCGAGCTTTAAACACGTTTTTTGGTTCTTAATTTTTTCTATATACGGGTTAACGGAGCCAACCCTCTAAACGTTTATCTAAGGATATTTTGATGGGTTTGCCTAGGTCGAAGGGGAGGGGGAATATACTGATCCAAGCCGAAAGGCTTGGTGGCGGCTACTCAATGGTACCACTAGACCAAGAGGTTCATGGCTAAGCTCTAAAGAAGTTAAGAATATGCATTCCTACATGTTTTTTCACGAATAGATGCTGAAACCTCAATCGACGGATAGTTAGGGATCACATGTATTTGATAGCTTCAAAAACTTTCTTTTTCTATCAAACCTTCCGTCGGAGAAAAAAATCCTGTTGCATTCAAATGATATTTATTGTCAATAACGTAACTATCAGAGGCGATGTTCTTGACCTTATTTTTTTTTGAAAAAAAAACTATGGGAAGATATTGATGATGGGAATTTGTAAGGTTTTTCCAACCCTATGATGCAAGAATTTAAAATGTGATTTCGATCACAATTGCGGTTTTGGTCTTAATATAGAAAAATCACTCTAATGCGGAAATCGCATTTCATATTGCTGCAAAATGCAGTTCGATTAACTCAAAAACCTTTCCGACATGGCTATTTCGTCACGGATAGACCACATTTAGAATCTATGATATGATGAATTCCACATACGTTCATGAATTTTCAACTTTTTTTAAAAAGTTGGTCTAGTTAAAGCCTAAAGGAACTAACTACTACTATTGAAATTAAGATTTTTTTTTGGGTAATAATATTAAAATTAAGATGCTCACCCATATATATCTTTGAAAACCGAATTGGAATGAACAAGAATCTGAGTCCAAGGAATTAACAAGAATCTCAATCATCCCTCGCTATAGAATCTTTCTTCTATCAAATGTGTTCCCAAAAATGTTTTCCCATTAAATGTTTTCGCAAAATCTTTCTTCTATAAAATATTTTCACAAAATCTTTTTTGTGGGTCTCTTGGAATCAGCCTCTCTACAGGTAGGAATGCTGGTAGAGCCGTAAAGGTAAGGTTGCCTACAGCTGAATCTCCCCAGACCCTGCGAAAGCGAAACCTACACTGGGAGGAGTTGTTGTTGTTGTTGTTGAGTCCAAGCATTGTTACTTTTGCCCAATCAATTGGCTTATTCACCGTCAATGCACCAGACTTTGACGACTCCATCATCATTGAACAATAGTTGAAGTTCTTGCCTCAGTCTAGGGCACTGAAGGTGTTGACCCCTTGGTGTCAGTTGAACTCTTTCCAGGTAACTCTAATGGGATATATCAGATATGAAATTGAATTTAAGTTGAGTTGCCACAATGGTTCTAGTGGAGAACAATCATATCGATCCAAAGTGGCATTTATGTAATTTTCTACAATATCTTGCAAAAAACAGGCACTGTCACAATCACAGGGGACCAAAATGCCTTGCATGGTGGTTGATTTCTAACCAGTACCCAAATCAATAAACATCCAACGGGGTTGATACTTGCTTGGTGCAACCATCCAAGAGGGAAAAGAATGTTGATTCTCTGTACTCCTGACATGTAAGAGGTTGGCACTTGCATACCATGCAATCTATGTAAAAGAGCCAGCACAAAGGAAGCTAGGACCTAGGAGTTTATCAATATTGTGGTCTGGCTCAACATTTGGAACTGGAAGGATGCAACTGCCAAATTATCCACCTGGATGATTCGCTTCGCCTTCTACCTTGATTACGGTGGTCTGAATATGTTTGTATTTTTGTTCTCTATTAAACCATCTCGCACATTCTGCCAAGCCTTCTGTTGGTATGAGCTTCAACATGTCAACCCCCTCTTTCAAAGCCGCATCAATCTAGTTCCAGAAAAGCATGTATCTTATCTAACATTAGATCATTAAAAAATCATAAGGAAAACGAAGAAATTTTTAGAGTTTTACGGTCATTTACTAAGATGTGCATTAAACTACACTAAGCAAACCTCATGCCACCATCCCCAAATTTCCAGACTCACTACTACACCATAAATCTCGAAACATCTTAGTTTTCGCATAAAATCCTGGGAACCCGAGAAGACGAGGAAAATTTAAGGGAGATCGAAAATGTTGAGCCTGAGCTTCATTTTTAAGAAGATAAAAGTACAATTAGCTTAGTTTTGTGGGGTACACGTATCTGCCAGTTACTGACAAAGTACAAATGATTCAAAATAGCATCGTACGGCATCAAACAAGAAACGTATCTGCCGGTTTGTGGGGTACACGTTCCAGACTAAGCTGAGCCTAAGCAGTTCATAAAGGAAAGAAAATGGAGAAAGTACATGCGTACTTACCACTGTTGAATACATTGACGACTACCCTTAGCCTAAGATAAAACAACAAAGTCCTCTCCCATGCAACCCTTTGTCAAATTTAACGAACATGAGTTTGAAATTTCTTCCCTAGACTTTAACAAATAGGAATTCCTGAACCAATGAGAGGTCAAATTGACATTATATTATAGACTTTCGAGATATGTTTTGAATATAACTAGCTTTATATTGCAGATAGCTCACATCTCATCCAAGATGCAGGGCAAGGTATCCAGGATGTGCTACCATGAAGCGCAAGTTGAATATATGATTAAGTCACTCATGTTACTTGTCCAGGACCCAATAGCCGAAGCTCCAGAGAGGTAGGACTTCAATAGCACATCAATAGGGTTTTTGGCCTTGATTTTCAATATTAGGCCATCTCTTACAACTTGAAATCTCATCTGCTTTTAAACAAGGCATTTGAATTCGTGTGCCTCACAAGCAAGGAGATCGTCAAGTTCATTTCTTAAGTCTTGCCTATGTAGAACACAAGTTATTTACCAAAGGCCAGTGTGACAGTAATGTACCTGGTACTAAACAAACAGTAAAGCATGAATTCAACTTACTCGTTCTCTTGCCAAAGAATTGAACTTCTGAAGTAAAAATGCTTTGGGGTCCATTTGACCAGGAGGTCTCCCAATTCCTAATGTAGGTGAATTCAGTTAGAACACTGATCCTCATTATAGAAATCAAGCATGAAACTTTAGCACTTCATAAATACCAATTCTAAGGCGAGCAAATTCTCTGTTCCCTCGGAAGTGATCAATTATGCTCTTCAACCTATACACACGGAATCAAATATATTGAAAGGATTCATAAAATCCACAGGTGAAAATGAAAATGCAAACTAGAAGACATCAAGAATTAGCTCAAGATCTATTTTCCATCATACATAAGGTTCTCGCATAGAGTGATTCCTATTCTGCCTTCAAGGATTACACTGATTAGAGTTTATTTCTGAAGGAGGAATCCTTTGTCAACAATTTAATTGAATATCATCGACTTCCCAGCAATCCAACTTGTTCTGTTAGCCCAATTCAGACAATGATTAAAAAAAAAGAAAAAAGAAATTGATCCCAAACAATAGAAAATGGAAGATTGACCATATATAATGCTACAGAATTTTTTGCCATTGAGCATTTAGATATTTTGTATCTTCTTATTGAATTAGTTCACAGACTCAAGGTTGCGATGAAAGCTGAAAAATCGACAGACACATCCTTTAATCCCACTTCATTATTCTAGGTTTAAGTTTTGAGGTTGAAAAAACTAACTCTGACTCTTTTAACTTCTAGAATCTTAAAAAAAAAACAAAAAGGAGTTTCCACTGCTTTGGAATGTAGTAGAGAACTTGAATATCTACAAATAAAACCGAACATCTATCCTTAAAGGAAAGCAAACATATTCACATGGAGCACCAATAGTCGACACCCGGAAATAGTAATGCTTAGACAACTGACAACACAATGGCCATGAAAAGGGATTATGATGCTGTTATTCTTCGAGCATAAATAAAATGTGCAATCAGATGTCTCAAGCGAACAAAGCACCTAATTGGAACTCTAGAGTTTAGAAAGTACCCATTATGACTTCCATGGCCTCCCTTGTGTTGAATTCGCAATACACCACATGGCAATTCCATATCATCATGGAACTGTGCAGAAAAGAAAAGTCACAGTAAGTATCAAGCAAAAATAAAGATGAAAAAACACAAATCCAGAGGCAAGGGACAAAAGAACAATAAAATATTAGTACCACCATCACCCGAGTTAGAGGTAACTTGTAGTATGCTGCCAATGGACCGGTCTGTGATCAGGAATACAAGTGCTGGTTCATTAGCTCAGGTTCTCTAAATACATTTGATCAAGTTCATCATCACAGGAAGTCCCACAAAATTTTTGAAAAAAATTGGGGGGTGGGGGGTTCTAAAATTCAGGCCATTCTTCATATAATCTTATTTATTCTAAGTCATTCATCATCTTATGAAAGCAATTGTGTTAAAAATAAAATCTCAATCACCAAATACAGCTTAGTTCAACAGAGAGTGCACTCACAGATTCGCCGGACAAGTTCATGTAGGTCTGAGGTTTTGCCAAGAAGAGAGGGACATTGCCAACAAATCCTGGAAACATGTCAACAATGATTACAAATTCAAATTTCCTCCCAGAAAATTGCGGAAACTATGAGCATAGCTGGATACTGAAAGGCAAAACCAACGCAAACCTTGACCAAATAAAGCTTTGCAGTGGACAGTATCGACAGAAATGCCAATAGCATCAGCAAATGCATCCACCATTTCAAAGCCCACCTACTTTGCACAAGTATAATATTAAGCAAACCCACATAAGCAAATTACACAAATGAGTCTGAATATTCATTCAAAAAACTAGGGTTCTTGAAAACTCAGAGAGAGAGAAGCAGACAAACATTATGGCGAGTGCCCATGAATTTCTGGCCAGGGTTGCCTAATCCCACAAACAGCCATGGCAGTGAAGGAACTGCCGAAGAAGAAGATGTAGTGCCGAAACACCGAACATGGCCGCTATTACCGACGATCAATCGTCCTAGCATCAGCCTTCTTATTCAATCTTCAGAAGGGCAAGGTCGAATGAAGAGATTCAGAATCTCAATTGTACATAGTTTCAATTATTCTTGCCATATTTGAATCTGGGCATTCGATCATTAGGGTTAGGAAGGACTGAGAGCTGCATATGATTGTTGAGTTGCTTGCAGGCAAAATGATCTGCTATTGCCAATTACGAATGTCAAACGGCGGCAAGCCTGGCAGCCCGTGTGAGTTTCCAGGATCTGCAAATTAGGGAGTTCAGCAACATATCATTCTGTATTCTTTATGATGAAATGTGACAGCTTTAAAGAGGCATCCAATAGGGAATGACATGTTATACTAAGCATATTAGCTAAACTAATATCAGTGTATCAGTTGTCCAACCAGAAGTTAGTTTTTTTTTTTTTATTTCCTACTTTCCATTTGAATTCCTTTCTGAAATTATTGTCGATTTTTGAGTGTATATTTCCAATCCAAAGAATTCGATTTTCTTGGTTCTATAGAGAAAAGGGTTTCATCAATCGACTATTTTGCTTACATTTGTTCCACCCATAGACTTTGGCCGTGGAACAATGTCCAAATTAATTTGTTAAGCAAAGTACTATCTATTATATCCATCTTCCTTAATCCAAGCCCTCCATATACCATAGGTCAACCTTCAGTGTTATTGAATTTATTTATTTTTTTTCCAGAAGAAATTTTTAGTAATCTTATCAATCTGATGATTAGTAATCTTTAGGTAATGAGAAAGATCCGATCATATGTGCAGGCATAAATTCAATGTTAGCCTGTGTTAGTGCCACTTTTCCGCTTTGGAAATATATTTTGCTTTCCAAGTTTGTAAATGTTCAACTATTCTGTTTACCAATTTTTAAACAGTTTCTTTAGTTGGTATACCCTTAAAACTGAGCATCCAAGATACTTGTCAAGATTATCTTGGTGCATAATGTTGAACACAAATGACCCAGACAAACTATTTGTCATTTGTCGTAGCATTATTAGAGACTGTCAGTGACGATTTATGGAAGCCAATAAGTTGATCTGAATTTTAACAGAATTTATTCAAAATTGAACTAAGCTCCTAATAAGATTTAAGGCTAGTTCTACAGAAAAGAAGGTCAAAATCTGCAAAAAGTAAACATGGAATTGTTGAAGCCCCAGGAGAGAAAGCGCCTTTCGAAGGACACTAGTTAAACATCCATATAGATAATGAAAAGGTAAGGAGAGAGGGGATCCCCTTGACAAATGCCTCTAGTTGGCTTAACGAAACCACAAACATTATAGAGTACGGCATAATTGAGTTGCACTCTTTGATCCATTCTACCTATTTTGGGTGAAAGCCCAGGTTGAGTAATGCGCGAAATAGAAAGTTCCATTCTACTTTGTCATACGTCTTTTTCATGTCAACCTTAAGCACTACCCGGGCTTTTTTACCTTTCATGTTTTTGAACTTATTAAAGATTTCATATGTGAGGAGTATGTTGTCATGAATAGACCTTCTTGGTACAAAGGCACTTTGAATAGGGTCAATTATTTTCTTTGAAATCATCCATATTCTATTGACCAAAATCTTGGATATGATTTTGTAAAAAATATTGCACAAACTAATTGGCTGAAATTGTCTAGTCATTGTTAGATTATTAACTTTCAGGATTAATGCGATGAGTGTGTGATTAATTTGCTTAAGCAATTTTCCTTATGTAAGGAAGGATTTAATAGCCTCACATACGTTGTTGTGAATAATGTGCCAATAGTCTTGGAAAAAAAAAAGAAGTTGCATCAAAGCCCCCAGGGGATGGGGCTTTATACTTATTTATTTGGAAAATAGCATCTTCAATTTCATGGTCCTAAATAGGTTTTAACAACATTTCTTTATCGTCCATGGTTACTAAGTTATATATTCCATAATTCATATCAATAATGTTGATACCAGCCTGAGAGGATTTAAATCTAGTTGTAAAATCGTTAATAAACATATTTTCTACTTGGGCAGGTTCATCAACCCATGTTCCCATGGCATCTTTGATTTTCACAATTTGCTTCTTGCCTTGTTTTCAAGGCTTGGTTGAAGTAGCGAGAGTTTTTGTCTCTATTGATGAGCCATTATTCCCTTGCCATTTTTCTCCAATATTTCTTATTAAACGGGTGTATTGTTTGCCTTTGCTTAATTAATATGTGGAGCCATTTGTTGAGGAGGGCATTGTTTGGATTTTGTACCAAATTTGATTTGACATGTAGAAGCTTCTCCATGGTGTTTGCCAACTTCTGTTTAAAGTTTCCAAATGTATTCTTACTCCAAGATTTGAGAACTGGTTTAATCTTTTTGAGTTTTTGGTTCGCTCGGTACATAAGGATACCTTGAAATCTCATTGATCAATTCTTTTTTACTATATTATATGTGTTTTGTGGTAATGCATCCAAGAGTGTTGATATCTAAAAGTAGTACCTCATCTAGGCAGGTCTGTCGGATCTGTATTAATTGGCCTAGTAAATACCTTTTCCATGTGAAAATTCAACCATAGACAATAGAATCGATGCAATATTAGAATCATGGAACAAAGAGAGCCTCTTTCAAAGGAAGGCAGACCTCAAAGTCATGGAGCAATAGCTCGGTAAGAAGGTGCGCCGACCATGTGCAATGAATATTTGGATCATGTAATCCAATAAATTTCTTAAATCCAGCTCAAAAGGCTAGATACATAAACTCATAGGGCAAAAACAATAGAAGGATTGGTCTCATTTTGAAAGTCTTTTGTTAGAACATCATCATAAACCAAATTCAAGTTACAAAACTAACACCAACAAAGCCACTTGGAGACCATAGTCTCGATATGAGAAGTTGGTATTGATTTGGAATTAAAGAGCTAAAGGGCCAAAACAAAAGGAAGCCCACCAAAAGTCTCAGCAACAGATTATAGGGCATTCTCGGCCAAACAGTCTTGATGATCTTTTCAAGGGTTCATTGAGCTCATGTGGCGATTAAGTTTAGCTTATTAAAGTGGCAGATTAGTAATCACCTATCGGCTATTTTGCTGTTTAGTATTTAGAGCTCTTCGTCCTTTCATTAGTAGCTATAATTTTACCTTTTAGGCTTTTAGCAGTTTTTTTGTTTGATACCTAGTGATATTTTTATGTGACTTTCCTAACTTATAATCGAAAAAAAGGGCATTCTTGGCCAACAAAATAACCAAACAGTACAACCCTTGTGCTTGCTACCGAGGCTTGCCACTCAATTGCAGGGTAGGCTGAAAACAAAACCTGGCAACCAGTTTGGACAGGAACAAAAAAGGATCACGGGGGTAAATAACAAGCACAAGCTCAAAAGTACTACCATCCCTCCCTTTTAATACCATAGCTGACTCTATATTTAGAGGATGAGCTTTTAATTTACATTATTTGTTTGTTCCAAAAAAGGTGTAGTCTAAATGAAATAAATTATGAAAATTTAATTATTTCAATAACTGTTCCTCCCGTCTCAAGAGTGGTTGTAATTTTTTTTTTAGAATATTTGCTTTTTAACGTGTTAAATTTTGATCCGTATGTTGCACAAGAAGCTTTTAATAAAAGAGTTTTGCACAACTTACCAACATTTTGATTATTTAAAAAAAAAATCGTCTGTGGTAAGATGTCAAAGACTAAGTTAATTTCGTTACAATAACAATCCACTCAAAATTTCTTAATTCACAAATACTCAAACTTAATTATCAAAATCAAGATGACACCAAGTTGGGGGTGAAATTAAACCAATCCTTTGTAAATAATAGAATTCATGGTGAATAAATATTAGAGTTGGGTAATAGGTCGTGTCGGGTCGAGTTCGTGTTCGTGTCGAACTTAAACGGGTTGAGAATTCCTCAACTTGAACCTAACCCGTTTATTAAACGGGTTGAAAAATCTTGACCTGTACCCATTTAATTTTTAAACGGGTTGACCCGCTTAACCCGTTTAAGATAAACAGGTCAAGTTTAGTCGCTTAATTGACTATTTACATATTTAATATTTTCAACTAATACGTAATTACAGTGTCAAAAATTAAGTTTACATATCATATTAAATAATTTCTCTTTGAAATTCCCCAGATTCATCATAATTCATAGTTTCTAAAAATTTTTACATTCTTAATTATCTAATAAAAAGGAAATGGCTAGATAAAAAATAAAAAAATGAGTTGACTTATTTAACTCATTTAATTAAACGGGTTAAATAGGTACTTTTTCGTGTCGAGAATCTCGACCTGAACCTAACCCATTTAATTAAACGGGTTGAACGTGTCAACCCATTTAATTAAACGGGTCAAAAATTTATACCCAAACCCACTTAACTTCGTGTCGGGTTCGGGTCGGTAATCGTATCGGGTCAGCTTTTCCCAACTCTAATAAATATCATGATAAAATATCAGAAACCTACAACCAGCGGGAAAAGGAGAAACCATGGGCCTCACTATGGCCTTCAACAATGTCAAAAATGAAATCAGGATTTGACTATGAGGGGGCTAGAATTCTTGACCAGCAAATACAAAGATCTGGGATTGTAGCATTATAAATATTTAAATGTGGACACTTGGATTGTAACATTATAAAGTTGAATTTTTGATTTCAACAAATTTTTAACCTTTTTTATAGGCTTTTTTTTTAAAAAAAGTTTATGAAAAACTATTTATAAACTTTTAACATGAATCAAAATTACAAATTCAGGTTCAAGTCTTGTGAATGGCGAAAATTTGTGATGACAGAGTTCTACACCTTATTAGGCCGACAGTAGCTCAACTCTAATAAAATGGAAGATCTGAGACTAAAAAATATATCGCCTGACAGCATACCAATCTCTACCCTTTCATCTTCTACTCCCCACGCACCATCGCATCTTCCTTTCCACTACCCATCTATTTTCAAGGATAGATGTCCAAGTATAACAAGGGGAAAAACCCAAATTTGCCCTCAAGAAATCTAATTTCAGGTGATAACAAACTTTTAAGATTTTTGCCACAAGAGATCCCTCTTCGATAGTTTCTAATTGCATAATTCACATATTCAATTGCAAGGATTATTCATTAATTATTGCATAATTCACATATACAATTGCAACTCACCATAGCTTAGTGATAGTGTCTACTTGTGTTAGATCTTTGGTATATTAGCAAACATCATTGGTTCTCATGTCTCCTGTTGTATCATACAATTCATATATTGTGTCTTTAATATTAAAGAGTGGAGCATGCCAATCTGCTCTTGCTTTTGCTCTACTCTTCTCACCCAGGTTCAAATCTGGATGGGGACCTTCCTTTGCCAATTAATTGAAAAATGAAGGGTGTGTGTGGATTGGGCCTTGGCTATGGCCAGCTTTGTCTCCCTTTTCCTCTCATGGTTGGCATGTTGGGTCTTTTTTGAAATAGAGCGTTCAATAGATAATTCATATTTATCATTGTAACAAAAAAAAATAAAGAGTGAAGCTATGCATTAGTTAAAGGCCCCTTTTGCACTGAAATAGTACTAGAGAGTATAGTAAGAAGATGGAGTAAATAAATGCAAAGAAAGAATTAAAAAAAACAAGCAGCAAAATAGTAAGTACGCCACATTGTCAGTATCAGATATTCATGGAAGGCGGCCTCAATTCTCCCCTACTTGCTGAGGCCCACAAGATAAGCGCAAAGGTGAAAGAAAAGAGACTACGAAGTGAATACTACGTTCAAGAAAGCCCTTTTGGTATGAAATCCTAATTTTCTTGTTCCTTTTATCACTCTTGCTCCTTTTTTTGGCCGATAGTATCACAAATGCTAGTATAATATAATTACAATATAATAAGGAATGATGAATCGAACCTAAGATCTAATATACTCAAGACCTGTGAGTACTAGTTAGTTCAACTGGTAAAGTCTTTGGAAGTTGTTGTCAAAAATCGAGGTTCAAATCTCACCTATATCGGCATTCACGTCTCCCTTTGCACCAATGTGTGTATATGTGTATATATAGAGAGAGAGAAAGAGAGACACCCTCCAAAACGTCAACCTTAATCATTAGGCTAAGACTCAATTGGTTTGTCTTGGCTAATGAAGTCCTTAAAATCTAAAGGACTAACTTCTCATAAGACTATCCAATTTAAAAACAGACATGACTAAAAACAATATCCTAAAAAATATATTGTTAGTAGATGTAGTTTGATTTTTGAATCATGTCAGGGAAAAATATATCATGTGACAAAATAGTAAATTATCTCTCAAAAGCCTCATTTATTTGTAGTGATCATGGCACAAATTTAACTCTTCTTTTATTGAAATGGATCATTTTCCTTCGTTTAAAGCCTTAGCATTGGTCCGTACCCACAAAAAATTGAAAAACAAAAATGATAATTTGAACTAGACGTATCATCAGTAATACATTTCATACTGTTTGTGAAACTAAATAAGTATTGGAACCTTATATGTAGGACATAAAAGAAAAAAGAAATTCCAACAAAACATATTAGTTTCTCATGCGCTTCAAACTGGTGGCCATCAAATTAGCAATAAGTATATCATACTCCTGGGAGCATATACTCTCGCGAGCCACATCATCAAATATATACTAAGAAAATGAATATATGACAAATATACGCGTGAAAAATATATACAAATAGATAACGAGAGTATGTGTTTCCGGGAGCACATAAGAAATTGCCTCAAATTAGACATCATATAAAATAAACAAAGGACAACAACAAATAGTGTTTTAATTGAATAACTCAAACTCCAGCAACTTAGCCAATTTAGAATGGATTGCCGTTTGCAAATAGATAAATACTATTTTATTCTTTATTAAAAAAACCCCTTTCCTATTATAATTAAAGCCTAAATAAGGTAGGCAAGGCCTCTTTAAATCTACTGCACATCATCTTGGATCCTTAGTGATGGTTTGACAGATCTCATTTTAACATCCTATGGTCCTTAAATCTAGGAAATATGGAGTTGACACTTTTGGGACTAAAGCAATGGTGGAAGCATTGCCTTCTTTAAGCAGCTTTCCATGTTCAAAAAAAATCTAAGAAGGCCCTTATAGCATCACTTCCTACTATATCCCAAGTACTTTTGAAGAATTGACTCCCGATACCACTAGCACCTAGGCTTTTATCTATCAGTTGAAAATATGGCCGCTTTTATATCAATTGTAGTGTGAGGTCGATTTTCAACTTCTAAATATCCTCTTAAACTTTTTGTGTGGGTCTATTGAAAATGGTCTCTCTACGAGTAATCATGTGCGTAGGGTAAGACTGTCTACATTTGGAAGTATGTGTGCGTAGCACACAAAGAATAAAGAAGAGTGAGATTGGAGAAAGTAATGATTGAATTTGTTTAATAGGACAAATGGAGGCGGAGGGGATCTACTATCTAGTATAGTGCAATTAAACATCTTAGGGTTTTTCTCTGACTCTGTCTTATGTTCCAATGTATTTGTTTATTAAGACAAAGGTTTTAGGACTTTTTATCGGTTAATGTGTAACGCCCCAAATGTAACTAAAACATTGTTTGTATTCTTTTCATTAGTTTCCCAAATTAGAAATGATAACCCAAATGATTAGGCGTTACTGCCGTCCAACAAGGACAAGGCTTTGCTTGTACATGATAAATTTATCTATAATAATCAATGTTTACCATCAAAGGCATTCACACCATCACAACCCATCAGATCATTTAGATCATTATAGAAATTGTTCTAACATCAAAACCATTCAAACATCTCAAGTATTACACCAAAATATAGAATTCTGATAATATATACAGTTTCAACTCTAAAATATATCACAACACGGTTCTATAACATCTTAACGATAATACACCACTATTCCATATAGACTTCCCGACTCACTTATCATCTTCAGCCGTCCTGCCCGCCTGATGGCGATTCACTGAACACTTTTCTAAAACAAAATATGAAAACATTTCGAACTGTGACCGAAACTCAGTACATGCATTCCTGTATTGTTAAACATTCATGGAAAGAAAATTGGTTGGGCCCGTATTGCAATTCATTTTTAATTAAACATAGGGAATGAGATAAATATGAAACTGCGTTGTTAATTGTTATCTGATAGTGAACCCCTCATAACTGTTATGATCTGAAGATAGGTGTACGCTTGCCAAGCTGATCGGGACCTGGCTTGAAGCCGCGCGGGTAACTGAAGGGCCATACCCTGTAACTGATAAATGATGGGCTCACTAATTATGTAATAAATTACTGATTAAAATGATTCATTGATGTACTTACCAAAACACTATAATTTTGATAAATACGTGTTGATTTCTAAAGATACAAACAATGAACGTACCTGAAATTTTTAATTGTAAGCTCAATGAATAATATTATGTACAAAAGTGGAAGGAATGATAGATTAGACCCTGATTCTGTACAAAATTATCGTTGTAGGAACATGCAGTTAGCAAAAATATTTATTTCATAGCTAATAATTTAGTAAAAGAAAAGTAAAAGCATAACAGAGGCTTAGAAATAATAACTCATAATTTAATCATCTGACCTCTGATTGAGACTCAAAACCCCAATACAGAAATCTTAGGAAGTCCCAAAAATCTTTCATTTAGAACACCAAGCTTGATTCCCACAATAGAATTCCCAAAATGAGGTTAGAACACAAGCATGTCAGTTTTGGTCCATTCTGCACAGTTTTGGTAAAACGACCATAATTTTTTCCACAGACCTCGGATTAGGGAAATTCAAAAGGCATTTGAAATTTAACACACTGAACTATCTACCCACTAAAAATTATAATTTTCCAATGGACTGATCATTACCAGTTTAATCGTGAACTCTGTCCTGTTTTTCTGAAATTTCCAGCCCTAACTGTTTTGGCTTGTCCCTCTATTTTTTACACAAATTCTCAACTTAAATCATTCCTTAACAGCATGCAAACAAGCTTTGGTCCATCCCATCATCATACAAAATCAACAAATTCAAATTCACTTCATAATCATATCTCATAAAGATCATTTTTCAATCAAATACACACATAAACCAAGCTTAAAGCTAATTCAATCCAAACCATACATTACTTGCCAAAACCCTAGTTTATGACCAACTTAGACTCACTCCAACTCATTTGAAATCACCAAAAACATGATCAAAAACACCAATAAGTTAGAAGATGACCAAATCAAAGATAAAACAATCAAAATCCAACACTTTAATATCAAGCTTGCATGATTAAGAAATAACCCTAACCCTAGCATGATCCAACCTCAACTCCACCAAGATCAACACCAAAATAACTCTTATTTCTCATCAAAACAACATGATCAATGATCACAAACATCAATACAAGAATCAAAACTAAAATAAAAGCAAAACCAACAAAATCAAGTTTCAAGATTACTCACTTTGATTGAAAATAAGTAGAGATGGAGATGAGGTTTAGTGGTTTTGATGATGGAGGATGGTAGCTTGAGGTATTAGGATGTCGAGGGGGGGGTCGGAGATCATCGGAGTTGCCCGAAAATAAGCCAGAACAGGCTGGCCTGCTGCTGCAATGGGGAGGGAAGAGAAAGAGGAGAGAGAAAATGAAGTTTTGGATTGAATTGTGTTTTGTTAACTAATCTAACTCTTTGGCTAGGTTTTAACTAATAAAGTAACTTTTTGAGCTAACCATGGTTAGGTTTAGCCATGGTAATTAGTTAGATTAACACGCAAACTTGTTGGGCTTCAAAATGACCGAAATAAGTTGGGTTCGAGAATAAAACGCTTCGTAACGATAATGTTTTTACGAAACTAAAACTTAAATCTTTGTAATGTTACGGAAAAGAAAATAAATTACTTAGATTAAGCTTGTTAGAGCCTACTATCAATTCATCCAAAGTTTTCGTTAATCAATTAAATAAATAAATAAAATTCGAATTGCCAAGTGAGAGCCCAATAAAATTTTTCCCACCAGGGTGAATAAATGTGATAAATAAATATGAGAAAGAAAAAAAATTATGAACATGAGGTAATTAAATAAATAAGCATAATTAAATAATTTTAGGGTTGGGCTATTACATAATGTTACGAAAAACGAATCGAACTGGCCGGTTCCACCGATTCAATCGGGAACTGGGCAGAGGTCCAGTCCAGAGCTAGTTGTTAACCTGTTCGACAAACTAACTAGTCAAATTTGATCAAAAACCAATCAGATCGAATGGTTACGAGGTTGAAACCGATGCTAGAGCCGAATTGACAGAGATAGAATATGAGCACCTAGCTTAGTACAGTGAGAAAGAGGACTGAGTAGAAGAGATGAAGGGGATTGGGTCCCACCGTTTGGGACTGTAGAAAGATAAAAGCTCATAAGAGATAGAGAGATGAGAGAGAGAGAGAGAGAGAGAGAGAGAGAGAGAGAGAGAACCAGTAGAAGTAAGAGACGAGAATAGCGAGGTGGAGGTAAGTAGCTGGTATCAGTAAACAAATTAGGGTTTTCCTCCCATTCTCTCTTATATTTCCATATATTTATGTAGTGTTTGTTTGGGGGGGGGGGGGGGGGGGGAAATGGTTTTCGGGAAAAATGGTTTTCTAATTTTTCATTTTTTTTTTTGTAAGAACGGTAAACATTACTAGGTCGCCCTTCTCTCAAGGGTTCGCCCTAGTTTATCCTCATAGAGGACAAAAAGAAGGTCCCTGTGTGGGACCACATTCCAAACAACTGTGGAATGTAAGGAGTGACCAAACTTTACCAGCCAATTGGCTGCGCAATTACCTTCTCTAAAAATTTGATGAATAGTATCCTTGTTACATGAATAAGTGTATGCTAAAATATCCTTCACAAGTACTTGAATTTCCCATGGTGGTTGAGTATGTCCTTGAACTGCTTGGATGAGAATTTTTGTTTTCTCCTTTAATTTGAATATAAGTGAATCCTGCTTAGACTACAGCTTTAACACCATTACGCATTGCTGTTGCTTCTGCTACTAAGATTGATGATCTTCTCAAATTGAATGTTGAAGCTTGGATGAACTTTCCTTCCCAGTCACGGATGATGAATCCTCCTGTTGCACTTTGTGAAGATTTGGATCCATCAAAGTTGATTTTGATGAACCCTCCTTGTGGTTTCTTCCATGCTACCCAATATGTCTTCTTCCGGTTGGTGGTTGAGATAATTGGGTGTAGTAGTTGAATTAAATGTGTGAGGTTGTGCCTGACGTGCCAATCAGCCGTAGCTTTTTTGGCTCTGATCAAAGTTATACCTAGGTTGGGCGTTTCATTACGAAACGCCATATTGTTTCTTATTTTTCATATACTCCATAGTAGAGCAACTAGTCTATCCATTTTAACTGCAGGACCGACGCTTCTGGCATCACTAAGCATTTGAAGTATACCAATTTGTGGGTCTAAAGAGGGGCCATGTTGAGCCAGTTGTGGGAAACTGCTAATCTCCAACAATCCTGTGAGACAGCACAACCCAAAAACAAATAAGTCGTGTCCTCCGTTGTGTTACAAAAAGGGCAACTAGAGTCAATGGTTATGTCTCTTTGAGCTAGGGTTCCTCTTGTAGGGAGTGATGCATGACAAATTTGCCAAAGAAATTTTTTTAACTTTGGCATAATGTTTAAATTCCAAATCCATAATCCCACACAGGTGGGTTGACTAGGTCAAGTCAATGTGCAGCCCAAGTTGCTGACTTAATGAAAAACTGACCATTTCCATGAAGTCCCTAACACACAGAGTCGAGAATGGAATTGACAGGGATAAGGGTCGTGAGAATCCACTGCAAGTGGACAGAGTCAACTAAGAAGCTAAGCTATGTCGTGTCCCATTCTTTGGTTGCCGTTATAAACTGTGATACCTTAAGAGATGTATCAATGAGGCACAGGTCCAGAATATTGAGCAGATTGGCTAAGCTATCATTTGCACACCAGTTATCAAGCTAGAAGTTAATATTTATTCCATTCCCCACTTTCCACCTTACTTCTTTCTTAAATTGTTGTCGATTATTAAGGAGATACACTTCCTTGCCCAGGAATCATGCTGTTTGGCTTTGAGGGCAAAGAAGTTTGCATCAATTTGATATTTCGCCTGCATTTGTTCCACCCACAAACCATGATCATGGGACAATTTCCAGGTTAATTTACTGAGGAAGGCACTATTAACTGCTTTCGTTTTTCTAAGTCCAAGACCTCCAGCTTTCTTGGGTTGACATATTTTTTCCCAGGAAACCATGTGCATCCCCTTATTTTCATAAGATTTTTTCCCAAAAAAATCTCTACCTATTTTATCTATCCGACGACTAGTTTCTTTAGGCAATTGAAAGCATTGCATTGTATGTGCAGGCATTGATTCGATGTGAGATTGAATTAGTGTCACCCTTCCTGCTTTAGAGACATGTTTGGTCTTCCAAGTTTGTAATTTTGCAGCTGTTCTATTAACTAAATCGGAAAAAATTTCTGTTTTTTGTCAACCCTTAAAAACCGGACACCCAAGGTACTTACCAAGGTTGGCTTGGTGCGTAATGTTAAAAATAGATGATACTATTTGCTTGTCATGAAAAGTGGCATTACGGAAGAATGTTAATGACGATTTCTAGAAATTAATGAGTTGGCTCGAGTTTCGACAGAAGTTACTTAGAACTGACCTTAACTCATGGCAGGATTCAAGATTAGTTCTGCAAAAAAGAAGACTATCATTGGCAAAAAGCAAACATGGGATCTTAGCAGCTCGCGGTGAAAGCTTGAAACCAATCCCGCACTTTTTCCAACCAAGTGCCTTACGAAGGGCTCTGGTTAAAACTTCCATGCATAAGATGAAGAGATAAGGGAACAGGGGGTCCCCTTGTCGAATACCTCTGGTAGGTGAAAAAAATCCGCATACGTTGTCATTGACTATGACCGAGTATGAAACAGTAGAAATGCATTCCTTTATAAGGTCTACCCACTTGGAATGGAATCCCAAATTGCATAAAGTATTAAATAGGAACTCCCATTCAACCCTATTGTAGGCCTTTTTCCATATCAAGCTTGAGTGCTACCCAAACCTTTTTCCCTTTCATATTTTTGAATTTGTTCATGATTTCATGCGTAAGAAGAATGTTGTCATGGATGGAGCGTTTAGGGACAAAGGCACTTTGGGTCAGATCAATTATCTTTTCCAGAATCGGGAGCGTCTGATTAGCAAGAATTTTTGAAATAAGTTTGTAAACTGTATTACATAGGCTAATGGGTCGGAACTAGGCAATGGTTGTTGGCTGATTCACTTTCGGAATAAGTGCAATAAGCGCATGATTAATCTGTTTGAGTAATTTGCCGTCTTCAAAAAAGGATCTTATGGCCCGGCACACATCCTTTTGAATAATATGCCAATGGCCTTGAAAAAAGGCCGCTCCGAAGCTGTCAGGCCCTGGAGCTTTAAAATTATCCATTTGAAAAAGGGCTTCCTTGATTTCTGTGTCTTGAATGGCCTGTAATAAACTTTGGTTATCTTCAGTAGTGACTAAATTAAGCATTTCCATATCAATATTAGAGGTGATTGCCTGAGCTGATTTAAACCTAGCAGTGAAGTCAATGATAAATATTTTTTCAATTTGTGCAGATTCATCAACCCAGACTCCCAAGAGATCCTTAACTCTCGTAATCTTGTTGTGTGTCTTTCTTTCCTTCATAGCCTGATGGAAATAGCGGGAGTTTCTTTCGCCATTTACCAGCCAGTCTTTTCTTGCAAAAGTCCCCCAATATTTTTGGTTAAAGATGTGCATCTTTTCTCGTTGCTTTATAAGTCTGTAGGGCCAGTTATTCAGTCACGCACTATTTGGCTCATGGACTAACTTGGTTTCAATATGTAGAAGTCGCTCCGTATTCCTTTCCAGCTTATGCTCAAAGTTTCCAAACGTACGCTTGCTCCTTGATTTAAGGTCCATTTTTGTTTTTTCATTTTCTGTACTAACTGATACATAGAAGTGCCTTGTACTCTCATTCTCCAATGTTGTTTGACAATATTGTGCGTGTCTTGGTACTTAACATAGGAGTGCTGGTATTTAAAATTTGTGCCCCTTCGAGGTGGGTGCGCTGGCTCCGTATTGAGTAGCACAAAAGTATGATCAGAGCATGTAAAGGGACCAATATTGACTATGTATGAAGGAAAAAGTTGCGCACAATTCTCTCTGAACAGAACTCTATCTAGTTTTTCATGAACAAGCTGTCCGTGTATGATTTTCTTCCAAGTAAACACTCGACCTTGAACGTTGGCATCAATACTTCGAGTGTAATTCAAGAAATTATTAAGCCGTTGAGTACGAGAGATAGGTAAAGGAGTTCCGTCCATCTTATCAGAAGAGTACAACATTTTGTTAAAATCTCCCATTATACACCAAGGTAAGGTAATTGAGTTGCTAAGTTGATTGCGATGGTGCCATAATTCGTTTTTATCTCTTTCTTGCACCGGTGCATAAACTGCTGATAATAGAAAACGTTTATTACTAACTTTATCAATAATATGACAATGAATCGCTCTATTATCTGTTGCAAAAACATTAAGGTCGATGTTAATGGACTTCCATAGACACCAAATGCCCCCCCGGTTGACAGATGGAATAATATGGTGGTGGGGAAACCCCAATTGCCTTATAATTAAATCCGTATTTTGTTCATTAACCATAGTTTCAAGTAGGAACATAACATCGGGTTTGATAGTTCGATTAATGAATGCAATTTCATGTCTCAATTGATATTTTTTAGCACCTTGAACATTCCAGCCAATGACTTTCATGGAAACCAATGATGATAGCAACTGTGTCGATACAAAAACCAAGCAACCTGTGACAGTTGATGGACAGGGCCGATCGGAAAGAGAGTAACTCCTAAATACAATATGTTAAATGGACGATAAATTATTACACAAGAAAATTGCCCAGATGCATTAGTGGATAAAATATATAAGATCGTCTGGTCCCAGCAAGTGGCATTGATAGACTTGAAGATGTGGAGCGTAGATGGCAATCCCCAGCAGGCAACACTCGGGCAAAGAAGCGAGAACAAGAGACATATAGTAAACCACAGGAGCTCGCAACCTGTGTCAACAAAAACTGCCCAGAGTAAGTACATAGCGTCGAATTTAAAAATAAAAACCAGACATAGCCATTCTGTTGCTAACAGTAAAGCCTACATCCAGTGAAGAATACAATCAGGGGTCTCAGTTAACAACATATTCATGTTGTTATCATCCTTGACTTTTCTTTGTACTGGACCATGTGTGATACCACTGTTGGTAATTTAGGATTACCTGGATACGGAAGCTTGATTGCCAGAACCTTATGTTTGCTTGACTGCTACCCACGAAACCGGTGGCTACCAGAGTCACCAATGAATCACGCCCCAAACCCGTATCTCTTGATGGTTATGCAGTGAGAGGAAAAACCAGAGAGAATTTTGGGTTGTTTGTTTGTATTTTTGCTATAGAATTGTTTTCAGTGTAGTGTCCAAATTCTACACCAACACACACACTTGTATATGCCTAATATCCTGAAACAGAATCAGAATATAATTGTTGATTAATACACAATTAATCCTTTGTGTAACTGCTAAATTAAATGGGCAATTATAGCTATTATCTCAAGTGACCGTTACTTGATCAATAGCTCCCCCTCGGTCACATAGACCTAAAATATAATGTCTCTCTATCAATACATTTCCTCACGCTTCATACTGGGAATGGAGCGTGCGACCAAAATTGAACACATTAGTGTTACATCAAGTTACCATCTAACTGACATAACACCTCCAAGAAAACCAATACCCCGAGTCATTCAAAAGCATCACCAATGGCATACACTGTCCCTTTATGCCGGATATATCAAATGATTATATACTAAATATAATCGCCCGGGCTTGATATGGTGACGAGGAATGAATCTTCCTTAGACAATTAAAATAATCCATCTTAGCATAACTGCTTTCCTAATGTGCTCCGCTGGACCGTATACATCCTGGCCCTTGGATAACACATTAAGGTAGCAACATCATGCTTAGACTTCATATTATAACTCTAAGTCCAAGAGTATTGCCAATGAGGGTCACACGGTGACAAGGTTAGAGATTTCACCTGTCACCCATTAAATAGGTTGACATTTAGCACACACAGTATGACGGTGTGTCATGGCATAGACCCAACTAAGTTGGGCATGTCACTCTTCTATGCCATGCGAATCATAAGTTTGGTTTTTACTCAAAAAACCAACCTGAGTTACTAGATTAGCATACAAAATGTTAATCACTACACTCAAGATTCAGCTATAAGGCTTCGATATGAAAACTTATTTCATATTCGACTCCCCCGAGTCTCATCTTAGTCTTACTAAGGCGACTATATCCTTTATTTCATACACACCTGGTATGAGTAATCAATACTGCACACCTAGTGCCAATATAATTCAGTCTCATCCTGCCCGCTACTCAAGCGTCAGGGCAATTGCCTGTGTGACAAGGCCAATCTCAAGCCTAGTGACATTATAATGTGCCTTCTAATGTACTCGCCTATTTATGAACATTTGAAAAGAAACATCATTCTTTATTTCATAAATATTCAACACAAGAGTACACATATCCATTTTACACTTAGATACATCCAAAAACTAAATCCTATGCAGACCTGAGCTCATCACATGAGCTTTAAAAGCGTCTCTTGGAATAGGCTTAGTTAATGGATCAGCTATCATCCTACTTGCAGATAGATACTTAATGGCAACTTCTTTCTCTTTTATGGCGTTCCGAACAAAATGAGAACGCCTCTTGATGTGCTTGGTCCTTCTGTGGAACTTGGGATCCTTAGCAAACTGGATAGCAGCAGGATTGTCACACATCAACTCTACAGGATCGTCAACACAAGGAGTAAGATTGAGATCCTGGAGAAAATTCCTCAACCATATTGCCTCTTGAGTGGCGAGGCAACAAGCAACATACTCTGCTTCCATAGTAGAAAGTGATATGCAGTCTTGTTTCTTACTGCACCAAGATATGGCTCCCCCACCTAGGGTGAACACATATCCTGAGGTAGATCTAGACTCGTCCAGGTCACCACCCCAATTAGCATCCGTATATCCTCTCAGCTTAAGATCCCCTCCTTGGTAGCAAAGCACAAAATCACTTGCACCACGTAGGTACCGGAAGATTCTTTTGACGGCTTGCCAGTGAGCAGACCCTGGGTTGCTTTGGTAACGACTTACCAAGCCAACCACAAAGCAAATGTCTGGTCGTGTACATAACATGGCATACATTAAGCTGCCCACTGCACTTACATAAGGAACGTTACTCATTCTTTCCTTTTCTTTGTCTGTCTTAGGGCACTGATCAAGACTTAAGGTTAGACCCTTTTCAACTGGAGTATCCACAGGTTTAGAATAATGCATTCGAAAGCGTTCCAAGATTTTATTAATGTATGCTTCTTGACTTAGACCAAGAAGCTTCTTGGAACGGTTTCGAGTTATTTCAACGCCTAGGACATACCTAGCCTCACCCATATCCTTCATCTCAAAAACGGAGGATAACCACTGTTTAGTGGTCTGGATCATCTCCATGTTGTTTCCAGCCAATAGTATGTCGTCAACATACAGAGTGAGAGACATAATCCCTTTTGCAGTTTTCTTGACATACACACAGTGATCTTCAGATACCATGTCCAAGCCAAAAGAAATAATGGCTTCGTGGAATCTGAAATACCACGCTCTGGAATACTGTTTGAGACCATAGATGGATCTTTTAAGATGACAGACTTTGTCCTCTTTACCTTGTGATACAAAACCAATAGGTTGATCCATGTAGATCTCTTCCTCAAGATTTCCATTAAGGAATGCAGTCTTTACGTCCATCTGGAATAACTCTAAATCCAGATGGGCAACCAAGGCTAGAAGCAGGCGAACAGAGGTAATTCTCACCACAGGAGAAAATGTCTCTTCATAGACTATCCCCTCAATTTGGGTAAACCCTTTCGCCACTAAACGGGCCTTAAACTTATCGATCGTTCCATCAGCCCGACGTTTTATTTTGAAAACCCACTTATTTCCAATCGATTTACGTCGGGGAGGAAGATCAACAAGTTCCCAAACCTTATTTCTCGCCATAGAGTCCATTTCATCCCTCATGGCTTCTATCCACTCTTTGTGGTTTGGTGAATCAATAGGCTCTTGGAAAGAGGTCGGCTCCTCAATTTCTAAAGGATTGCACAAGAATATCTCCTCTTCGATTTGAAAATATCGTCAAGGGATTCTTCCGCGTTCACTCCTCCGGAGTTGAGGACCAGTGCTGGTTTGTCCCACTGAGGAATTTCTCCCCCTATCCCTAAGAGGTATTGAATCCTCAACAGGTGGAGAATCACTCCTATCATCCTGAACAAGCGGACTAACCGCAGGTTCATGAATAGGAGAGTGAGGACGAACCTCATGATCAACTTGAATATGAGGACGAACCTCAACACCAAGTTTATCAGGTTGATCCTCTTGATTAACCAGCAGCTGTGCATCTTGCCTACTATCCTCAGCGGTGCGGTGAGTACTAAAATTCTCCCCCTCGCCAAGAGATAGTGGGTCATTGAGCGGTAACTCATACAACGCTAGGTCATTTTTGATTTCACCAATACTTGGGAACTCATCCTCAAGAAAATCCACATTACGTGAATCGACTTCCGTCATGCCACCATTAGGGTGTTCACCATACATAACATATCCTTTAGAATGTTCGGGATAGCGTATGAACACCATTTTGGTGGCCCTTGGACCAAGTTTTCCATGTTTATGAGTTGGGTTGTGTACATAACCAGCCGAACCCAATGGGCGTAAATGATCTAAGGAGGGCTTTCTTCCAGACCATAACTCATATGGAGTGACGGATACGCTCTTACTCGGCACACGATTAAGGATGTAAGCTGCCGTAAGCAGCGCATCCCCCCAAAAACTAATTGGGAGATTGGCGTGTGCCATCATTGACCTGACCATGTCAAGCAATGTTCGATTTCTTCGCTCTGCCACACCATTTTGTTGTGGAGTGCCAGGAATCGTGAGTTGTCTGCGTATACCTTTTTCCTCACAAAATTCTTTGAACATATGCGAGAGGTATTCACGACCTCGATCAGTTCGAAGAGTCTTAACTCTTCGATCTAACTGGGTCTCAACCTCAGCTACAAAACGTTTGAACATATCTAGTGCTTCATAGCGATGTGATAAGAGGTACACATACCCATATCTTGAATAATCATCTATGAAAGTGAGGAAATAGAAAGCCCCATGACGTGCTTTCACATTCATGGGTCCACAAATGTCAGAGTGAATCAGCTCTAGAGGACTTGACGCCCTTGAAGCCTTACCAAAAGGCTTCGCGGTCGCCTTGCCAGCTAGACATGACTCACACCTAGGCAATTTAACCTTAGTGAGTCGGTCTAAAAACCCTTCTTTAGCTAGCCGACTCATCCTATCTTGGCCAATATGACCAAGCCTAGCATGCCACTTAATCGATTCTAAATCGGAATCAAAAGCTGAAGGAGAATTATTATATGATTCATCCAAATCCAATAAAATAAAATCGTCCCTTAGAGTAGCGTGGCCAAACACATTGCCACAATACAAAATGCTCAAACCATCATTACAGGAAGAAAAACCAAAACCTGATTTCATTAATGAAACTAAAGACACAAGACAAGTTCGCACCCCAGGTGCATAGAGAGCATCAAACAGGAGCAACTTATTTCCTCCTTTCAATATGAGCCGGTATGTTCTAACACCTAGAACATCTTCTTCACTGCCGTTTCCCAGCACGACAGATTGTGAACCCACCGAATAACGGTGAAATTCCACGAAGCAAGCTCTGTCCCGAACTATATGTTTGCTTGCTCCCGTATCTACAATCCAATTAGGAAAGGATTTAGCAACTAATGCATGAGAACATACATATAATTCATGAGAGTGAGTAGAGAAAGGTACCTTCTTCGGCTCAGGACAATCCCGAGCATAATGACCTTTCTTGCCACAGTTATAGCACTTCACACGCACTATTTTAATCTCTCCATTGCCTTTGGCCTTTGGTTTCTTAGCCACTCCAGCATTTGGCCTACCTTTCTGAGGGGGGCGGGAACCTCTCTTGAACTGTCTACCTCGAGTGTTCTTGTTGCTTTTAGGCCTTATGCCCTTGGAGACAAGAGCCACGCTGGGAGTCCCGAACATTTTCAGGCGCTCCTCCTCCATTTCGAGGTGGCTTTGTATCTGACCAAAGGTTTTCAAATGGTCAGAGTGGGTCAAGACAGTCCTGACTTGTTCTCATTGTGGAGGTTCGTCAGGGAGTGCCCGAATCACATTCAGGACTTGCTCCCCCTCAGAAATGTCTTTTCCAGCAGCCTTGAGATCATGAATTATGCCACTCATAATTCGTAAATGCTCGACCATAGTTCGACTAGGATCCATTTTGTAGTTCATCCATTTCAATTGCAAGGTACGTAACCTTGTTTCGGATGTTTACCCAAAACGGATTTTGAGCTGGTCCCACATGTCCTTAGCTGTGAGATGAACTTCAAATTTGCCAATCAGATCATCATGCATGCAATACAACATTGTAAAGCGTGCTCTACGATCGTTCTTGGTCCAGTCTTGGTAAGCCTGGAAGCTTTCTTGATACTGCACAGTAGTAGTATCAATAGGCTTTCCATCTGCATCCTTGTTAGATGGTGGATACTTGGCTATCGTCAAGTGTTCCAAGAGGTCTTTTCCTTCCAGAAGATACTAAATCTTCCGTTTCCACATGTCATAGTTAGAATCATCTAACTTTTGACTAATGGACAGTTCAGTGATTATAGCGTTGTTAGCTGCCATATCTACAAGTATTATTAAAAAAAATGGACATTAGGCACATTATTTAAAATAATTAAATTAAAAAAAAATTCATCATTCATGTCATGTGATCGAAAATTTCGCCAAGCTCATAATCATCTCATATAATCATGAATTAGAAATTTAAATAATTTAATTACCATATTTCCATAAGAACTATATCATATGGTCCTACATAAGAAATCGCTAAACAAATTAACGTTAATTTAAATATCACATAGATATTTTTCATGTAAAACTAATTTACATTTTAATACTAATCTTAACATATATATATTAAAATGAATTCATATATCACTATTTGCTAACTCTTATTTTATTTGAAATATAAAACGAATTTATATTTCAATCAGGCATGTGATTATTTAGCTTATATTAATATTTACCAATTCATATTTCATCAAATAAATAAATAATATTGATTTAAATAGAAAACTAATTCATATTTCAATTAACATAGGGTAAATATTGAACATACTAACAATATAAATAGAAGTTCAAGAATCAAAACTAATTTGAAATAACAAATCATAATTAGTTTAAACGTGCATGAATCACAACTAAAACCCAAAAATAAAATTGCATAAAAATAATGGCTAAGGCTACCCGAGACCCCCCCAAGCAACCTCACTAAAATCGGCCTCCTCTCTCTCTCTAGAATTCTCACCTTACTCTCTGCCTCTCTCTCCAGAACGCTCTTCGACACGCTTAACTCTCTCTCTCTTCAAACGACGACCTCCTTGGCACACAGCCGAGAGCACCACTGTCTCCGTTCTTGAATCCCGATGGTTCCCCGGCAGCCATAGCCGCCGTAGACCCTTCGGACCACTGCCCGAACCACCGGTATGCTATTTCCCAAATGATGGAAACCGCCACTGATTTTTCACCTTCTAAAAGCTCCTCGGGCCACATCTACTCACTTGTTGACAAAACCGCCACTGCCATGGTGTAGATCGGCCTGTGACGAAGCAACCGAGGCCGACCACTCACCCTATGCGCCACCCCTGTGGCGGCGCGTGACATACACGTGCGGCCTGTGATGGCGTTTTCGGCATGGTTTCGTCAAAAATGTGTAGATCGGCGGAGGTTTCGGGTGTGGGAAAAAGAAAATGGTCATAAAATGTTTTCGTCGGCGGCGCGTGACACACACACGCCACCCTTCCTTGGCGGTTCTGATGCGTTAGGTAAGTCGCGTCCCTTTTTTTCTTTTTTTTTTGGGTGTATCGTAGTCTGGGCATGAGAGTGGGCCGCGCGATTCTAGGTTGAGAAGGCCGGGAACAAATCCGGGTCGGGTTTGGGTTAACAGATTGTGCAAGGGTTCCAAGCATGATTCATGAACGAGCACTTAATAAAATTGTATGTTCATGAGCATTTCGTATATTATATGTTCAATTCAAGAACATTTTTTTTTATTATATATATATATATTTTTTTTAATCGAGACATGTAAAATCAAACAGATTAGCATGATAGTCATTATCGCATAAACACATAGTTTTGCTTACTAGCATACTGTTCAGATTCTTTTGATTCATGCTTCAAACAGAAATAATCATTCCGGGACTAGCATCATACAAATTAGGCTCTGATACCACTGTTGGTAATTTAGGATTACCTGGATACGGAAGCTTGATTGCCAAAACCTTATGTTTGCTTGACTGCTACCCACGAAACCGGTGGCTACCAAAGTCACCAATGAATCACGCCCCAAACCCGTATCTCTTGATGGCTATGCAGTGAGAGGAAAAACCAGAGAGAATTTTGGGTTGTTTGTTTGTATTTTTGCTATAGAATTGTTTTCAGTGTAGTGCCCAAATTCTACACCAACACACACACTTCTATATGCCTAATATCCTGAAACAGAATCAGAATATAATTGTTGATTAATACACAATTAATCCTTTGTGTAACTGCCAAATTAAATGGGCAATTATAGCTATTATCTCAAGTGACCGTTACTTGATCAATACTTGACTTTTCTTTGTACTGGATCATGTGAGGTAAAGTCTAGTCGCCAAGGAGATCCCCTCCTGGCATCATAGAAATTCACCTCAGGGGCAAGGCTATGGAGCCAGACCAGAAATGGGTAGGAGTAGCAAACAAAGGAAGTAGCATAATATAAGGGGCCCATCCCTGGCATGTGCTGCCGCCAACCAGAAACGGGGTGGCAAGCATGAAGCCAAGGTAATCTGGCTGAAAACCTCATCAAAAACCCGTCAAAGGAAATGACATTTGCCACTAAATACATAATAGCACATAGATACATGCATGCCAACCGAGAAGGAAAAGGACAGAGAGAAATCCAAGGCAACCCACAGCCTGGGTGGACACAACTTACACTTACAGCATAGAAATATAGTATCTGTTTAGATGTCAAGTGGCAGATAGTAAGGGGAGGAGAGAACAACGCCTTCAAGAAGCATTGGAAATGCGTTAAAAGGGTATCCACACCATTGTTTGGCACTATAAACAACGGAAAACTATTTTCCAAAGAAAATGATTTTCCATCCAATGGAGGAAAATGATTTCTTTTTTAAGAGGATGTGAAGTTGATTTTCTTCCTTCAACTTTCTGATAATATGGTTAGCTGAAATTTGGGTGCAAAATTCGATTTTAATAGTTTGCATCAAAACTTAACGATCCGATGGAAAATATTAAAATAAACTCAAATCCAAATTTTTATCTCAAATTTCTTTCATTTGGGCGACATTTATCTCTACAACGACAATTTAATATACTTTTTTTTGCCACTAAAACAATTCTGTCAACTCGCCAATAAAACAATTTCAACGGTTTGGATCGAAACTTGATCATCAGATAGAAAATATTAAAATTGATTCAAATTTAGATTTTGAGCTTGATATTCTTTCATTTGATCAATATTTTTTTCCATAACGACAATTCAATTGATATTTTTCACCCCTTAAACAATTTCAATAGTTTGGATCGAAACTTGATCATCGGATATGAAAGATTAAGATAGGCTCAACTTCATATTTTGATCACAATATTCCTTCATTTAGTTAACATTTTTCTTCACCATGACAATTCAATCGACGTTTTTTGCCACTTAAACAAATCAGTTGATGTTTTTCGTCACTAAATTAATTTCAACAGTTCAAATCGAAACTTGATCATCCGATAGAAAGTATTTAAAAAAAAACTCGAATATGAATTTTAAGCTCAAAACTACGACCATTTAGTCAATATTTTTTGTCATTTAAACAATTCAGTCGACATCTTTTCCTTTTTCATAAAAATTGATTTATCTTGTACTAAACAACGAAAAATATGACATGAAGATCAATTTCCCTTGGAAAAATAATTTCCATAGAAAATGATTTTTTGGGAAAACCATGGTCCTTCCAATCAAACACTACCCTAGTAAAAAAATTTAAGATTCTATTGTGGGTGGGCTAGACCAATGACTTGTTTATTGGCCCATGCAATGGCTTTATCTCTATGAATTGATGTGAAATTGATTATGATAATTGTTTTTTTGTATTTCATACATAATATAGGTATAATAAAATTATATATATAGACTGTAAGGAATATAATAAAAATGATGAATACAGTAAAGTTTGTGTTAAAAAAATTGTTAATTTTAAAAATTAAGATTATTTATTAAGTTGATCTTGTCAATATTTGTCTTGAAGTTTACCGAGTCATGCCTGGTTCAATCCAATTCAATAATCAACCGGGTCAACCGGTCCAAACCAATCCTACCAGTCTGACCGTTTGACCAATTGGCCCACTCCTCCGATTGATTCGATCACCAGGTCGATTTTCTTAACATTGGTGGGTGGGCTGGGCTAGTGACCTGTTCATTTGGCCATTTCCATGGCTCTTTCTTAATTGGCATGGGATTGTTTGTGCTAAAATTTTAATTTTTTACTTGTATTTCGTACATAAATTATTTATGTATAACGGTATACATTAATGTGAGGAATATAATAAAAATAATGAATATGGTAATATTTACATTAAAAAATTGTTAATAGTAGAAAGACTATTTATTAAGTGTAAGGGTGGCAATTAGGTCGAGAAAGTGACGTGAAGTTTTGTTTTTATTTGGTGAGTTTACGTATTTGTCCTTCTTTATTAATTTTAATTTAAACGTTAACTTACGATTTTGCCCTTTCTTTTTAGATTTCTTTTACTTTGATTTTAAATTAATCTTTTGCCCTTGTTGTTTTATTTTATTCAATTCTCGTTGTCTGAGTAATATGTAATTTGGGAGTCATTTATATCCATGTCTCCTTGATACCAAATAGTGTCTATAAAAGTTAGTTCTAATAATGCAATATTATCTTTTAATATTTTTCTATTTCTAGGTTCTATGTTTTCAGGTAAAGATGATAATTGAGTTAGTCGCGATTTATAATGATTAAGCATTTGTTGATGAATACTTCTAGTTGTGCTGTCAGAAATTCTTAAAAAGTCAAAGGCCTGTTCTTCTGTATGATATTTTAGATTTGATAGATAAAATCTATTTTCAGTTATATAATCTCCTTATTGATCTATTCTAGCTGTAGTTTAAAATCTATGTCTGGGGTTTAAAAGATTTCTAGATGAAATAATTGTTTTAAAATTTTAACCAAGGCTGTATAGAGCAAGATAATCTTTTAAAGATTCGCCAGTTCTTTAACTATTTGAGTATTTTTGTGGATAACATGATTCAATAGCTTATGATATTGTTTATAAGATTTGCGGTCTGAAATATCTAAAGTATTCTTAATAGTTTCATATTCTGCTAGAAAGAACGAATTAGGGCTTGGTGTTCTATGCTGAGTTTGTGATTGTCATTCCTTAGAGAGGTAATAGAACTTAATATGGCGAAATGAGAGTTTCTAAGATAGTGGTTATGAAAATATGGGTGATTTGATGGTAGTTTTGCCATATTTCTTTCAGTCTGATCAATTAATAGGGCTCTAATTTACTACGCTGGTAGGCTCAGATACCATTAAAGAGCAGGTTTGGTAACTTTTTGTAAAAAAAAGTTTAAAACTCTTTGATGAGAAGTCAACATTTGAACAAAGAATAGATAACAATCAAATTTCTAACATGGTACTCCCAGCATAATAAATCAAACTATCAGAGTTTCAAGAAATTATACCTTTCTAGTTTTTAGAGTCTCTCGTTGAGATACAAAGTCTTCTGATATGTCGCCACACCATTCTCCTCACGGGCCTTACTGGTCTTACTTCGATCTTAAATTCCCTCTCTCACTTTGGGCTCCTTTAAACAGGAGAAGATAAAATTTCAAGAATTTCTGAATAGTTCTTTTTATTAGACGGGTCCCAAAAGGAAAGTTTAGAACAATATTTGCAAAATGCTGATTTGAGTAATCTTTTCTTCACTCAAATTGCCTCTGCTTCTATCATCTATGTTTACATTATTATATTCTTTAGAGGGATGAAAACCATCCAATCTCTATTATTGTTAAAGCTAGAGATGAGGTTTTGTCAAAAGTTTTGGGCCGCTTTTGCCTCCTTTCCGGACTTTTGCTTGCCAAAAGTTGTCGGCAACTTTGTCTTGCAATTTGGTGCTATAATTGTTGCTTGTCGTTTTGTCAAAGAGTTGTGAATAGTTGATGGTGACAGCTGTCAAAAATAGATGCTAGTTTGTCTGATAGTGTCGGTAAAATTTTGGCCTTATATCTGTCTTGATGGTGGCAAAATCTGAGCCGTTCTTAGTAGTGCTTACGTCCTCTTTTTTAAGTAATTTCGCAAATTTGCATTTAACAATGGTAGATCCTTGAAAGTTCTTAGGTTCTAGTTGCAAGAGAAACGTTAACAGTTCATCATCATAGTTGTCTTCTTGCATTCCTTCATTGGTAATAAGGACATAGTCTTTTTCTCTTAATAAACATTTCAATCTAGATGTATAAAGACGATCTCCATGGCATTGAAGGCCTAAAGCTCCACTAGATCTTCTGTAACTTACCCATGATTTGTCAAATTGAATCTTTTCAAAAGTTTTTAGAGCTTCAATATTTAGTTGGAAGTTTTCTGAGATATAGCCAACTTATATAATACTGACTATAGGTTAAATTATAACAGTTTCTGGATCTTTTTCTGGGGGAATCGTATGAAATTTTACATAAATTGAGCCTTTTTTTAGAGTCTTCAGTATTTGAAGTAGATTTGTAGGGAAGTGAGATAATTCTGTGAGTTTGGGATCTGGATATACACGGTCAATATATCTGTATTTATAGAATTGGTATATGATGGCTAGGCTAGCTCCGGTATAGGCTATGAGTCGAGCAAATAGAGATTTTCCTCCACTGTTAAAAATCTACGGAGCTTCGTTTAGTTTCCAATAAACTTGCTAGGTGGACTTGTAGTATTCTGCAAAAAATGAATCACAGATATCAAAAGAAACAAATCGTTTATTTTGTGGTAGTTGATTGTGTAGTTCTTTTAGATAATAGTTTCGCCTTGAGTTCTATCATTTCCTTCTCCTTTTCAAGAAAGGGAGAGCTCGAACTAGGCTCAGTGGAAGCTGAAGTTGTAGTTTGTATAGTTGACGAAGTTGCTGGCTTCGCAGAACTAGTAGATATCAATTGAGATGTAGTTGAGGATGTGGATGTAAAAGAATTAATAGTTTTTAGAAATTCTGAAATAATGTTCCGTCCTCGTTCAGGATCCTTTCTCATATCACTAATAATTTCTATAGTTCCTTTGGCGAGTTCATCAATTTCAGTTCGAACATTTGCAACAATGTTTTGGACGCCAGTTTCTAGATGTTATAGATTCACCGTAACAGTTTGTAAATATTCATTGAAATCAATCGTGACGTCTTCAAGTTCTTTGAGTTTTTCTGGAGTCGTCATTGTCGAGATATTCAGCCTCTCTTGTTAAATAATCTGCAAGAAAGCTGTGATTTCCTGAAACATGCTCGTAAACAGTGTTAAATTGAGATTAAAAAAAAAAGGTTGTCCATCTATGAAGTTTTCTCAGATGAGGTCTATTATCTAATACCTGTTTAACACAAGTAGTTGTTGCTTTGTTATTAGTTAAAACCTTAAACGTTTTGGGTAAAAGAAATAATCGTAATTTTTTAATTCCTCGTATTATAGCTAAAATTTCTTTTTCCAGGGTATTATAATTTTCTTCATTTTGAGAAAAAGCTCCGCTATGATATCCACATATTTCATTAAGATCGGTTTTTAATAACGCTGACAAGACATTATCGGATGCATCAGTTTGTTATTAAATTATCTTCTGATTCGGGTAATTTTAATTGTGGTAAATTTTTACATGCTTCTTTAAGATTTTTAACTATTTGAGTATGATGATCACTCCATCCTTTTGTATTATTTTTTCTTAATAAACTTTGTAGTCTTTCTTTTTCTTTGTTAAATCAACAATATAGGCACTGGCATAATTGAGTAGGCCTAAAAAATCCTTGAATTTGTTTTTTAGTTCTTAGTTCATCTAGATATTCCATTATTTTTCTTCAAATATGATTTTGTAAAGATATACCGTTAGATCCTAATTCAAATCCTAAGAATTCTTTGATTGCAGTTAGTTCTTAGTTCTATAGTTCTTAGTTCTTCAAATATGATTTTGATATACCGTTAGTTCTTAGTTCTATAGTATTTTTTTTCTCGCTTAAACATATGCCTTCTTTGATTGCAGTTTATGCAAATTGTTGGAGATGTTCTCGATGTTCTTCAAGTGTTGTAGAGCTTATTAATATGTCATCAACGTAAACTACAAGAAAAAGGTTAAGATGTCTAAAAGCATTATCCATCCTTCTTTGAAAGATTCTTGGTGCATTTTTTAGTCCAAATGGCATGACTATCCATTCATAGAATCCTTGTGGAGTGCCAAATTCAATGTATCTGATGCTATCTTATTCCATTTTTATTTGCCAGAAACCTGATTTACAGTCGAATTTTGAAAAAATACTCTCTTTTTTTTACAAGATTAATCAAAACTTCTTTATTAGGTAAAAAGTAATTATCGGTCTTGGTGAATTGATTAAGCTTTTTATAGGTGATAACCATTCTAGCTTTATTCTGTATTTTTTCAGCTTCATTCATGACCATAAAGGCAGTTGAGGAGTAGCTTCCTTTTGATGGATGTATTAATCCTTTTCTAATAATTCTTTAATTTGTATTGAAAATTCTTTTATATCTTCGGGGTATAAAGCATAGGTTTTTCTTTAATATAAACCTCTTGAGTTAATTCTATTTGAGCTCTTGAATGTTCTGATTTCCAAAATTGTAAAGGATTTTTAGAATAAATTTGTTTTAATTTTTTTGAAGTTGTGTGGAGAGTGCAATTTGTTCATATCCCTATCCACCACGCTTAATGCGTACTCTGTAAGGGTATTTTAGAGTTGAAATTTTTAGTGTATGTCCACATTTTTTAGTGAGATAGACAATATAAGGGGCTTGGGTAAATTTAGCAAATTGTTTAAAGAAATCATTGCCCAAAAGTATGTCATATCCTGAGTTATATTGTAATACCAGTGGAATATTAAGAATTTTGTTTCCTAAAATAATTAATGCATTACTTTGTACAAGTTCTAAATATGTTGTTGTGGGATGAACACATTTAATTCTAATTTGGCGATTAGATGGAAGTTTTTCCCAGTTGGGTAATAGAAAATCTTGAAAAAGATTACTTTTGATCCAGTATCCATTAAGGCCATTGTAGTGATATCCAATTCTTTTACAGTTACATCAATGCATGTAAGGATAGGTATATGAAGTTCTTTCATAATCTGTCAAGTATTATTACATTGCTCTTATCAACTAAAATGATTTGATTAGGTTTTACATCATAGGTATCGAAATGATCTAAAAAGCTCATTCCGAGTAAAACATGGTAATATTCATTATTGATAGAATGATCAATATAGCATTCATATTCTAGGAGAATAGAACTAGGAGTCTTCATCATTATTTTGGACTTTTGATTAAGTGTAGATTTTCTTCCATCATGAGTAAAAAAGTTATATTTAGATGCAGTGATAACTGGAAGGGGTACAGGGATACAGTGACATTGTGATGATCCAGTATCAATCAAGATTTTATTTTCAATCCAAGTTTGTCCATTGAAGTATTCTAGTTTAACTTGTAAGTTTTATTACTATTTGTCATGGTTATACTTTTAGGTTAAAATCTAGGTATTCTTGTCATACTAAAGCTTCTTGGTAAAGTTGATTGATTAGCTATCCACATTCCTTTTTCTGTATAAGAAAGTCTAGGAGCTTCATAACTAGTGGATGCTTCATCTTCATCTACTAATTGAACGTCTGTTAATGCAGGTAATCGTGCTTCTTGCACAGGTGGTGCAATAATGGTGCTTACAGTTGAGAAGAGTAGGTCTATAGTTATTTTTCCTGTTTGATGTACCTCTTTTATAGGAAAATTCGTGTTAGAATAAATGTATCATCCTCTATAATAGAAAGATAATATATCATTTTCTGATTGTAATCCAATATCTGTTAGAGTATATTAAGAGTATCTTCAATATTTTTACTTCGTAGAGTAACTGAGTAGTTTGGATAACATTCAAAGATTAACTTCTTATAAATCACATTTTCTTGTAGGGTTCCAAGATGACTGTTTTGAATGTTTTTAAATCTTTGATCATGCAATGATAAAATGATTGGTTAATTAATACCTTGTTTGAAACAGGCTTTTACAGCAATGTGTATTCCTTGTAGATTAACATATTTAATTAATTTTCGATCTTTCGAGGGTACTTCACTTAAGAATTTTTCAATTATCTCTTGAGTCATTAATCTTAATCTAATATTACCTTGTAGGCATTGAACTTTAACTGGTTGTTTTGTAGTGTATAATTTGAAATATCTAATTACTTTTTTAGTAAATAAATCATCTAATTTTTTCATAAAATTCCTTGGATCTTTAAGTGATAAATCTGTTGCTATTATTTTTGAAAATAATTTTTGATTGAATGTAATTATTCCAGCATAGTTTTCATTATTTTCTTGCTCTTGTTTTTTGATTGTATCTGTTTCTTCAGTATTCATCTTCTATTTCTAAAGAATTTTCCGTTTTAAACGTTTCTGTTTCTTCTTCTGAGCTAATAGCTTCGTAATAGCTTGAAATTATATCATATTCTTTAAACTTTATTAGATAAAGATCTTCTTGAATTTTTTCAAATTCTTCTGAAAATAATTTTACTATGTTAGCTTTTCTTTTATAACATTCTATAGATTTATGTTCAATGTCTCCACAATTCCAACATTGACATGAGGTTGGTTTTTTATTTCGTTTATAATATCTATTTTTCAGGTTAAAATCTTCTTGTAATAGTTTTTCATGTCAAAAATGTTTACTGCTGTTTTGAGGTTTATTTACTGATTTTTCAATTTTTGCCTTATCCAATTTTGTTTTCTCTGGTTTGGTAGTCTTCGTTTTAGAAAATTTTATTTTAGATATCTTTCTTGATGGAGTTTTACTTATATTTTTCTTTGGAGTTCTTTTCCTTTTTAGTTTGTAATTAGGATAATTTTCATAGCCATATTGTCCTGATTCTTTGATATCTTCACAACATATAGTTACTTATTTGATGTATCTTCTTCTGCTTTCTTGTAGACAGAGTTGAATCATTTCTCTATTTATTAAAGTTTGTACTGCGGCTACTGATCTAAAGATATTTGGATGTTTAGCAAACTCTTCAAATTTTTTAGAGAATATTTATTCCATGGGTTAGGAAATTTATTTAATAATAATTGAAGAATCATAAAGTTCATAGTAACATTTTCTGTGGAATTTTATTTAATAATAATTGAATATAAGTTTCTTGCTTTTAGATCTTAATTTTATAAATTTTATTAACCTTTTTCCCTTTAGTCTCTCAATTTTTACTTATTTGCAACCAAAGTCCCTCCTTACTATGAACTTTATGATTCCACAGAAAATCAAGAAATTTATATTCAATTATTATTAAGTAAATTTTCTAACCCATGGAATAAATATTTCTCTGAAAAATTTAAAGAATTTGCTAAACGTCCAAATATCTTTAGATTAGTAGCCGCAGTAAAATCTTTAATAAATAGAGAAATGATTCAACTCTATCTACAAGAAAGCAAAAGAAGATAATCAAAGAAGTAACTCTATGTTGTGAAGATATTAAAGAATCAGGATAATATGGCTGTGAAAATTATCCTAATTACAAACCAAAAAGGAAAAGAACTCCAAAGAAAAATATAAGTAAAACTCCATCAAGAAAGATATCTAAAAGAAAATTTTCTAAAAAGAAGACTATCAAACCAAAGAAAACAAATTTGGATAAACCAAAACCTGAAAAATCAGCAAATAAACTTCAAAAAAGTAGTAAACATTTTCAACATGAAAAACTATTACAAGAAGATTTCAACCAGAAAAATAGATATTATAAACGAAATAAAAAACCAACCTCATGTCAATGTTGGAATTGTGGAGAAATTGGACATAAATCTATAGATTGTTATAAAAGAAAAGCTAACATAGTAAAATTATTTTCAGAAGAATTTGAAGAAATTCAAGAAGATCTTTATCTAATAAATTTTAAATAATATGACATAATTTAAAGTTGTTATGAATCTATTAGCTCAGAAGAAGAAAAAGAAACATCTGAAACGGAAAATTCTTTAGTAATGGGAGATGAATACTGAAGAAACAGATACAATCCAACAACAAGAGCAAGAAAATACTGAAAAATACTGAAAACTATGTTGAAATAATTACATTCAATCAAAAATTATGTTCAAAAATAATAGCAACAAACTTATCACTTAAAGATCCAAGGAATTTTATGAAAAAATTAGATGATTTATTTGCTAGAAAATTAATTAGATATTTCAAATTATACATTACAGAACAACCAGTTAAAGTTCAACGCCTACAAGGTAATATTAGATTAAGATTAATGACTCAAGAGATAATTGAAAAATTCTTAAGTGAAATACCCTCGAAAGATCGAGAATTAATTAAATACGTTCATTTACAAGGAATACAAATTAATGTACAAGCATGTTTCAAAGAAGGGATTAATTCACCAATCATTTTATCATTGCATGATCAAAGATTTAAAAACATTCAAAATAGTCATCTTGGAACCCTACTAGGAAATCTGATTATAAGAAGTTCATCTTTGAATGTTATACAAACTACTCGGTTACTGTATGTAGTAAAAATATTGAAGATACTCTTAATCTACAATTTAAACTTCTAACAGATATTAGAGTACAATAAGAAAATAATGCATATCTTTATATTACAGAGGATTATACATTTTTTCCTAACACGAATTTTCTATAAAAGAGGTACGTCAAATAGGAAAGATAACTATAGACCCAATATTCTCAGCTGTAAGCATCATTATTGCACCACTTGTGCCAGAAGCATGGTTAGAAGCATGGTTACCTGCATTAACAGACTTTCAATTAGTAGATGAAGATGAAGCATCTACTAGTTATGAAACTCCTAGACTTTCTTATACAGGAAAAAGGAATGTAGATAGCTAATGAATCAACTTTACCAAGAAGTTTTAGTATGACAAGAATACCTAGATTTCAACCTAAAAGTATAACTATGACAAATAGTAATAAAACTTACAAAGTTAAACTAGAATACTTCAATGGACGAACTTGGATTGAAAATAAAATCTTGATTGATACTGGACCATCACGATGTCACTATGTCCCTTTACCCCTTCCAGTTATCTTTGCATCCAAAATAATGATGAAGACCCCTAGTTCTATTCTCCTAGAATATGAATGTTGATCATTCCATCAATAATGAATATTACCATATTTTACTCGGAATGAACTTTTTAGATCATTTTGATACCTATGATATAAAACCTAATCAAATCACTTTAGTTGATAAGAGCAATGTAATAATACTTAACAGATTATGAAAGAACTTCATATACCTATCCTTACATACAATGATGTAACTGTAAAAGAATTAGATATCACTACAACCACCCTAATAGATACTAGATCAGAAGTAACCTTTTTTCAAGATTTTCTATTACCCAACTTGGGAAAACTTCCGTCCAATCGCAAAATTAGAATTGAAGGTGTTCATCCCACAACAATATATTTAGAACTTGTACAAAGTAATGTATCAATTATTTTAGGAAACAAATTTCTTAATATTCCACTGGTATTACAGTATAACTGAGGATATGATATACTATTAGGCAATGATTTCCTTAAACAATTGGCTAAATTTACCCAAACCCCTTATACTGTTTATCTCACTGCAAAATGTAGACATACACTAAAAATTCCAACTCTAAAACTATAACGCCCCCAATTGCTAATGCCTTATTACTCAAGCTTAATTACTTATTTATTGTTAATTTGCAGCGGAAGACTTTTAATCTGATTGGAGGCATTACCGTCGTTTCGGGGTGGAACAAGGCTATCTAATTTACCAAACCTTTGGAATCACCCAAAATACATATATGCCTCTTCATGCTGTTCGTCCATCATGTGATAACTTGATGTACCAATGCTAAGCATTATTATCTTCAGATTTCAAAAGAATAGCCACACACAATCTTTAGGTTACTAACCTATCATCACTGTGAGCGCTGACCAGCTAGCGATCAGTAAATGTCCCTTGTTTTGCTATTTTCTGGTTTCTCAGGAGGTTGACTATCCATTCCTTCACATACCTAAAACAGAAAATATAAAAATAATCGAATGGTGAGCCGAAGCTCAATATGTGCATCCCCATGCATTAAGGTAAATTTATGTGAAATTAGTTGGGTCGGCCGCATTTCAAAATATTTTGTTGAGCAAACAGGAGAGAGAGAATGTGTAAGTAAAATTGATTTGCTAATTCTTATCCGAAAGTGGACCCCTTGATCGATGTACATCTTGAAACGATCGTACTTTAGGTGCTCACCCCCAGGCCGATCGACAAGCCTGAGTTGACGCCGCGGGCGGGTATATTGGTTGGCATAAGCCTTGATAATTGATGGGTATAAGCCCTGATGATAATTGACGGGGTCACTTGTTTATGTGACAAAACATTGAGAACTTGGTTCATTAAATGAATCTTGTATTAATTTTTCATTGCTGAGAACACTGTGAGTTTTTTAAGAACATACGCAATGTACGTACCTGATCTTTGAAATTCTCTCTCCTTTGTGAAGAACATGTGTTGGCAGCTTGAAGCGACAGATGTGGCCTCATTCTTGTTTTACATATGTAATTATTTTTCAATTAGCGCAAGATTACAAAATGTGATTGAATTTATTGGGTTAATGGATAATTTAAATCCCTTGAACTTTGTGCTAACCATGAGCATGTAAATGTTAAAGTTATTGGCTTGACTTTATTTATTTTTTTTTGTTTCCATTCCTCTCCTTTATGTTGTTCATCACTTGCTTAATGAATGTTATAAACATGTAATGAGGTAATGATGCTATCATCATCGTATTCTAATAATTGGTGTAATTACTTATCGTTATTTTGTTAAACTATTAGTATTAATATCATTACGGGTCATTGTTATTCATACTATTTTCTTGTTATCGCAACATTTCAATTGTGACCATTTTTATCCATTACTGGTTTTTGCGTCGACCCTAATGTTATGCTTTAAGCTTTCTATAAATCAGGCTTAAACTTCATCTCTGCATTGAACCTTGCATTACCACGTCATGGCAATAAAACAACATAACGACAGTCACTACTATAGTCATAACTCTAGAATGTTCCGTAATAACCTCGATCAAGACATGAGCTCTTTTCCCAGAAATGTAACGCGATGATCTCATATAATCACATTTCGTCAAACATAACATCCTAATCAAAATCCATAAATCAGGAAATACACACTTGGAATTCATAACTCACAAAGTGTACCTCCAAAATTTATGAAATTCTATCCCAAATCTCCAAACAATATGGTTTTATGTATATTCTCTAGTAAAATTGTCACAATGTTGTCCAACCTAATAGCTCACAATAATCAAAACATTAACCGAATTTCAGCATAAATTCACCGGACAGATTCAATCTCAATTTCATAACTTCAAAATCATAGTGGATGAATTCATAATGTAATTATCAAGTCACGATACCCCAGTCCATCGAACATTACAACTAAACATGAAATTATACGATTGGTTTCTACCAATTAACATTAGTGTTCTTAATTTACTAAATCATAACACATTAAATTCAAATCTTTAGATCAAGGAGTCAAAAATTACTCACCTTGAATTTGTTTCAAAACCAAAACCTTAATCTTTTCTTCTTCCTCCTTCACCCTCTTCTTCTCCTCCTTTCTTTCTCTCTCCTCTCCCTTCTTTCTCTTTCCTCTCTTCTCTTTCTCTCTCCTCTCTTTCTCTCCAGCGTGCGTGAAGTGTGTGTGTGTGTGACACAAATGAGCCACCCCCCATATATATATAGCCTAACTCTTAAAAAAATCTTAGATTTTTTTTTGGGGGGGGGGCGGTCGAACCGACTTTGACAGGTCAAAGTTAGTTTGACCGGTCAAACCGAATTTGACTTTGACCCTTTTCTTCTTCTTCCTTTTTTTTAATACTTTAGATGTAATATTTTGAGAGACATTTTTATGTTAACAGAAGTTCAACTATTTCTTTGGAATTTTTATGAATTATTTTAGGAGTAACCAAAATTCATTTCGAGGTCATTCTGCCGATTCAACCTACAATGGTACAAAAAAGCATATATATATGTAAAGAAAATGCTGAATTGAAATGAGAAAATGCCAAATTGAAATGCGAGGCCCAACGTGATTAATTCGTAATTAAGATGATTTAATGTAATTAATATGAATATTACGGTCGAACCGTTACAAAAACACCCTTACAGAGTACGCGCAAAGCGTGATGGACAGGGATATGAACAGATTGCACTCTCGACACAACTTCAAAAACCTACCTTCCAAATTAATATAATTAAAAAAGAAGATTTAGTTAACAAATTAAAACAAATTTATTTTGAAAATCCTTTACAATTTTGGAAACCAAAACATCCAAGAGCTAAAATAAAATTAACTCAAGAGGTTTATATTAAAGAAAAACCTATGCTTTATACCCCGTAGATATAAAAGAATTTTCAATGTAAATTAAAGAATTATTAGAAAAAGGATTAATACTTCCATCAAAAGGAAGCTATTCCTCACGAGCCTTTATGGTTATGAATGAAGCTAAAAAAAATACGAAATAAATGGTTCTAAATTATAAAAAGCTTAATGAATTCACCAAGGCCAATAATTACTTTTTACCTAATAAAGAAGTCCTGATTAATCTTGTAGAAAATAAAAAGTATCTTTCAAAATTCGACTGTAAATCAGGTTTATGGCAAATAAAAATGGAAGAAAATAGCATCAGATGCACCGGATTTAGCACTCCACAAGGATTCTATGAATGGATAGTCATGCCATTTGGAGTAAAAAATACACCAAGAATCTTTCAAAGATTGATGGATAATGCTTTTAGACATCTTAACTCTTTTCTTGTAGTTTATGTTGATTACATATTAATAAGTTCTACAACACTTGAAGAACATCGAGAACATCTCCAACAATTTGTAAAAACTGCAATCAAAGAAGGCATATGTTTAAGCGAGAAAAAAGCTACTATAGAACAAGAAAAAATTGAATTCTTAGGATTTGAATTAGGATATAACGGTATATCTTTACAAAATCATATTTCAAGAAAAATAATGGAATATCCAGATGAACTAAGAACTAAAAAGCAAATTCAAGAATTTTTAGGCCTACTCAATTATATCAGTGCCTATATCGCTGATTTAGCAAAGAAAAAGAAAGACGTACAAAGTTTATTAAGAAATAATACAAAAAGGTGGAGTGACCATCATACTCAAATAGTTAAAACTCTTAAAGAAGAATGTGAAAATTTACCCCAATTAAAATTCCCCGAACCAGAAGATAATTTAATAATACAAATTGATTCACCCGATAAAGTCTGGTCAGTGGTATTAAAAATTGATCTTAATGAACTACGTGGATTTCATAGCGGAACTTTTTCTCAAACCAAAGAAAATTATAATACCATGGGAAAAAAAATTTAGCTATAATACGAGGAATTAAAAAATTGAAATTATTTCTTTTACCCAAAACGTTTAAGGTTTTAACACATAACAAAGCAGCAGCTATTTTTGTTAAACAGGTATTAGATAATGGACCTCATATGAGAAACCTTCGTATATGGCAAACTTTTTTTATCTCAATTTAACGCTGTTTACGAGTATGTTTCAGGAAATCAGAACTTTCTTGCAGATTATTTAACAAGAGAGGCTGAATATCTCGACAATGACGACTCCAGAAAAACTCAAAGAACTTAACGACATCACAATTGATTTCAATGAATATTTAGAAACTATTATGGTGAATCTAGAACATCTGCAGACAGGCGTCCAAAGAATTGTTGCAAATGTTCGAATTGAAATTGATGAACTTGCCAAAGGAACTACAGAAATTATTAGTGATATGAGAAAGGAACTTGAACAAGGACGGACTGTTATTTCAGTACTTCTGAAAACTATTAATTCTTTTAGATCCACATTCTCAACTACATCACCATTGATATCTACTAGTTCTACGAAGCCAGCAACTTCGTCAACTACAACTTCAGCTTCTACTGAGCCTAGTTCGAGCTTTCCCTTTCTTGAGAAAGAGAAGGAAATGCTAGAACTCAAGGCAAAACTATTATCTAAAAGAACTATAGAATCAACTACACAAACTAAACGATTTGTTCCTTTTGATATCCGTTATTCATTTTTTGCAGAATACTACAAGACCACCGAACAAGTTTATTGGAAACTAAACGAAGCTCCACAAATTTTTTACAGTGGAGGAAAATCTCTATTTGCTCGACTCACTGCCTGTATAGGAGTTAACCCAGCCATTATCTACCAATTTTATAAATACAGATATATTGACCTTGTATATCCAGATTCCAAACTCATAGAATTATCTCACTTCCCTACAAATCTACTACAAACACTGAAGACTCTCAAAAAAGGCTCAATTTATGTAAAGTTCCATACTATTCCCCCGGAAAAAGATCCAGAAACTAGTATAGTTTACCCTATATTAAGTATTATACAAGTTGGGAATATTTCAGAAAACTTCCAACTAAATATTAAAGCTTCAAAAACTTTTGAAAAGATTCGATTTGACGAATTATGGGCAACTCACAGAAGATCTAGTGGAACTTTAGCCGTTAAATGCCATGGAGATCGTCTCCATACATCTGGATTGAAATGTTTATTAAGAGAAAAAGACTATGTCTTTATAACCAAGGAAGGAATGCAAGAAGACAACTATGATGATGAACTGTTAAAGTTTCTCCTGCAATTAGAACGTGAGAACTTTCAAGGATCTACCATTGTTAAACGCAGATTTACGGAACTACTCAGAAAGAGGACAAAAAGCAAGCACTAGTAAGAACGGCTCAAATTTTGCCACCATCAAGACAGATGTAAGGCCAAAATTTTGCCGACACTATCAGACAAACTAGTAACTATTGTTGACAGCCATCACCATCAACTATTCACAACTTTTTGACAAAATGACAATCAGGAATTATAGCACCCAAATTGCAAGACAAAGTTGCTGATAACTTTTCGCAAGCAAAAGTACAGCAAAGGTGGCAACAGCGAGCGCAAAACTTTTGACAAAACCTTATCTCTAGCTTTAACAATAATAGAGACCAGATGGTTTTCATCCCTCTGAAGAATATGAATATGTAAACATAGAAGACAGAAGTAGAGGCAATTTGAGTGAAGAAAGGATCACTCAAATCAGCGTTCTACAAATGTTGTTCTAAACTTCCCTTTTGGGAAACCAGTATAATAAACAAAACTATTCAGAAATTCTTGAAATTTTATCATCTCTTGTTTAAAGAAGCTCAAAGTGAGAAAGGAAATTTAAGATCGAAGTAAAACCATAAGGCCCCTGAGGAAAAGGACGTGACGGCAGATCAGAATACTCCATATCTCAATGAGAGACTCTAAAAATTGGGAAGGTATAATTTCTTAAAACTCTAGTAGTTTGATTTGTTATGCTAGGAATACCATGTTAGAAATTTGATTGTTATATATTCTTTGTTAAAAATATTGATTTCTCATCAAGGAGTTTTAAATATTTTTCTACAAAAAGTTGTCAAACCCGCTCTTTAATGGCATCAGAGCCTACCAACGTAGTAAATCAGAGCCACACTAACTGATCAAACTGAAAGAAATAAGGCAGAATACTATCAAATCACCCATATTTTCATAACCACTCTCTTAGAAACTCTCATTTCACCATAACTAGTTCTATTGCCGCTGTAAGAAATGACTATCACAAACTCAGCACAGAACACTAAGCCCTACTTAGTTCCTCTCTAGTAGAATATGAAGTTTTTAAGAATACTTTAGATATTTCAGACCGCAAATCTTATAAACAATATCATAAGTTATTGAATCATCTTATTTAAAAAACTACTCAAATAGTTAAAGAACTGGAAGAATCTTTAAAAGATCATCTTGCGCCATACAGCCTTGATTAAAATTCTAAAACAATGGTTTCATCTAGAAATCTTTTAAACCCCAGATGTAGATTTCAAACTACCAGTAGAATAGATCAATATGGAGATTATATAACTGGAAGTAGATTTTATCAACCCAATCTAGAATATTATACAGAAGAACAAGCCTTTGATTTTTTAAGAACTTTTGGTTGCACAACTAGAAGTATTCATCAACAAATGTTTAATCATTATAAATCTCAACTAACTCAATTATCATCTTTACCTGAAAACATAGAACCTAGAAATAGGAAGACATTAAAAGATATTGCATTATTATAATTAACTTTTATATACACTATTTGGTATCAATGAGACATGGATATAAATGGCTCCCAAATTACATACTACTCAGACAACGAGAATTGACGCAATTTATTACATACAACCAAGTGGACAACTCAATTGTCCACCAGGGCCCACCACTAGCCGCAAGTTATATAGAAGGTGCTTCGGTTCAACATTAATTATAATCAGCACTTATAGTAGGAATAGGTTAGTAGTGGACTGGCAGGGGTGGTTCACTCAAATTGGTGATGTCATGGCTTCAATTCGTGGTAAAAGCTAAGCCTATTTTTTAAGTATTATTCTTTTCATCCTAAAAGTCTTTTAAGCGCCTTTCAAAAAAAATCCTTTTTTTTTAATTCTTCCATTGAAATATTAAGGCATACGCTTGTATTTACATTATGGATCTACGTTCACTATTTCTGTGTAAAAATCCTAATTTTAAGATAAATATTAATTGAAAATTTGTATATTTATTAACTGTATTTTTACTCAATATAAGCATATAGATTTATTATAAAAATAAACAAAAATAAGAAAAAAATTCACTACAAATGTTTATATGTATGGATACAGCATTAGTGAGCAATACTGCATATGTTAGTGAGTTATATAATATATTTAATGAGCAATACAATGTTAGTAAGAAATATTTATATTATCTTTTATTATGACATAAGCGCATTCATATTATACATATTTAGTCAGTATAATGTAAATATAATCCAACTCATAAAAGTATGTCATAGCTCACTAAAAGACGAATATATCATACCGTAGAATATGAACAAAAAAATATATGTGCTAACTAAAATTGTGTACTGTATTGTTTGTTCACTCATTTTCTATTATGAATTATTAGTGTTCTACGCTAAATCATATTGGTCACAAAATACATTTTATAACTTACCAAATATCGATCATAGCTCACTAAATAAACAGCATAGCTCACTAAAAAGAATAGTATAGATAACTAGCAAATAACATTGTCAAGTTCTTGGGTTATGTTACAACTCAATTATTTTTTACTTTGATATAAGGGTGTTTGTATTATATTTTGTGAGTATAATAGAAATGTAGTGAATTAATTAAATATAGTCCAACTCACTAATATATGTCATAACTCACTAACTATATGTCATAGCTCACTAAAAAAATATAGACAACTAGAATATAGTTTAGTGAGTTTCAGATGCACAAAAACATTTTTTTTAGTATAATAGCACATTTTAATAAGTTATATAGTATTTTTACTAAGTGAAACTTAGGGTACATAAGATGCATTGGTTTGATCTATCCGCTCACTAAAAGTATGTATTAGCTCACTAAAATTATGTCTCAACTCACTAACTATTGTAGTGAGCTATACATTTTTAGTGAGCTGAAATTCGATTGTACAATTGCTTCTGTACAACCGGTTGCATGATATAACTCAGTAAATAAATATTATAGCTTACTAAAAAAATATCGATAATTAGAATATAGTTTGTTGAATTTCAGATTCACAATAGCATTTTTAAGTACAATAGCACATTTAATACGTTATATAGTATTTTTACTAAGTTAAACTTAGGTACATAAAATACATTAGTTTCGGCGTGTCTGCTCACTAAAAGTACATATTAGCTCACTAAAACTGTGTCGCAGTTCACTAAAATATTTTAGTGAGCTATACATTATTTTTAGTGAGCGAAACTGGATGCACAACAGTATATTTTAGTGAGCTATAGGTATATTTAGTGAGCAGAAATTCAACAGTTTTCTTTATTTTTGTACGCGGTATGCTAGATTGGCAATTTGTGGGTCCGATTGTACAATTGTATTTGTACAACCGGATGAACCATATGCCAACTGGAGAATTGAATAAAACAAAAACAGCGCGAGCAAAAGAGTAATTTAAAATTAAAATAAAAGAAATCTAAAAAAAAAGGGCAAAATTGTAAGTTAACATTTAAATTAAAATAAATAAAGGAGAAAAACGTAAACTCACCAAATAAAAACAAAACCTCACGTTGCTTTCTCGACCTGATTGCCACCTTGTCCCGCTCAATCCGGTTCCACATTCAACCAGGCCAACTTGACAACATATGTCATGGCATTAACCAGGGCTTGTCCGGCTCAATCCGGTTCAACATTCAACCAGGCCAACTGATCCAAACCATTCTATTGATCTGACCGTTTGACCCATTGATCCACTTATCCAATTGGTTCGATCACTGTGTCGGTTTTCTTAGCATTATCTCATAGGACTAATTTTTTAAAATAATTTTATTCATTTAAGAAGTCTAGTTTTTTTTTAATTTCCTGTTTTACTATTTCCGCAAATGTCAATTATTTTTCTTTTATTTTCTTGAGCTTCAGCTATCTCTTTCAATATTAAAGCAGCTTTTAAATAAAAAAAAAACATAAAACTTCTATATTTACCAACAAGCAATTGTAGCAAAAAATTAAAATAGACATTTAATGACAAGCACAAATAAAATGGCAAATGAGAAAATGCAGGACATGACGGCAGTTAGAGCTCTAATATTGGAAACGCATCTTGCAGCGTTCGGATATTTAGAGAGCAGAGCTGAAGATGGGCATTTCGGGAAGCATTTTGCTGGTTGAGAGACCAAATTTGAAGCGAGGCAAAAATACCTATGAAGGAGTCCCTGGTACAAGAAACCCCTCTGGGCAAAATATACCTTAAGACATGTTTGAGGCCAATTATACATTATACAAGAGGAGAAACCAAAAGATCGAAAGTCGAAAATGCAAAATGGGGATGTGGTTTCCATTGACATCCGAAATGTCCACAAAGAGCTGACTGAAAGAACGACCGGGCCCTCTCAAAATGGTTACCAAGAAATTTCATCTACCCAAGTCCCGGACATTAACAAAAATCTCAATGCTAAAATTGGCAACCCATTGTACCAATTGCTTTTTGTTATACGAGGGCACTCCACATCGCGGTTTGCTAGAGCTGCTTCTATTTCTGCAAAAGCAAGTGCGAACTATGTTAGCATGATGATGCCACCTGCCTGCGTATAAAGTAAACACCAGAAAAGGAGATCGTACATTTACAGGGTGTACAAACAGCAGGGAAATGGCCGTGCACTCCGCATTGCCTTAAGACTGCTGGGGAAGAATATGAGTTATACATTTGAATTTGGTGGTTGATCATCCTTGCAACCTTTGGTAAGTAAATCGTAGTTGATTGACGCCAGCTGCGACAGATTCTGAAGAAAGTGACAGACAAGTGACAAAGATAAGAAAATAATGGCAGTCAGTAACCTTGTCACCAGAGACTAACAAGAAGCATAAGAGTTACTGATCCGCTCACAAGCTCAATAGACATATGCAAGACTTGGGAAAATATGCAGTCATAGTACTAGCAGCAGCAATGAAAGTAATGGGCGGAAAAACAATGCAAAACCTGAAGTAAAACCCAAAGACAGACCCACCTTAATGTAAAATTTTACAGAGATTGCTAAAAGCCACCAGAATGAGCGGGTGACTACTGTATTCTTTGAAAGAAATTTTGAATATGAAGGGGCAAATCTGGGTGCCCATTATAAAACAAGCATATGTGTGGGAACCCTATAAGCAAGGCATCTTAGGATGGATTATTTGGATATACTGTGGCATGAATCCTCCCATTTGATCAAGGGCAAGTTGGTCTAGACAGATGAGTGATCCCTCCCCAGAAAAAGCTTAGTAGTTCCCGTACTTGTTATCCAAGTCATTCTTTGTAACCTACAATATTATACTGGTTCCTGCAGCAAGGAAAGTCCAAACCACGCTATCCATTTAAGAGAAAAGGAAGCCAAGGCCTAGCCTTCACCTGTTTCTTATATTCTCAAGTTATGACCCCCGAACAGGAACAATTAATGCAGATTATAGTCTGAACAAAGCACAGCAATGCAGTTGGACAGAATGCAGATCAATTAAAGTACTCCAAACCCCAAAGTAATTGATCGTAGGCTACCATGATCTGTACCAATAAAAGCAGGCTTGCATAACTAGGAGATCCCAATTTCCCTCCCCAATTCGTATGAAAAGGTTTCAGCAATAAGGTTTGTGCTCATACCAAACAACCGGGCCAAACAATATACCGCTCTTTGGTTTGTCTTTCCTATTGGACAACTGCCTCCCCCCCCCCAACACTCACAGTGCTTCCAAGAGCTACTCTCGATATCCCCCCCCCCAATAGACCAATCCATTATCCTACATCAGTTTCAAAACCACTAAGCCCGCTTAGGTGGGAGAGGGACTCCCAGGACAAGGATTGGGATTTGGGGCTTCTAGATTACCATCCTCAAAACAAAAAAAGCCACTTGACATAATCCACAAGCCGAACGCATGCCAGTTGGTCTGAAGTTAACCCTCATTTACGACAAATTATATGACAATTTTGTGAAACCTATAATCAGAACTTATTGTCCTACACACGGAGAAATAGAGGACAATCTGAGTAATTCACATAAAATTCAGTTATAATGAGCAAACCCGACAGGAAAGGAAAACACATAGACCACATTATCTCGTACAATCACTCTGCCCATCATCGAGTGATGGTTAATGATAAGGCCATATAGATTATGCCTTATACCTAGTATGCCGGTTGAGGGGAAAGCCAACAACTCAACATTTGGAAAAGTAAAGTGTCAGCCCAATGCTAAACCAGGAAATACCTTGAAGGAGAAATTACTGAATGAGTAATTAACAGCGGAGGCACTCTCAAACTCAGCCAGTCCACCATCGAATTCATCTCCCTGATGAAAATTATGAACCAATATATATCATTAATGTCGAAAAAGAAAGAGGAAAGATTTCAGAAACAGAAATTAGACAAACTTCCAACATTGAACAAACCTTACCAATTCGTCTTGTTTATCACTCAGACGGCCACTGCTGCCACTGCCAGTGCCATCATCACTGGTGTCCTCAAATTCACTGGCTGCGTTTACATGGCCATCAGAGTGATTCCACGAGAAACGGCTGGTAAAGTAACTGGTGTCATAAGCACTGTCAGAGGCCGGAACAAATGCCGCCTGTATGAAGGATTAGATTGTTAAATGTTATTGGATAGATAAGCATATGATCACAACTAGATAAAACTAGTTACCGAAGTGCGTTTCGCGCAAAGATTGCCAAGGCATTCCTTAGGGTTAGATTGTTAAATGTTATTGGATAGATAAGCATATGATCACAACTAGATAAAACTAGTTACCAAAGTGCGTTTCGCACAAAGATTGCCAAGGCATTCCTTAGGGTTACAACCTTCATGTCATGGATTCAAGTCCCACAATGCACAACTTCCCCTTGTTTGAAGGAATTTGAGGAAAGCCAACAAGCTACTTTAGTGGGCTTGTTTACTTAGGAGCCTAGGCCTCCGTGGACACCCCACAGGCTCACCCTACAGCGGTAGCCCAATGGGCAGGTAGCTTACCCATTCTAAACCCCCCCCCCCCCCAAAAAAAAAACCCCCGGGGGGGGGGGGGGGATGAGGGGGGGGGGGGGTTAAATCAGATGAGTTCAATGCAGCACCTTCTGCCTAGCCAGTGTATCCCAATTAATATCTCTGAAAAAAGGATGTGCCTTCACCTGTTAGGAAATTCCATAGGATAGAGGGATCAGTTATCAATAGGCAATAGAAATGCCTCCCATTGGAAGCTTAAAAGAAATGAAATATAACCTCTGATGCTCCTCTAGCTCCAAGTCTTTGATTTGGATCTTCAGTTAGCAATCTGGAGAAAGATATATACAAACCAAGTTTGTCATTCATTTGCAGTTGGTAATGCCAGTGCATCAATGGGCAATTACAAAAGTAATGTATTTCTCATGACGATTACCATAACCCATTTTAGCAGTGCACAGCTATTGTCTTTAGTCACTTCATTTAGGTGATTTACTTCTCGCTAACTCAATATTGCCTATGTTACAGCCAATGAAAAAAGATTACACAGAACATGTGACTAACAGGGGCCCAAAATAGCACTCTTGCACTGGCGAGACCTGTTTGCATAGAGCAAAGAAAACATCTTTCTAGCCTCTACTTGTTGTTCTGCACCATCAAGAAAGCAATATCATAATGGCTTTGTTCATGATTTGATGTTTCTGTTTCTTCTTCAATACAATGCCAACAGGGAGTCACCAGTATACAAATGGGGTAATTGCAAAAATAATAATAACCTCAAGCTCTCCCGAGTCCCGAGTAATCATATCTACAACCAAAAGATTCAAATTTTTACCATCATTAAGAAGACGACTCTGACTATACAAGATTTTCAAAAAAAAACCAAAGCTTGCATATTCTTATAGAACTTAGCCTTATCCTAGGATCTGAGCATTCCTTTCAAGTACTCCACTGCTCCCCCAACTAGCCAACGAATCATCTTCCGAATTCGAAGGACACAACTCTTCTTCAACCTTCTTCTCTAAGCCATCAACTATCTATGATAGTCAACAGTTGCACCCAACAAAACCTCACCACAGAAACCAACAAATGCCAAAACTGAAAAAGCCACCAATAATGAACAAACGGCACACAGGGCACCTACTTGCCACGTTATAATTTCTCTTTAAGCATGTTTTCTGTGGGATCTTTCCCTTGCTGGTCAACCAAGGAAAAATGCAAGCATAGGTGCGAGCTTTAGACTTCCAGATAGTTTCTACGAGAAAATCAAGACAAGTAAACCCTAGATACATCTACGCTTAATCCTAACAGTGAAGTACTTGTTTGATTTGTGGGGCCAGATCACCGCATCATTGCCCACAGAAGCAGCCTTCATATTAGCAACTAGGAAGAAAAGCTAGAATATTGAACACACCCGCTTCTACCCACTCATTTCGGCTTCCAAAAAATGTCATATTCCAGACTTTCCAGAGACTAATCAGTTATCGCCATTAAAATACCCCACTTCGTGTCTTCAAAACATGTTATCTTGAAAACACATGGAAACTTTATCTTAGGAGTTGATCCCCACAACTACACAAGATCCTAGACCAGTGCTTCACCTCAAAATGGACGAGATTGAACTTAGCCCAACCTGCTACAACCGATTTTCCACAACACACCCCGTGAGGGTAAGGTCTCTTGCTCCACCACCCAAAGGTATCAAACCCATATTTGATATATTACCTCAAACACAACTGTCCAAAGAGCATCCCCCACGATTGCAGACCTACAAAGTCACTTGGCCTTAGAGTATCATCATCACTTCGAGAGATCTTATGCCTAGCCCTTCCTCTTGCTTGGTGTGGGGAAAATCATGTTAATTAACAATTTGACATGGTGACTTTATAGAGACAAATCTCCTACGGCTATTGTTTTCAAAAAAGCAACTTCAAAACCACCTAGGCTTCATTTCCTACACCGAAACAGGAGCCTCACACTAGCGTTACTTTACCCGCAGTCGTATTCAGATACAACAATCTCTCCACAAAACTTTCTTCTAGATTAGTAAGACATAAGCACAGAACATCGATTTCTAAGAGCTGCCAGGCTCAACTGCACTACACTTTGACCCGTCATGCTGAAACAAAACAAACTGCCCTTTATTCTGAAAAACAAATCCATTTGATTGTTTCCAGGTCTTTCTTCTATACAATATGGCAAACCAAATCCAAATGGATGAGACCACTACCTCGGAAAAGAATCAAATCTCCTCTTTTTCATCTCAACCCCCCCCCCCAACAAAAAAAAACCAACAAAAAATCCCTGTTGCATCTCCCCTGCTAACTAAGAGTGAAAGAAAATATGTCACACTATGCAGGTATGTGAAAAGAAGAGACTAATATTAAATGACCTGTTGAAGTTGTCACCAATTATAGCCAACTGCGCCTCTTGCTTTTCTCTTTTGACTAAGCTCCAGCGCCGCCCACCCCCCCCCCCCCCAAAAAAAATAAAGGGAAAAAAACCATTGATCAGTCCAAGCCATTGCAATTAAAGGCCTACACTCAGGTTGTGTGGGAACAATCAGATAGGATGCTAGTTGAGGGTAGTGAGGCTCACAGCAACACACAAATATCTCCACCTAATAAAAAATACTGGCAGAAAACCACACGATGATGCAGCTCAACAGTCCAGGGAGCAAATGAGAGGACAGAAATTCTCAAATGTAAACTATTATGGCAATCCACCAAACCTATTGAGGCAAAATCATCCACAAAGATGGCCACAGAACTTCAATAGCTTTACGGACATCTCTTCTTCCAGCTGACTGCAGAAGCAAATTGTAGAAACTATATCCCTAGCTATGTATCTCCAAGTTCTTTTATAACATTCCACAGTGTTCTATTTCGAAAGTACACCTTGCATGCATATATTCATTGGGACAAGTTTCGCACACTAACAATTCTAACAAAATACTAATCAAAGTGGAACAGTGGAAGTAATCACCAAATAAAAAGATATCACCAATAAATTCACAAAGCAAGATACAGATAAAAGAACATCTATGCTTCATCCAGACAATAAAAACTTCTAGAAGCATTGCAAACCGATCTTAAGACATGAGTACAAATCCAAATCTGGCTTTTCAATGTAAATTACTGATCGAATGACAAAGTTATTTGGGGGGGGGGGGGGGGCATATAAATAATGTGTATAAGTAAAGAATGCATGACCAAAGAGTGCCTTTTGCACAATGGTTCCCTAGGTTTCCCCAGCCCCCCTCCCCTCTCCTTCCTTCCCAGGAAGGATCCCTAGGAAGAATGGGAGAACCAACTCCCCATCCCTGGAGAGATTTATGGGGAAAGCAGACAGTTTAGGCCTCTGTAGGGCTTGGCCTGGTTATGTTTTTGTAGGCAGTGGGCACTAGGTTTACCCCGGCTAACCCACCAAAAAAAAGGAAAGAAAGAAAGCAAAAAAATGCATTTTTTCAGATCTGTTAAATAATTCTCCCTATTCTTGGGAGAGATTTATTTTTGTTATCGCTTCCTTGTATTTGGTGACAGGCCAGACGGCCACTGGATGAGAAAGATCCTGTTGGTCCATTCAATTCTGCCAGGGAACCAAAATCCCCAATGTGTTATCCATTCTCTCCCTCAAATAATGGCTCAGTTCCCAAATCTGGAGTTAAAATCTAAACCCAAAATCTGTAATGGGAGCTTATCTCTTCACAAGCAGGCACAACTAGCTAGATCTTCATTAACAAAGGAACGTCTCCAATATCTCTAGTGTCCTAACTATATTCTAAGTTGCAGCCAGAGTTATAGATCGTACTGGCATTTGGCTTAACTGAACTTTTCACAAGTGATACAGCAATATACAGATGAAACAAAGTGAATTAGCGCCAAGCAATAAATCAAGCTTTTGGGGGGGAGGGGTCACTTACTTGTCAATAAGATCTTGTGCTTCATAGCTCATTTCTTCAGGGACCCGAGGCCAAGGAATATTGCGGTTGAGAATATTGTCAAATATTATCTACAACACCAGAAGGGAGAGAAATGGAAAAGTTAGAATGACAAAACTGAAAATCCACCCTCTCCCCCAGCGCCGCATCAGCGTTATTGCAGCAAAAGAAAAAGCAGGCCCTCTACTAGGGCATCAAATTTCTTCATTGAGCAATTAGACTCAGTATGCATGGTAGGAGTAACTAAAAAGACCAAAGACAGCAATCAGACAGACGTGGTAAAATTGGAACATGGAAAGAAGTCATGGTTGAATCCTTCATGTCTTCTACCCTGCCCTCGTGTTTCTTTGACAGATATGGAAGGAAGAATATACAGTTCATTTATTCATAGTTCCCAGTTGGCTAAGGATGACAGCAGTAGCACAACGCTATGACCACACTCACAATTTCGAGGAAGAAAATAGAGACAGGAGGGAAAATGTAACTGTTGAATACAGATGAAAGGAAAACAGTGCCACATTTAGGGTCCCCCACCCCAAACATGCAGAAAGAATAACCTGGGTATTAGCGTAAGAAATCATCATTTATGCATGAATCTTGCAATGAATGTCTCTCATAATTGACTTATTGGTGTGATTTTCAGATCTAGGGTTTATTAGAAAACACTAGATCTGATAATTGGTGGGTCAGTTGAGGAGTTTTTATTTTGGAAGTTGAGGGGTTTTGCTTGACCGGCGACGGTGACTTATTTGGTGGGTTCCTTCCGGTCACCAGCCTCCATGTGCTCTGGTCTGCTTATGTCGTCACCTCCTCTCTTCTTTTCTTTTTTAATTTTTTGCCCTTGTTATCTGCATGTCACGTGTTCTTCTTACTCATTGAATTGTTCAGCGGCTCAGCCTTTTTATTTTAATCGAACTCTTCCTTTTTTAAAAAGAATTTTTCCTCCATTTTAGTTTTATTCCCATTTTTTTCCCTTTAATGGGGTGATTCTGGAGAAATTTTTGTGTCTTTTGCTGTTTCCCTTTTTTAAAAATATGTTGGTGTGGAAGGAGGATATTTGTGTGGTTATCTAATGATGTAAAGCACTTAAGATCTTCATGATTGCTGTGGCGATAAATCTCCAGGCCCAGATGGTATGACTATGGGTTTCCTCCAAGCGAATTGGGACACTCTTAGGAGTGATGTTCTAAGGCTGTTTTTAGAGTTTTACCACACTGGGAAATTTGTGGCAAGCCTCAATGCTACTTTTATTGGGTTGATTCCTAAGAAAGCCAATGCAGAGGATATTAGAGACTACCAACCGATCAGTTTAGTCGGTTGCATTTACAAGCTTCTTTCTAAAGTTTTAGCCCAAAGATTGAGAGGTGTGATAGGGTCTCTTATGTCTGAGAATCAGAATGCCTTTGTAGGGGGTCGTCAGATTCTGGATGTCGTTCTCATTGCAAATGAGCTTATTGACTCTAGAATCAAGTCCGAGATTCCGAGAGTTGTCTGCAAGCTGGACATTGAAAAGGCCTATGACCATGTCAATTGGGAGTTTTTGATGTATCTCTTGCGTAGAATGGGATTCGGGGAGAGGTGGATCACTTGGATTCGACAATGCGTCTCTTCGGCTTCCTTTGCAATATTTGTCAATGGTTCTCCTACAGATTTTTTCTCGGCTTCTAGAGGCCTTCGCCAAGGGGATCCAATCTCTCCACTTTAGTTTTTGTTGGTCATGGAGGTTTACATGAGGATGTTGCTCGTAGCCACTTCAGCAGGTCTCCTATCTGGGCTTTCAGTGGGCCGAAGGAACACAACTACCATTAATGTACCCCATCTTCTCTTTGTTGATGATACAATCATTTTTTGTGACAACGATTGTCAGCAAATGGTGAAATTATTCTCATTTGGTTTGAGGTAGGTCTACAAGTCAACTTGGCTAAAAGCTCTAGTTTGCCAGATGGATAATATTCAATTGCTAGCGGATGTGTTAGGATGCACCATGGATTCTTTCCCTACCTACTATTTTGGTGTCCCTCTTGGAGCAAAATACAAAGATAAATCTATCTGGGAGCCAATAGTGGAAAGATTTGAGAAAAAGCTCTCTGGATGGGGAGCTAACTATCTTTCCAAGGGTGATAGACTTACTCTCATCCGAAGCGTCCTTTCTAGCATTCCCACTTACTTCCTATCTGTTTTTCTGATACCGGCGTTAGTGGCGGCCAAGTTGGAAGCCATTCAAAGGAAATTTCTTTGGGGCTCCTTCGCTGCTGATTTCAAGTATCATTTAGCGAGATGGGATATTGTTAAGCTTCCCATGTCAGAAGGAGGGTTGGGAGTCAAAGACCCAAAGCTCTTTAATGAGGCTTTGCTTAGTAAGTGGCTATGGAGATTCATGAATGAGAAGACTAACCTTTGGAGGGGGGTGATTTGTACTAAGTATGGTGAGGAGGGGCTTGGGTGGTTTCCCTCTAAACCAAATGGTCCCTATAAAGCATACTTGTGTGTTTGTATTGAGATTCCAGAGTTAGAAATAGAAAGGAAATCTCTTTTTGCACCAATCCCTCCTCATCCTACTACTGGGAAGAGAGGAAGGTACTTATTAGTCAATGCCTTAAAAGGTGAGTAAAAAGAAAGTCTTTAAGGCAAAGGCTCTGACAGGCCTGAAGGAGGCACAGCCTATAGGGCCAAAGAGCACGGAAGTAAATCAGTTACACTTTCAAATTCCGAGTTCAATTGTGTTAGGTTTGACTTACCATCGTACTTACGATTCCTTCCGGGGATTATCATCCGAAAGCCTATGATAATCTATTTCAATTCCCTCGCTGGTCTCCCCTGCCAACTTCCTTAGGGAACAAAGGACCCATTCCAATCCTCCAATCAGCCTGGCTTTCGCCTCAGCGATGAAATTCATCTTCCTGTAAGTGGATGAAATACCAGTAGCTAAGGTTAGCTAGCTTCCGATTTCTATGAAAGAGCCCAAGCAGAGAAGTCAAAGGCGCGGTGCCCAAGATCAATCAATCTATCCATTTTGCTAGTCCCGATTCTGGCTCAGGGGCAAGTTCGGAAGTGAAAGCTATAGCTCTTAACGCGTTCCTGTAGAAGCGTTAGGCAAAACCTTAGAAATTGCCTTACAGGCTCTTCTTGGAGTGACTTCGTTTCAGTATTGACTTATTAATGTCCCCTTTCTGTTACCAGTTAATCTTCTATTCTATTCACCCGGTAGGGAGGAAGTATCAACCGTAGTAGAGATTCTTCTACTTGATCCCAGAAAAGCGTATCCAATAACCCAGGGGCCAAGTCAAAGGTATTCTTATTCCATAACTATTTTCGGGGAATCACCTCCTGCTTCATCCGTTAATCCTCTAATAGAGTTACAAGGCCGAAGGAGAGTTAGTGGAGTGTAAGCTTTCCCGGAGATTAATCGCATGTTGTTGCCATCCCATATACTGTCGGCAGAAATGGAAAAGTTTCCTCATGCTATGACGTAGTGTTAGTGCCTCGAAAGATCATATGGACAGGTTTCGAATTCGAGGGTTTTCTGTCCATTTCTCGTCTTTACCCGCATTCATCCGATCTGGGCGGAAGTCAGACAGAAGATGGTATAGAAGCCAGATAATTAGTATTTAGATTATAGCGCATTATTCCCGACAGGCATAAAGAAGTAGCAAAGAACTCATCATATAACTCAGAAGCAGCATCAGTCGAAGATTGACATAGCTGCAAGAATTCACTCATTAGATTTTCTTTTTCATTTTAATACTGCACTGACCTCCTTCAGCGGATCTGGTATATCAGACAGAAGACAGAGGCCTAACTCTGACGAAAGAAAATCACTAAGGGATTCTCATACTTCAACAGACCGAGTTCAGCTCCATTAACCGGATTTCAAGGTAGGTCGGGAGTTCTGAAAAACACTTTATGAAGTTTCCAAGTTCTATTTAGTTAGGAAACCTAAGACTTAGAATAAATCTAATCACCTTCCTAACAGCTTTCGGAGTGAAACAAGTCCGGATTGATTCCAAGTAGAAATATCATAATATAAGAATGGTGTTGGGATTACGAAGGAATTTCCCGAAATGGGATCAAAATCTTTTTGTCCATCACAGTCATGAGAAAGAGTTGAAAGCAGAAACTCTTATTTCCTTCGAATTGCTAACTGCACTCGTCTCGGAGAAGACAAGAGCTGAGACAGAAGAAAGAGATAACATTTTCCCAAAAGGGAAAAAAGAAAAAACACTAATAACATCTATTAATGTGGGGGGGGGGGGGGAGATAACTCTTGCTATTGACTGACGAAAGCCAGACCTCCTAAAAGAAAGGATTATTATAGCCTTCGTGTTCCATACCTATGGGCTACTGAACTCTTCTTTAGGAGTGAAAAGACTTACTGCTTTCATACTGACATGCCTAGCAGAAAATTAGAAGAAGAGCTTGACCTTACTGTCCCGCTGGCGTAACCTAAGTCTTTCTCTCTCCTTTCGGTTCTAAAGATAACGGGGCACATTATCCATCTCAAATGTCAACTGTAAAGAGATAAGCGCTCTTATCTATGTTATTTCTTTACTTGCCTACCTTAGATTCACCCTTAGGGTAAGATAGGATAAGATGCTCTGCTACGGCAGTGCCGCTCTCTCTTTGTAATCATGTTGGGATCGTAACGGAACACTAAAACAAACAAGAAAAAAGCCTCGGAAGGTAAAAAGGATCTGTAGTATCTTCCCTTTGAATCTATTACTTTTTCCGGGTAACCACATCTCTATTGAAATAGTCGGAGAAGGCAAATCTTTCTTTTGAGGTAAGCGCTAGCTCTACCATTTTGTTTTGGCATAACAGCTGGTGTGAAGGTGCTCCTTTGAGGGACATTTTCCCTTCTCTTTATACTCTTGCGGAGAATAAAGAAGCTACTGTGGCTGCTTATTGTGACAATGTGTCGGGGTCGTGCATTTGGTCACCTATTTTTATTTGTGATGGCTTAGTGTGATGTATATTTCCAAGGGTATCATTTCCATTCCTCATCCTCAACTTCATGGGAGGCAAGCTCCAAACAAATTCATGCATGGCAAGGCCCTTCTTCGGTCCCTCTTTTTGAATTCCATGACAAAAGACACTTTATGGAGTTTTATTCAAACTTCAAAGTGCCTTATCCAAAGGTGATGGGGACCATCAAAGATCAAGCCTTGGACAAGCAACCAAATGGGGATCCCTCCATGCCCCTTAATTTGGAACATCAAATCAGTAAGGGTAATCTTATTTTGTTGCCCAAAGGATGAATAAATCATCCTCATTTTGTCTAAGCAAAACAGTAGGTGATGGGTTGATTCCAACAGCAAACCTGATTTTGAGAGCTTAATTAATTAGGCCTATTTGAGGTTTAAGTCTAATATTTTGCTGGATTGAAGTTCAAGAAGTCAGCTTTCCAGCAAAACAAGTTTTATCTCATTTGGACTTCATTTGCCCATTCAAATCAGCCATTAAATCCAAGCTATACATGCTGCCCAGTTTGGTCAGAATTTGGCCCGATTTTGCAAGCCTAATTACCCAAGCTTAAAGTGAATTTAAAGGGCTGAAAAATTACTTTTTGGAACCCTTAATATGTCAGCTTCAAGGGCATATAAAGAGTTCTAGGTTAGGTATTTAAAAAATAAGTCAATAGGAGCCTTTTTCTAGCAGCAGCAAAAACTGTCTCAGCTTGCATATGATGTACCTTTTGCCTCATATCTCCCAAACGGCTACTCCAAATGGCGTGCAACTTGAGGCTCGTGAAAGCTGACTTCCAGAGCTTTCCAAAAAGACCTATTGCAGGCAATTTAACCAACAAACCTAAGAGATATAGCTGATAGAAGTTGACCTTTGTGCCCTGAAAAGTTGTTGACATAAAGTAAAAGCACTTTTCAGCTTTTGTTCTTTTGCTTTTTGGTTCCCCATGCTTATGAACGTGTATGTACTTGTTGTTCCCCTCCTATTCAGCTTGTTAAAGGTTCCCCCACTATAAAAGGGAGGCCTTGGGCTGCCAAAGAAGATAGATGAATACATTAGAGCTTATTTGAGCTTTGAGTTGTGAAAACTCTCTCCATTTCTCTTCAAATTCCTAATATTATATCTTGGGTGTTTGGCAACCTCAAGTGGGTCTCTAGGTCTTCTTAATTCAACTAAGAAGGTGATTAACTTCTGTAACTTAGCTGAAAGAAGAAGATTGCCCAAGTGTGCAAACCCAGGTGGATCTTCATCACCCTTTCTAGTCCATTTGTTCTATCTTAGTTCTTAATTTTCATTTTCGTTCTTCTACCCAAATGCATTCTTGATTCACTTTAGCAAATCTTTACCTTAGTGAAGCTTGAATACATCATAATGGATGACGCCTCCCTTATAAGCTTGCTTATTAAGCTAAATGGGATTCTTATCGGGCAATCCTCTCTTGATTCAGTCAAATGGGATCTCAATCCTAAAGGGAGCTTCACGGTGAAATCTTATTATATGAGGCTTGCCTCTATGCCTTCTGCACCTTTGCATCGAATATGGGGAATGTGTTTTCCATGGAAGATCATTTGGATATCTCTGACTCCATTTAGAGTGCCTTTTTTTGTTTGGGAGGCTACCCATGATAGTATTTTGACTTTCAATAATTTGTAAAAGAGGGGTAAGATCTTGGTGAACCGATGCTCGTTATGCAAGGCTGCAGCAGAATCGGTGAACCACTTATTGCTTCATTGCCTTTTTGCAAGAGCTCTTTGGGATCTAACATTTAGTTGCTTAGGAGTTTCTTGGGTTTTGTCCAATTCTATTTCGGATCACCTCTATGCATGGGAGGGCTTTTTTGGTAGGAATGCGAAGAAGAAGATTGCTAGATTATTTCCTCATGCAATTTTTTAGAGCATTTGGCGTGAAAGAAATAGAAGAGTCTTTGAGGATGTGGAGATGCCACTTCAATATTTTAACGACTATTTCATCAAGGCTCTCTATTTTTGGAACAAAGGAATCTTTTGTTACTCTTCTCTTGATCTCTTAAATTTTATGGATATTGTGCATATGGGATGTGTATATCCTTTTGTAGGATGCTATCTTTGCATCCAGCCTTTTGTTAATAAAATATATCCATTCTTTTCCTGATCAATAAAAAAAAAAGGTCTCTGATTTTAAGTATTTTGATTTTGTGTAAGTAATTTACGTCATTGTTTTATGGTATTTTAGACAATTTTGAGACATTTTTTAGACATTATACTAATATCTAATTACTTTTTTTCTAAGCAAATGTATGACATAATTAGGAAGAATATATTATGATGTTATTATTGTGTCTTAAGACCAATTTGCAGTGTTTTTCGTACCTATGATGATCTCTAATCACTTATTTTATGCCATGTCTAACTTATTTGCCACAAAATACGCTTTTGAAATGACTTTCAAGCGCGCCTCCCATCAGAAAAACCCTTGCTTCGCCTCAAAGCCCACGCCCAAGCTCTAAGACTCTTTGTGCTTTTGTGCGCCGCGAGCTTTTTTAATCGAAGCCTGGAATGTAATCTCATTCAACTTGTTCAGGAATGTGATAAGAACAGCATCGTCAGCAAAAGCATCGCGGATGAAAACAGAGACCACACAACAGTACCCGACCCTCGTTGACAATAATCATCTTTATTCACAGCAAGCACATAAAAAGAAGGGAAAAGATCCCATAAAGGACCACCCTAACACCCATGATCGTGCCCAAAAAGATAGAAGTCCCAACACTAACCTCAAAAGAACAGAATAAGCTTGTTTCTTTGTGTTAAGGGTTAGATTTGAATAGTTTCAAAAAGTAAATGGAACCCTTTTTTAATGAGTAATCAAAAGGTCAATAAGCAAAACAAGGGGATGTCACCCACATAAAACGGGCAACTACTAAAATCATCATGCCCTCAAGTTCTCTTGAATAATCTTATCTGCAAAATCTAAACAGGTAAAATTTGCACCACAACAGAGAACTTCACTCAAACTATACAATATTCTCAAAAAACTAAAGCTTGTAATCTTCACAAGACAGCCTAGCCCTAGAAATCTGATGGTTCCTTTCCTAAGGTAATGGATCCCAAACTCCAAGAATGAAATTCTTCTTCAACCTTCTTCTTCAAGCCACATTGGGTGGCTCCACCCACCTAAGCCCCCATCAATAAGACAGAAATACCCAATAGAGGAAACAACAACAATTCTTGCTCTGTTAGTTTCTTACCCCCCCCCCCCCCAAAAGAAAAAAGGGCCCCTTTATTTCTCGAAGTCCTTTTCCCGTTGCTTCCATGTCTTAGTCTGAAATCAAGACCAAATGTGATTTTGGTGCACCCATATAGCATAATGGAAATCTTCAACTTATGAAAGAGTTGAAGGACTGGCTTAATGCATTCATCACACCGCAGGAAATCCTTGTACATCCTCTCCTTTAAGCAGACCCCATAAGGAGCAGAAAAGAAGCTAACTTCAAAATAAAACAACTAAATCTTCAACCTAACCAACGCCCCACTTTCAAAAAAAAAAAAGCAACATTTATCATTAATCGTTTCCGCTTTTCAAGCTTATACCCAAACGTGGGGTTCAATAAGCCTTTTCATGGCCTTGTAGTTATCACTTATCAGGATTTTCAAAATGGGTTCAGAAGGGAACATTAATTGTAATTTGGATTTTAAACAAGGTTACCTTTAATTGTCCCAGGCTGCCAGCTAATTGAACCCCCCCTCCCTCCTCTATTTCTTCGGGTGGCTGGAACGTGTAGAATAACTGTAGTAGTTGATCCAGTAACAGAACTTTGATGACAAGCCCAAATACAGTTCATAACTCCATCCACCTTACACTAACCCATAGTTACCGGATTCTCTCAAACACCCAACGTACCGCGGACTGATTCGCACAATCCAGAACACAATACTGTCCCATAGCAATTCCCTAAATCTGGCGGATTCAGAGAACCATCTCCTACCCCAATGGTATTGCATATTTTCGTGGTTCATAGGCCAAATGTTGAAGAAAATGGAAGGATTTTTGAGGTTGCCATGAAAAGCAAGCTTTTTACATAACAAAACGAGAAGAAGAGAGAGAGTGAGAGAGAAAGAAACAAGGATTAACATGAAAATGTTGCCCCATTGGTTGGGGGGGGGGGGGAGAGAGAGAACCCTCATTATTAAACCAATTTATGAGTCTGCACGATATGTGAAGTTTTGAATTGGATGACTAAATGTACTAATAACGACCCTTGCGTACGAATCACGCACCCGAATTCATCCCTCGTACCGGAGCATACCACGTTCAAGGCAACTATGCACTAACCTTGCATTCTGAGGGAGGCTTCCCCTGCTATCTCATTTGGAAGTCCTTCGCCCCCTTGAAGGTTTCGTTCTTTGTATGGGAAGCTACACGTGGGAACATTCTAACATGTGACAACTTGCAAAAAGGGGGGAAAGTTTTGGTTAATAGATGTTTCATGTGTAAAAGAGGCGGTGAGTCTGCGGATCATTTATTGCTTCACTGTCAGGTTGCAAGCATTCTTTGGGGGTCTAGCTTTCAGTTGCTTGGGAATGTCCTGGGTTGCTCCTGATTCTATTAGGAACCATCTTTTGGCTTGGGAAGGTTCCTTTGGTAGGAAAGTTAAGAAGAAGGAGGAAATCATGGTCCTACCTCTTGTCATATTTTGGAGCATTTGGAGAGAGAGAAATAGAAGAGTTTTTGATAACGTAGAAACTCCTCTCCAGCGTTTGAAAGAGAATTTCATCAAAATTCTCTTCTTTTGGAAGAATGGGAAGTTTAGCTCTTCCTTTATTGATTTGGCAGATTGTGTGAATAGTTTATACTTAGGTTGTAAATAGCCTTTGGTACAGTGCTCACTGTGCTTTTGAGCTTCTTTTTTCTATATTAATATACTACATTTTCCTTACCAAAAAAAAAACCATGCACTAACCTTAGCCCACTTAATTAACCTCCATCCTAAATTCTAGGATTGCTCCTCCATTTAGACCAGTGTTCCTTCCCTAACAACCAATAGTTCTCTCAATTCATACAGAGCCGCAATAGCTCTCAATTCATTTATTTATTTTTGATAAAGAAAAGGTAATATATTAATATAGAAGGATCAAAGATGAGCTAAGCATCATACAAAAGGTTACAAACTATCCACACATTCAGCCACATCAAAAGAGGAAGAGTTAAGCTTCCCATTCTTCCAAAAGTAGAGAATGTTGATGAAATATCCTTCAAGCGCTGAAGAGGACTTTCTATACTTTTAAAAACTCTTCTGTTTCTCTCTCTCCAAATACTCCAAAAGATGACATGAGGTAGGAGTCCATGGTTGCCTCCTTCTTCTTCTTAACTTTCCTACCAAAGAAACCCTCCCATGCACAAATGATGGTTCCGAATGGAATCAAAAGCAACCCAAGAAATGCCCAAGCAACTGAAAGCTAGATTCCAAAGTACCCCTGTAAACAAACAATGGAGCGATAAATGATCCATAGATTCAAAGTCCCCTTTACACATGAAGCATCTATTAACCAAGATTTCCCCCCTTTTTTTGAGGTCACACATTAGTACATTGACTACATTCCCATGTGTAGCTTCCCAAACAAAGAAAGAAACCTTCAAGGGGGCAAAGACTTCCATATGAGCTTGCAAGGGAAACCTTTTCAAAATAAGCCTGCAGTGGTTAATAATCACAACAGGTCTCAATTAATGTCATATCTCCCCTCCTTCCCTCAGAATTTGGGGTCAGAGCTGCTGCCCCTCAGTGCAGACAACAATCACAAAAGACATTTTAACCGAACCCAAGGCTTTTGAACCCTAAGGTGATGACAACCTCAACGACATTAGCTCCATTAACTCCAACAACAAATTGCACCAATTCAAGGTATGCTTACAAGATTCTCCGCCTTCAATTTGCGGCCCAATTATGGGTTGCTAGCTTGGCCAAATTGGGACTTGTTCCTTTACATTCTGACACACAAACAAATTATGGTTTGGATCATCCATGTGAACTGACAGGAAGGGAAGATGCAGCATCTATGTAACTAAGGGCAGACTCTCGGGCAATCACATGAAGCATAACTGTAATTTACCTTAGTCCTATAATAGAACCTGCCAGCTCTGTCCTACGGCGATAGTAAAACGAGAGAATCTCCAACAAAAGATATGCAGGCAAAGAACAGTTACCTGTGGATGTTCGGCATTGAAAGGAGGGATGCCAACAATAAGTTCAAACAAAATAACACCAACTGACCACCAATCAGCAGTAGCTCCTGAAGAAAACCAAACATAAGCAAGTTATGATTTCTGAGACTTCGAAAGTGAGATGATGATTGAAACAAGAGACTAAAATAGGAAAGCAAGGTAACTAGGATAGTGCTGTAGCTTTTACTTTTTATATTTCATGTTGGACAAGCCCAGTTGGCAGATACGGGGGTATGTTGGGTTAACTAGCCAACAGTGAGCATAACATGACCAACTACGTCTACTGCGCTGCTTCACTAGTAAATTATAAGGAATCTGATCCAATAGCAAAAGGCTTTTTTGGGGGGGGGGGGGGTTAGGTACTGTTCTCAAAACTCTGCTTGGCAATAGAAATGCTATATGGAAGGAAGAAAAATCAACCATAAGAAAGAGACGATTGGAACACATAATATTTAAAAACAGAAGATAGAAAATGTGACAAACCATGTCCTGTTCCCAAAAGTATCTCTGGTGCCAAATAATCAGGAGTTCCAACAGCAGAACGCTTGTTCCTTCTTTCTTGTTGCTTCTCTGAAGCAGATAATTGAGGCTGATCTTCTTCAAAAAGAGAAGTTCCACTAACTGCAGGGCCAGATAAGTCATCAGTGCTGTTGATGAGACCAACTTTTGATAGCCCAAAGTCTGTCAACTGAGCACGGAAAAAATATACAACTTAATAATGGTAATGAAATGTCATCCACTATGCTTAAGAACACTTTTAAATTGTTACCAATGAAAATATGACCTAAATATCAGTTTGAAAAAAAAAATAAGAAAGACTTTGGCAGTTTCCTAAGTTATTTGACCAAGAAATATTACGAAACTCCAGTCAAAGAAAGATTGCCTTCAAATTAAATAACCTATTATGTTTTCTTATCTTTGTTTAATGAGTATCTTCCCTCAATTTGCACATCTTATTTGCTTCAACAAATTGCTTTCCAACTGCTCCTGCTACTGCCTCTCCCCCGCCATGCAACAACTACCATTACTGTTGCTGCTGCTATAGTTGAAGCTACTACTACTGCCGCCACATGTACTCCCACTATACTGCTACTTCACTTGCTACTGCTGCTACTAACCTCACCACTACTATTAGCACTGCTGGCTGCTACTGCTTACCACAGCAACAATAGTAATAATTATGTACTCACACATATGCAAATGCGCACAACCTGCGCCTGCACACATTCACATATACGACTAGCAAACTGGTGTTTTTGCTTAAGATCTCAGTATTTCCCAAATTCTAGATGTACATGGATAAATAGATCTAGATTACTTTTTTATGAGCAATCAAAAATTGTATTCAAAAGAGATGAAGGAGATGTCACCCATTTACGAAGTCAATTTTGCACCATGATCGAGAACTTGACTCCAACTATACAAAGTCCTCCAAACATAAAGTTTGAACTCTTGAAAGGACCAAGCCTTGCCTTCAAAAATTCGGAGAGGCGATCTTTCCTTCCAAGTACACCACCAAATAATCAAAGGCATCACCTTTCAAACTCCAAAGACCCAACCCTTCTTTAACCTTCTTCTCCAAGCCACCAACACATCTTTTGTTGTTTTAGGTTGCACCCAACCAATCACCACCAACGATAATGACAAATGCCATAAAGTAGAGACCCATTGACAACGGACAAAAAAGTGGTCAACCGACTCTTCCTTCACAAAACACATCAAACATCTACTAGCCAACAAAGTGTGTCCTTTAAGCATGTCCTTCATAGGAATCTTTTCTTTGGTTGCCGCTCAAGCTAGAAAAACCACTTTGGTGGGAGCCTTAGACTTCCAAATGGCCTTAGCTGGAAAATCTAATTGAGTCGACCCCCTGTGTATGTCTCTTTACAATAACTTTTGACAGTGAATTGCCCACTTGAGTCATGAGGCCAATGAATCTCATCCTCTCCTCAAGAGCAACCTCAGTGTTAGCAAGAAAAGCCCGAAAGACCCAGCACATCCTCTTCTTCCTAATCATTCAGGCTTCTCAAGAAAGTGACATTCCAATGGTTTTAATCCCCATTTCAGGAAACAACTTCTTGCACAGTTGCATCTTACAATTTTGCCATCCTAAAAAGATCTGGGAATTGGAACTTGAGAGGTAGATCCTCGTACCTAAGAGTCATGCCAAAACAAGACCTACGACCAAGGATTCAAAATGCGACTTCGGTCGCGCTTTCGGTTTCAGTAGCGGTGCAGTAAAATCGCTCTAATACGGCAATCGTGTTCCATAAAGCGGTTGGCCCAACTCCAAAACCTTTCCAATGCGGCCGTTTCGTCGCGATTCGGCCACATTTTGAATCCACACTACGACCCATTTTTCACCTTAAATTGCACAAGAGAACGGAAGTGGTCAAAGGCTCAAAGCCACTCATAACGGATTTCCAATAGCCCACTCCATGAGCACAAGAGATCTTCTCACTCCACCAACCAAAATTGTCAGCCACATTTCGTAACAATCACCTTTGTTCACATAGCGTCCTCTTCATTGGCAAACCTCCAAAGCCATTTAGCCTTGAGGGTTTCACCATTTCGTGAGACATCTAATGCCAAGGCCAGCCCCCTGTTTCAAAAGTCTAACATATTCCCAATTGACCCAATGAAACTACTATTAGGTTTGTTGCCCGACCAAAGGAAGTCTCTCATAATTTTCCCTTATGTTAAAAAGGCACATTTGAGGCATGTCTAGATGAGTGGCACACAAGTCGTCGCCTCGGACGCCCTTAGCCGACTCCACAGCGACCTTCCGACCTGAGGCGAACCTTTTTGCGTCCCAGATGAGGCATAAGGCAAGGTGCTTCAGGCACCTCATGGAATTGCTTGACAATAAGGGCAGTGGGAAGAGGAAAGGAGAGTCACTGACCAAAATTTCTTCAAATTGAAGCCTACGTCAGTAATGTTACTCCCTTTCAAGCAAAATCCCTCATCTAATTGCATGAAATAGCTTTGAATTCTTCCCTCAAACCAAGGAACCCTAATTTGCAAACCCTAATTGTCAAATTTAAGTTTGGCCCCAAATTGGAGTGGCTCTAGCATCCCCACCATGACAGAAGAGGTCGAAGACCTATGGCCATGCATTTTTGGTGCTCAATCGCAACTGGGTTGTCGCCAGTAGGCCTTCATTTGTTTCTTCTTCTTTGTGAAGATTTTCCTTCTTGCCTTGGCTGTTTATTTTGATCTAAAACTATGGAAAAGGGAGTAGATAGCTCGTAAGGGTCAGGTGTAGGGGGGACAGGGACAGAATAGTGAGAGGGCAGTGCGAACGGGGGACTGTGCAGCAACAGTTCAAAAATGGTGACCAATCTTTTGAGCTGGTCAAAAGCAATAGTTACTTTTTCTATAACTCAGTAGCTTTTTTTAACTCTACAATTTTCTATAGTGTAATGTTTCTCATACAAATTTTTTAAGGTGATAAAAAAAAATTTCTTTCTAAACAATTAGCAGTGGAAGTTTTTTAATTAAAATACACCAATGGAAAGGCATTTTATGTCTTCATACTTATGGTAGCAATTATCTTGATAAAAACAAGTTTTGGAAATAATAATTAAACATCTGGTAAAGGTGAGCGCCTCGCTTCTGTGAGGTGTACGCCTTCACCTCGAGGTTAACGTCTTGCGCCCTGGAACCCTTTGCACCTAATTGAGCCTCGCGCTTTTTTAAACTAAGATTTTTTCTAATTTGGCAGCAATGCCAGCGGGAATAGTAAATAAAGACATGAAATAAATAGGGAGACTTCATAAGTTGCTATGCAATAAAGTTCTTGAGAGAACCTTAGATTTTCATCCTGCTAGTCTCTTGTGAAACCTTTTTTACAATAGGTTCCCACACAGCCTTGCATTTAAAAGGAGCAACAAGTAGAAGGCCCAGATAGGAAGATGGAAGATAATCAACCCCACAACCAAAGAACTCCGCTAGGTCAAGCATATGTGGCACTTCACCAATAAGAATGAGAGCCCTTTTTGATAAGTTAACCTTAAGGCTAGACAAAGCCTTGAATGACAGCAAAATACATCTCAAAAAACCCAAATTGCTCTCCTCAGATTTTCAAAGATTTTCAAAAACACAGAGGGTTATATGCAAAAGGCAAGTGGGAAATCAGAATACTCCCCAATCGAGAGTTAAGAGACAAGCAAACCTTCTAAAAGGCCAACTTTAATAGCTTTGTTAACCAGCCTGCTAAGGGTCTCCATTACCAAAATAAGTAAAAGGAGAAACAGTGGGTCACCTTGTTGTAGCCCCCTCAAGATAGAGAAAAATCCAGTTGCTTCACTATCGACAAACACCGAGAAACAAACGGTAGAGATCGAAAGTAAATCCACCTCCTCCACCTGCTATGGAATCCCCTTTTTTCAAGAGTGAGCATGAGAAAGTCCCAAGAAACATGGTTATAACTTATAAGCCTTTTCAATATCAAGCTTAGAAAGAACTCCGGGTTGATTAGATCTGACATAAGAGTCAATACACTAATTAGTTACCAAAGCAGCATCCAAAATTTGAGGATCGTGAATGAAAGCATGTTGATTTGGTCGAACAACTTTCTCACGACTTTCCTCAATCTAGAGCAAGGACTTTAGCTATAATTTTGTAAGGGCTACAAGGCTAATAGGCCTACTTCTTGATATCATCAACCAGACACTTAGGGAAGCAAACTTTTAAAAGTGGAATTCCAGCTTTTTTCAAATGCACATCTCTCATGAAAATCAGCGAACAAACCCATAATGTACCCTTTAACAATACTCCAACAACGTTAAAAAGAGCTCTCTCTTTCCCTAGGTTGTTGATGGCACTCAACACTTCTTCCTCTAAGAAGTGCCTTTCAAGGTCTAAGGCACCCTCAATATTCACAAAATTGTAAGAGATCCAATCCTGGAAAGGTCCTAAAGGATGGTCTTCATGGTAAAGACTCTCGTAATATAGAACAATGGCACTTCCAAAGTCGAATCCTCATCAAAAGACCTGGTTATCCACTTTAATCTATGGAAGGCATTAAGTTTCCTCCAGCTATTAGCCACTCCATGAAAAAATTTGGCATTACGGTCACAATCTTTCATCCAATGTTATTTACCTTGTTGCCTCCCGAAGATGTCAATCCAATTTCGCACCAAAGAGAGCTCTTTCTTCACCGCAAGTCTTTGGATTCTATCTACATAAGTAATGATAAGTTGCTGCTCCTTGTCATCCAAATGCTTTAACTTCTCCACCAAAGTTGTCGTCTTACTCCACAAATGCCCAAAAAACATTTTTGTTCCACTCTTTCAATTTCAAAATATTCAGTTTCTTTGCGAAAATGAAACTCAGGGAACCAGCAGCCACAAGCTCATCCCCCCAAGCTTTCACAATGTTGGGGAAATCTTTCACCTCGAGCCACACATTTTTGAATTTGAATGGCCTTCTTGCAGCACGGGCACCACCAACATGGAGAAGAATTGGAACAAGATCAGAAACAATCTTGGGAAGGACTACTTGATGAAGTGATGAACCCCTCCCAACCCAGAGAAAGAGAAAAGGAACCTGTGAATTCGAGACGAGATTGGAACCTCCTTGTGGCTACACCAAGTAAACTGTCCACCTTCCAGAGGTGGATCAATCAAATTACAGGAATAAATAAACGCAGAAAACTCACTCATTGCTGATGACAATCTTCCTCCAGCCGATCTCTCAGAGCGGAACCTAACCACATTAAAATCTCCTTCTACACACCAGAGGATATCTAATGTAGGATGCTTTAAGAGCAACTCATACAAAAGGAAATAATTGATGTAGGACGCTCTAAGAGCAATTCCCACATTGATAAAATTCACACAAGAATTTTCACTTAAATTCAATATCAATTCTTATTCATAATCTGCCTTCTCCAATTACATAAAGGGGTTTGTATAACCAAGAGGCTAACTAGCATTAGGAAACCTAAATAATTAGATATAAACTAGAAAAGGATAAAAATATATAACCTAATATTATCCTAATAGACTAGGAAACTAAATCTTAATAAAATATCACCAAATATCCTTATTTTGGTTGCCCTAAAATATACTTAAAAATAACCTACGAAAATAACAAAAAATATACAAAAGATATCCAATATCAAAATATTCTAATTTTCTAATTTTCTAAATGATTTTGGAAATTAGGGTTCCAGGGAATAGTGGCTGGTGGCGATGGTGTGGTCGACCGGAGGTGCTGACTGGGCATTGGTGGCCGCTGGTGATGGACGACAAGGCTGGTCGTGGTTCGAGAGAGGATAAAAACATGAAAGTAATAAACTCATCAACCATCATCGTTAAGACCGTAAATCTCAATCAAACTCCCATATCAAGTTATCCTGCATGGACCTCAACTTGCAGCATATAAAACCCCCACTCGGGAGTCAATAAGCTCCAAAGCTTGAGAGTCCCAAATGACAATGATGCCACCCGAATGACTAACCAAAGAAAGAAAAAGCCACCCAAAAGGTCATTGGCCCAAAAGGCTAAGAGCAATATGCCAATTAAACTCTTCCAATTTAGACTCAACAAGAATAGCAACATCAAAACAATACGTACGAGGCACCTCTTTCACATCACCTATGTCATTTGGACAATTGAGTCCCCTCACATCTTAGTTTAAAAAAGCGCAAGGCGCACTGAGGCGCATAGGGTCCCAAAGTGTGAGGCGCAAGGCTCGAGGCGAAGGCGCACGCATCATGGATGCGAGGCGCACTTCTATGCAAATTTTTTTAAAAGTATTTCATATTTCACAAAGCATATTTTGTAGAAACAAGTTAAATAAATGCATTAAAAATGTGATTAGACATCAATATGACTACTAATACCACAAATAATCTTAAGATATGTTATCTTGTCATCGTAGTTCCCCAATGCACGTACTTATGGCACAAGTTTAGCTCACCTTTTAGCTCCTAAGGAAGGAAAAGAAGAAAAAAGGTAAAGGCAAGGCTAAGAAAAAGAAAAAACACGGGGAAAATATAACCTCGCATCCTTGAGGCGCACCTCATCCCCTCCGAGGCGCTGACCCGGTAGCCTCACGCCGAGGCGCGCCTAGGCGTGCCTCAGGCGGGCTTTTTTAAACTAAGCCTCACATTCCAAGAAATAATCCTAATAAATGGCTTCATAATATATCTTCGCCCACCCTTGCCACCTTTTATCGGATGCACGATTCCCCATCTTCTTCTTAGTTTACAAAGAAGCAATAAAAGCGAGCAACTCCATTTCTTGACCTTCAATCTCTAGTAGTCTAGCCCCATGCATTGAAAGAAAGGAATAAAGTGATCCATCACCCAAGCTGACCCCCCATCAACATTATCCTTCTGACCATGAAGAGGAGACGGATTATTCCCTGAGACTTGAATATTATCTTGACTAATGGACTCCGCGCCATGAAAAGGAATCCTCACATGATCAGATAACATGGTCATCTATACCCCTTTTCAAGCATTGCCTTATCCTTTCCATTTTTCTTCCTCTGAGAGTACACTATGGTGTCCCTTACAGGTTTGTGAGGTGAAGAACCTTGCCACCGTTGAAAACAAACATGACTCTCGCACAAAGGAAGGAAAACGAGAAGAATCAGAGAACGAAGAGCTGGCATCAGAGTCGGGATCGTTCTCTAGTACATCTCACAAGGCCTGAAACTTATCGGCACAAGGGGGTGAAGCATCTAGCTTTTTAGAAAAAAGTGACTCTGTCCCTGCTATCCTTAGAACCTGAAGCCTTTCGTAAGGAGCTGTCTGAAAGACTGCAATTGGCAGCTGTCATCTGATGACAACCTGACCAGCCTGCCCCTGCACCAATGGATGAGACGTAACTCCCTCTCCCTTCTTCCACAGAGCCCCTGACTTGTCCGCTTGCACTTCCTCTCCTAAGGTTGCTGCATAAATGTCCCAAGACCCAAAAGACCTACATCTCCACCCCATCAACTGCTTGGAATGAGCATCTCTCAAGTTACCACGAACCACATTAGCATAAGAAGGGTGCATGTTCAGAAAAGACCTCGCACTAGTAGAAGACACATTTGGCAAAGATGCCCCCTTCTTGTTACCCGAAATGAGCATGTCTTTCAAAACCTTAGTGACAGACTGACCCCAAACTAACCATGTGCGCTAGGACCCTCAAGGAAGATGATAGTCCTAAACTTTCCAGAGTGAGCAAAATGAGAGAAGACAATGAATCTTCCTATGTTATTCTTTCTCAGCTGCAACAATAAGCAACCATTACCCCTTTTAAAAGTCCTCACCCAGAGTGGGTCTTCCTTGCCAGAATGGAAGCGCACCTATTCCCTGGCTAACCATCTAAATTCAACGCCACCAAGCCTGATGACAGACGTTCTCTTCCTATTCACTTCAGACACCTTCGAAGGGAAAGCCCCTCTCCCCACCCCGCAAAAAAAAAAAAAAAAATTCTAACTTTCCATCAACCTTCATCGTAGCCCCCATGAGCAACAGCACAAAGAAGTGCCAAAAAAACCCCAAGAGAAGAAGATACAGCTCAAAAACCCTACAACAACAACTCCTCACAGCATGAGTCCCGCTTTCGCAGGGTCAAATACACCATCAAGAACTCTCTTAAGACAAACGCACCTTAAAAGTCAGCAGCACAGAACCGAAATCCAGAACAGAGGATGACACCCGGAAAGAAAATAAACAGCCAGTCACCAACCTGAAGAGCTGAGGACTCAGCAGCCATCATAACAGAGAGAAGGATACTACCAGGAGGCTAGTCGGCCTCTTCTGAGATGAGAAACCCAGAAATAGATTACTTTTTTTTTTGGCAAGTAATCAAAGATTTATAGTAAAAGGACACCAAGGGGATGTCACCCATATACAAAAGGGGCATTACAAAAAACATTATGCCCTTAAGCTCTCATCCATTATGCAATCGATGAAAGCCAAAAAATTTAACTCTTTGCCACCACAAAGCCCCACACTCCAACTATACAACAACCTCAAAAAATAGAGCTTGAAATCTTGAAATGACAAGATTTTGTCCTCGAAAATACGGCGATTTCTCTCCTTCCAAGTAGCCCACCAAATAGCTAAAGGAATCATGTTCCAAACTCCAAGAACCCAGCTCTTCTTCATCCTTCTCCTCCAAGCCACCACCACATCTCTCATTTTAGAAGGTTGAACCCAAATAATCCCCATAAGCGAAAGAGACAAATCCCAAAGCGAAGAAACCCACCGACAATGTACTAGAAGATGATCCACGGTTTCTTCCTCCTCCAAACACATGGAGCATCTACTTGGACCTCTAAAATTTCTTCTCTTAAGCATGTCGTCCGTAGGAATCTTGCCTAAAGTGGCTGCCCAAGCAAAGAAACACACTTTTGTGGGAGCTTTAGACTTCCAAATGAACTTGGCAGAACAGTCACAACCGTCCAAGTCTTCAAATTGTGTGGAGCAAAAGCTCTTGACACTAAAGGAACCTTTAACGTTTGACATGGAGTACTAGATATCTCCTAGATTGTGCCTCTATTGACATGGCTTCTTACTAGCCATGGAATACTAGATATCTCCGAGATTGCGCCTTTATTGACATAGCTTCTTCCATATTTCAGTTCATCCTTCGGAAAAGTGGATCGGATGGATCTGCCATGGCATATCCTCTACATCCTTTGCAGTTCTTGTCAATGGTTCTCCAACGGAGTTCTTTTGGCCTCTAGAGGTCTTCGTTAGGAAGACCCTTTATCCCCCCTTTTGTGTCTGCTCGTCATGGAAGTATTTACAAGGCTGATTGATTCGGCATCTAGTGTAGGGCTCATACCTGGGTTTAAAGTGGGCCGCTCGAGTACGACAACTATGAGTGTCTCTCATCTTCTTTTTGCGGACAATGCTGTTGTTTTTTGTGAAAATGATTATGAGCAAATGGTGAACCTTCGTTGTGTGCTTACTTGGTTTGAGGCGGTTTTGAGTGTCAGGGTTAACTTGGCAAAGAGCTCTATATTCCTGCCTATTGGACATAAGGACAATATTTAATTGCTTGCAGGTGCTTTAGGTTGCAATGTTGATGCCTTTCCAACTACTTAGTACTTACCTAGGTCTCCCTCTCAGTGTTAAATTTAAGGAGAAAGCCATTTGGGGGCCTAATTATCGAGAAATTTGAGAAAAGACTTTCTAGATTGAAGTCTATGTACCTTTCAAAAGGGGGAAATTAACTCTCATCAAGAGTGTTCTCTCAAGCATCCCAACCTACTTCCTCTCTCTTTTCCCCTTACCTTCTTCAGTGGCCAATAAATTAGAAACAATCAAGAGAAATTTCCTTTGGGGTTCTTTTGGGAGTGACTTCAAGTTTCAACTTGTGAGATGGAACATTGTGAAGCAACCACTGTATTTAGGAGGGTTAGGTATAAGGGACTTGCATCTCTTTAACGAAGCCCTTCTTAGGAAGTGGCTACAGGGATTTATGAATGAAAAGGGCAATCTATGGAGGAAGGTAGTTACCATCAAATATGGGGACAATGGAATTGGATGGTTTCCCTTTATTGCAAAGGGCTCTTATGGGTATAGTCTTTGGAGATATATCTCCAACGGATGGGGGAGATTCTTTACACACTGTTCCTTTGAGGTAGGAGATGGTTCTTCAATCTTTTTTTGGCATGATCACTGGTGCGGCGAGATTCCTTTGGAAGACCTGTTTCTTAACCTTTATGTTTTGGCCGTGGACAAAAATGCCTCTGTTGTTGATTATCGTTGATTATCGGGAGCAGGTTTATGGTAACAATATTTGGACACCTATTTTTGTTCGAGATGGATTCGTTGATGATGATTCCATGGTAAGCTTTTTCAATAAGCTTAATGAGCCAAAGTAGGAGAATCTTCAATTGGTAGGGTGAGGTGGGATCTAACCACTCAGGGGTGCTTCACTATTAGATCTTTTTATTTGAAGCTTCTTGATGGAAAGTTTTCACCACAAGAGGCTCATTCTGAAGAAGGTTTCTCTTGCAAGCTCATATGGAAGTCTTTAGCCCCCTTAAAGGTTTCTTTCTTTGTATAGGAAGCTACACATAGGAACATACCAACGTGTGACAACTTACAAAAAAGTGAAAAAATTTTGGTGAATAGATGCTTCATGTGTAAAAGGGACTTTGAATCTACGAATCATTTATTGCTCTATTGTCAATTTGCGAGCATACTTTGGAATCTAACTTTCAGTTGCTTGGGCATTTCTTGGGTTGCTCCTGATTCTATTAGGAACCATCTTTTGGCTAAGGAGGGTTCATTTGGTAAGAAAGTTAAGAAGAAGAAGTAAGAAGCCATGACCCTACCTCATGTCATCTTTTGGAGTACTTGGAGAGAGAGAAACAAAAGAGTTTTTGAAAGCGTAGAAACACCTCTTCAGCATTTGAAAGAGAATTTCATCAAGATTCTCTACTTTTGGAAGATTGAGAAGTTTAGCTCTTCCTCTATTGATCTGGCTTATTGTGTAGATAGTTTATACTTAGGTTGTATATAGCCTTTTTTATGATGCTCACTATGCAACTGAGCTTCTGATCTTTCTATTTTAATATATTACCTTTTTCTTATCAAAAAAAAAAAAAAAATTGTGCCAATGTGATTAAGATTTAAAACTCTTCAATCTCAAGTGGAATTTTAGAAGATCAAATCTGGAGGAACTTGAATCTTGAAGGTCATTAACTTGTTAACAACTTGCTGAATTGAGTCACACCTTGACCTTTGCCCTTATCCGCCACCTAAGCTAGGCCTTTTAGACATCAGCCAAACAGGTTGGACCACACCAACCACAGCAAGCATAATTGTAGGATATGGAATGTTTTCATTATCAACAACCAAACAACTACCATTAGAAAACTACAGAATTTTGTAGACCTTTATTAATATTTGGTTAGATGTAAACAACCTTACAATGCAAATAAGTTTGTAACTGCGTTTCCATCATCTAGTTTGGTAGTGTAAGAGTATTCCGCACATACTGCCTCGTAACTATGATTACCACAAACTATGCAAACATGATTACGTTACAAGGTTAATTGCATTGCAATGCTATCACATTACATACAACCAAACATCACATTATGACTTTCCAAACAATAATCTCCTCGTATAGTCATCAAACCACAACTGATTGAATTTTGTGACTATATAAAACATGTATATGAAGCAGCTCAGTATGAAAACTTAAATTTCCAGGCCAATCACTAGAGATCCCTGTCCCATCGTTCTTGGCATTGAATTTTCTTTTTTTTTTACCTTTTAAAACCAGTTCCCTCTCAGCAAGTTCAAGAGGAATTTTTTCAAGCAAAAAAAAAAAAATTGTTGAGATTAGTCATACCAAAATTATGTGGCTTTCAACATCAAAGAGATTGCCATTCTTCCATAATTTGATAAAGAGCATCCAGCATGCAAACAAAATTAACTATCATAATTTGATTTCAGATTTTAATTTGGTTGATAGCAGAAAAATGATTTATAGAGTTCACGGTAAAATTGAGTGAAATCTAACATTCAGAGCAAATTTGAAAGAGAAATAGCTTGGGTCTCTTTCACAAAATTGTTCACATGATACCTTAATGTGACCATCATGGGCAATCAGTAGATTATCTGGCTTTAGATCACGATGAACCACATGAAGAGAATGCAAATATTCCAAAGCAAGCACCTGCAAACAATAAATGGTTCATTAGAAGAGGCAATCCAGTATTGAAATCAACAGCCATCAACAGCTCCAGTATAAACCTAAATAGAGGAGGAAACAAAAGAGACACTTACTACTTCCGCAATATATACACGTGCAACATCTTCCTCTAAGCAGCCTAAATTCCTCAACAATGAATAAAGATCTCCCCCATTCAAATATTCCATAACCAAATACAGGTTTTCGCGGCAGGTAAATGAATAAAAGAACCGAACCTGAGAAAATTCAATCAGATGTTAAGAACAAGACAAGTAGGTACTAGTGCATCGGAGGGAACTGAACCAAGTAGACCTGCTCACCACAAAAGGATTGCGGACAGAAATTAGAATATCACGTTCAGCTAGAATACTCTCAACAGCATTTTTGCGAATCATATCTGCCTTTTTTAAAACCTGCATATATTGCAAAAGTTTTATCATAGAACTTAACGGCTTTGAGAAATCAGACCAGCCAAACTCAATCAGTTCTTCTCCACCCCACAAATAGAGATTCACCACCACCTTTAAATGGGGATCCTTCATCTTACACGGTTCAAGAAGGTCAAATTATAAAACACAGGGGCTATGTAAAGTAAATCTTTAATGCACAAAAACAGCCAAACACTGCCATCTAGAAAAATAAGAATTCACCTAATGGGACATTTGGAGTAGCAACATGAACAAAACAGCCCAATAAGGGTAAGAAGTTAACAGAACAGTACTTCTTGATGCCTCTACAACTTGGTCAAAAAAACCTACAATACATAAATTGTGGAGAAGGAAAAGCCTGGATATCTAACTACATGCAAGGAATTGCAGTTACCATCAGTGTAAAGTTGGAGCGCACAGGACTGGATACTCTATGAACCTCATCACCCACATGGCCACATCCACCGTCATACTTAATGAAAAAATTATGAAAAGTGCTCCCCATAAGTTACTCATTCTTTGCGAGTTTAACGTAGTGAACTAATCAGCCACACAAAAAGTTACTAATTATTCATGCTGATAAAAAAAAATAAAAAAAAAACAGTACCTTTATAGCAAAAAGATCCCCCGTTGTTCGTTTCTTAGCTAAGAAGACCCGACCAAAGGCCCCGCGACTTATGGGCTTAATTATCTCAAAGTCCTCTATAGACGTTCGATCCTTGGCACTATGAATAGGGCTGGTTCTTAAGCTACGTACAACATCATCCTCCAAAGGAGCATCTTCATCAATAACTGTACTTGCAAGATCGATCTTTTCATTATCAACCAACTCAAATAGCTGTAGATACTTTTCCCTGCAGAAAATAAAAATGGTAGCAACAAAGTTCACACAATGGTCAAAAGGAATAGTCATAAATAGCATCTGTAACTGTAATAGTTACAGTGCCTTCAATTGGTAGACATCTTCTATAGGAAACTGTAGGCTAAATGCTTTGAGACTTAATATCATCACCATCATCACTGTATCAATCAAAATTTTAAGCCGTATAATAAATTAGACAGACCGAATTAACTTCTCAATGCGTGTCCCAAACGTCTCCACTGTAAGTGCATCAAATTTCCGCCTGCCGATAACAACTCTCAAGTCTTCCAGACATGTAAGCAAATAATTCATTGAGTGATCATCTTCAGATGAAGCATTTGCAGAGCAACGAGCAATATCTGCGAGTTCAGCCATCTGCAGCAATCAAAAATGTTCCAAACGAAATCAAAGCCATTATCACATATACATGAGGCTAACATATGTGGCATTAGAGCTTTCCCAGCTGTTGGAACGCGTGGGGGCAAGTGGGCCCCCTGTGTCCCATGCATGCCTAGGAAGCTCTGCCAGCGTGAGGGAAATGGGAGGGGCACGCGGGCCAACACGCCTGCCCGTTCCCCCCCTCATTCCTTCAGTTTTTGTCCTTTTCTGATTTTTTATTTATTTTTCCTTTTTCCCTAATAAAAAAATATTATTTAGATAGTTGAAAAAAATATATATATTATAAGGTGGGTCCATATAAAATATTTTATTATATAATTTAAGTTGGAGTTCAATTGGTTGGGAAAGTGATGGAATACAAATTCTAGAAATGTGGAACTTTTGATGATGTGACAGGCCTGAGTTCCAAAAATTGGAACCTAGGTTGGGAATGCTCTTAGAACATGCTAGCAATCTACAATGAAAAGAACACCAAATGTGGGTCCTACCGATGGCCAGTATGCAGAAATAAAAATGCAAGAGACTTTTCCCTGTCAGACAAGACTAGGACATGCACTATCTTCTAAAAGACAAAACATAAAGGATTGTGAAAAAGAAGTATGCTACAAGTGCTAATTAAATGGGTGATATACAAAGTCCCAGGCTTTCAGCAATTGTAGAGATAACAAGTTCATCTCATTAGAAGGCATATGGAATTTCCAGCGATGCACAAGGTGTTCATTGATATAGACAAGGGTATGATAGAGCCCCTAGGGAGGTGGGGGCACAGGCCTACACCAAGGATTGCCTTTAAGCCATTTACTCTTTATAATTCCTATAAATGAGCCCATAAAAGAGATTCAAGATGAAGTACCTTGGTATATGTTATTCGCCTATCATATTGTTCCAATCAATGAAACTAGAGATCGAGTCAATAACAAGAGAGGTAGCAGGGGAGACTCTGGAATCTCAAGAGTTCAGATTAAAACAAGTCAAAGACTCAGCACATATAATGTTCAACACTTACAGTGTTCAGCACACAGAAAGGATGGGCTGTCAAAGTCATCACTGACCACAATATGACAATACCATGGGCGAAGCAGCTTAGATACTATATTACTAGATCTCAATCATAAAACATAAAGGGGATCCCAATGACGACATTGTGCCCCGCATAAGGAAGAATGGCCAAAAAAGGAGGGATGCGTCTAACCTATCATGCACACACACAAACACACACACGTATACATATATGTATCTGTATGTGTGTGTACAAGTACGTACACATATGTGTGTATGTGTGAGTGTTTTGTGTGTGTACACACACACACACATAGTTTGAGTAGTAGTGAACTTACTATGCATATCCCTGGGATGGATTATTGGAGTTACTGTTCCAGTCACTATTCAAGTTACTATCGACAGTTACTATTCAAGTCACCATGCGCATTACCATCCAAAGTCACTATTCAAGAATCTGTTCATCATAATATTCAAATTACCATTCACTACTGTTCAGTCTTTATGTGAGGAGTCACAATAATTCCATATACTGTTCAAGATCGGGTCAAAATCCCATTCTTATGGAGAAGAAGGCGAGACAATTATTATTCAAAACTATACAAGTTCCACACGGATTCATTCCTACGACTACAACATGCTCTATTATTGCAAATATTCGTCCAACACCATCATTTCAAGCTTTAGTCATTATTCTAATTTTGTTATTCAATCTCTGTCGTTCACATGTCCTAGGATTATTAGGTTATGTATTCCACAAATATGTATTGTTTGCATTCAACCGAAGGCAAGGGAAACACAAGCAACACTCCAAAACACAAACACAACCACATCCACACACAGGCATTGCCACAGCCATTCCCAGAGCTCTATTAGTTCGGTACCAGAGCATTTCCATTCTCTATCACTAGAATAATAGCCAATTTGAACCAAAATAGAATGTCAAGATCTTTCATTTATAGGTTATAGGCACATTACATGTACAATAGGACATAAGAGGGGTTAAAGGGAGACTCAAAAGTACCCAACCAAAACCAGTGATGTTAGAATGGACATATGCAATTGGTAGTGATGAAGGGTAAAGATGGCCTCATATTGCTCTTTTAGGAGAAGTGACAACAAAGCTATCACAAATGCATCCAAGGTACTGTTTTTGACTAGCAGAAAAACCCATGGTACCACCACTTGGATGAAAGCATCATGGTAAATGAAACTTTCCTTTTCCCAACTTTGAGGATCAAAAACCTACACAACACATGACGACCCTTTTTTGGGATCATCCATCCATCCAAGGAAGAAATCCCTTGTTTTCCTTTTGTTGAAATTATTTCTTGTTTACAAAATAGAAAGAGGGAAAATGGGGGGAAAAAAAAAGAAAAGGGGGCCTTCCCAAAGCTCAACTACTTTATTGCCCACATTATTATTTTTAAAAATTGGTTTTATAAGGTAAATAATGGGCTATCCTCATATAACCAAAAACATACTATTTCTCAAGCTGTAGGAGGCTTAACTGAAGAACTTTATGTTCAATAAAACTATCATGGATACTACTACATCCTCTAAGTAATAAATCTTGCAAACTCACATCAATTCAACAAGAACTTATTTCAGGACACCAATAGTTCCACGTATTCACGATATGATTACGTCCATAAGCATGTATTACACATAAACAAAACTAAAATACTGAATTCTATCCACACACACAAAAAAAGTAAAATACTGAACATAATCATTCCCTTGCTCTTCAACATAGATAATTATTTCTGCCAATAACTCAATAAGTTAAATCTAATAAGAGATATCTGCCTCCTTTGGATGGTTAACTTTTCCTTTCCAGCCTTTAAGTGGAGAATAGCCCTTTGACCATTTAGTTCAAGGGGCCAAATTAATATAAACAATAATTTCGGTACTCCCACTAACTCCACAACCCAAAAAGCAAGGCCACAAAGTCACAGACAACCTCATTGGCTACATCCACGCAAACAATCGGGTTACTACCGGCTAAGATGGCAACTCTACTCCCCCAAAGCTCCTCTGCCACCCTCTTTTCCCTCTACTCTCTTGCCTATCACCACAATCTCCCCCATCCAGCCACTAGGATATCAACGATGCATTGGACCTCAATTTGCCCCAGGAATGGGGGACCTAGTCTACAGAGGAGGAGGAGGAGGAATATAGGGGCAATGAAGTGGATCACACCAGTGAAGAGCTTGCCACGTAAGGAAACAAGGGAAAATGAAGTCAGGACTATAGACAAAGAATTGGAGGAGATTAAGGGGGTTGGGGGAACAAGGGGACCACCAACAAGCTTGTAGCTGGCTGGCAGTCCTAAGCATAGGTCACCAACCAAATACATGCCTGCCAACAACAACACAGTAGTGACACATCAATTAGAAGGGTTCGAAAACATTGGAGGACTGCTTATGTTTCTAGGGTTCTCTAAGGTAAAGGGTGCTCATGACCTGTGCTTTTGAGCTAAAAATCCAGCATTGTTTACTGCTTCTCTCATATCTCATGTTATCCATCTCCACTCACTAAACAGACTTGTTATACATAACCTTTACTACCTACCATTAATGACCCACTCTAACCGCAGAAACCACAACATTTCTTTTTTTCTTTTTAATATAAAAAGGAAAAAGTTGTATATATTCATTACGATTAGATGATCCAAAAGGAAAGGATTCTAATCAAGCATCCTATGAAACTGACTACAACCTGGGAAAATGCTATCACCAAAATAAATTACACCAATTGAAGAGGAACACAAAACTCATCCTTCTCGCGGAAGTCTTATGTCTTGAGAAACAAACCATAACCTTTCTAGATCACAATGAAACTCACCTTCTTGTAGTACTAATTTAAACAGGGAACTGTTGGTCTACCATAAGTGTTTGCATTAGACTACAATGGTGGCAGGCCGCAAGAAACCCTAAAGCCCAAAATAAAGAGCTGATATATAACAAGTACTGGACTTTGCCAAGGGACACACACAGCTAATCTAGAAAACGGTGGAGCTCCTCAGTAGACAGGGACAAAAGTCTGCTCTAACAACATTTGTAAGGATTACTCACGTACGAATATTTGTGGTTCACAAAGAAAAGTTCAAAGTCAATAATAGATGACCATACCAGTGGATGATCTTCATGTTCAGAATAACCACCCTTACTAGATAGAAGCAAGTCTATTTGACTGGTTCTTGGTGTTAATAAGGGAGACCTTGGAGTCATGCTACCAGCAGAAGAACCAGTCATTCCTTGATCTGATTTTGGGCCAAACCGCGTCTTACAGGACATAGATGAAAAACCTTTCAGATCGTCCATAAACACAGCATTATCTGCTTCAGGGAAACAGTCTAGCATGTCCTCGGACCCTCTCCGGGACCAGTCACTAAGTTTTGGTGATAAAACATCAGATTCTTCAGTAACACTAGAATTTGAAGCTTTTGCAGCATCTGGGCTGCCAACTGCAGGTTGAAAATCCTTCTGGGAAGGGGACTCCATCATCTTCTCTAATGTTTCAGCAATTCTTAAAAGACGCTCATTGACACTCAAACCCTTCTGATCACATCTGTCAGCAATTGCACATATTCTCGAGTGATCTTCCACATGCAAAGTTGGAACTTCTTCCTCACATATACGGCAAATTATGGAACTCTCATCTAAAACACCTGATTGATCTCCCCAATAACCCCAGGAAGCTTTCTGTTGATGCTTGGAAGCAGCAGAAGAATTTCCGAGCGAATCTTTTGAAGGCAGTTCAGGTACCTTAACTGTAGCTGAATCTGCGTCTGAAATGACTTCTCTTTTGTTAGGCATCTTTAAATGGTCCAACTTATGATCACTTTGATCCCTTTCAAAAGTCGGTTCTGCTTTGCTTTTAACACTAGGGGATGGCAGTTTCCTCCAAGAAGTGATCCGTTCCCTCCCTGTAGGAGATTCCCTGTTCTTTGTGGTTTCAGCAGCTGGAGAAAAGATATTTGCACTATGCAAGTTGTGGCCATGCTGTTCTTGGCTAAAAGATTTTTGAACTGAGGCTCCTCTTCCCATCTTCCCAGAAAAGGAACTTTTTTTATCCTTCTCTTTTCCTAGAGGGATTCTCTTCTCTGCAGACTGAAGGTTTGTCGATTGGCGTAGGGGGAGTGCATGCCCTTCCTCAGCAAATCCACTTTCCTTGTGAAACTGTAACAACCTAGTACACCTTGTAAGTATGAAAAGCATTCGCGTATGAAGCTGCTTAAGGATACCTGGAGGCAATTCCTGACGCCTATCATCCAAATCTTGAACTATGCCTTCACACTGGAGCCAAAACTCATTTGGTGATGTCATTGCACAACTTCTAGCAAGGATCAACAAGTCCTCAATGGTCTCCTGCCATTCAGGATGGCTTTCAGCATTCTTTTCCAAAATACCAACCAAATCAGCAGCAAAGATGGCTAGATCAGAGTCCACTTCTTCTTTAGCTTTCTCAAACTTTCCACGTATCATGACCAAAACTTCCTGCAAACAATATTGATTTAAAACACAGAAGATATCACAAAACTCAAAACTGCTGAAAGGGCACAAGGGATAGCAAGGATACTAGTGAACGGTATTACTGACCTCCAAATTATTTAGTCCACGGGGTTTCCAAAATGGAAAAGGGCGGACGCCTTTGGAATTCAACTCATGCGAAAAGCTTTTTATATCTGCCGGAAATCTTTTCCGAGGTCCACTTGTAACACGGAGGATAGCTTGAACACGAGGAGATTCGGACTCTTTTGGAGTTTCGTAATCATATGACATCTAGAGGAGAGAAAACTCAGATTGGATTATTATAATATGACACAAAAAGGAAACAGTGAGAATCCTCAATGAGGAACAAGAAGTGAGCGACAACCTGTCCCTCTGGGGTACAAAGCTCAGGACTTTTCGCACCGCTAGATTGCTCCCATGACGTATTCAAATTTCCTGCACAAGAAAAGAGATTATGGATCTCAGAAGAGAACGAGAGCTTGTCAATTAATCACTGATAACCGATGGAAACTGGGACAAAGAAACCTCGGAAAGGAGAAAATTTATCCTTTCTTTGGCTATGTCTTTCCATCACTGCTATAGGCACAGCCTACAAGTGCTACATTTTCATCCGCTGTTGTATCACCAGACATTGGGTGATCATCGCAAAAGTTATCAATTCTAGTGTCATTTAGATTATCTTATGACAAAGACCAATTCCTTTCTGCTTCTTGTTCAGCTAACAACGCAAAACTTTGCTAGCACCTAAATAGTAAATAAACACCATAGAGTGGAGTCAGCAAACTGGTTGCACCAGCAACTTTGATGTCTTATGACCAAAATAATACATCTCCCAAATGAAATGAGAGTCATTTTCCACTGAATATAGGCCAACAAAATTTCAGCCTGAAAGAAATAATCCATGAGACCATCTCATACGAGTGCTAGCAATAACATAATCATGTCTCGATATGAGCAAAATTTCCAATTGTGACAACCAAAATTTAACAAAACTAAACATATAATGCTAAATGTCTCCACACTGTTTCTTCAATAAAGCTAAATTAGTACACATATATAGGCTAATATACCATATTCCTAGTTTCAACAAATAACTACACGTCAAGTCAGATGCAGCCTAAACCAAATAAACAAGATATCCCAAATGGTCAACATTGTCAGCAACGGGTAAATCTTAGATTCTGTTTCAAAATTGGGCAAAACCAACAACTATCAAATAATATGCCCACCCTCATGTTCTGCTGCCACCCTTTTTCTACTTGGGTACCATGATATGCCAGTCATCCATTACTTATTGCTTCATTGCCCTTTTGCAAGAGCTCTTTGGGATCTAGCCTTTAGTTTCTTGGGAGTTTCTTGGGTTATGTCCAATTCTGTTTCAGATCACCTCTATGTATGAGAGGGCTTTTTTGGTAGGAAAGTGAAAAAGAAGAATGCCAGATTATTTCCTCATGCAATTTTTTGGAGCATTTGGCGTGAAAAAAATAGGAGAGTCTTTGAGGGTGTGGAGATGCCACTTCAATGCTTTAAAGATTATTTCATCAAGTCTCTCTATTTTTGGGACAAAGGGATCTTTTGTTACTCTTCTCTTGATCTCTTAGATTTTGTGGATAGTGTGCATATGGGATGTGTATAGCCTTTTGTAAGATGCTAACTTTGCATCCAGCCTTTTGTTAATGATTATATATTTATCTTTTCCTGATCAAAAAAATATATATGCCAGTCATCCATTACTCAATATAGAAAAGTTCCATCACTGATGTAGCTTCTTACAACCATTGCAAAATTAACTGGAAGCAAAACAATGCCCTTTTTTCGTACTGTGACCGAGCATCACCAAAATGGAAGCGCCCGCACTTCTTGTGTTCCACTTTTCCCATTTGGTTTTAAATGAGGGGAAGGGGTTTTTTTTGGGGAATAAGCAAAAGCTAAGGGTTAAAAGATAATGCCACTCCTCTACTGCTTCTGATTTAAATGAGGGAAAGTTTTATACAACTTGTCAACAGAGACCCAACATGCCAGGCTTCGCAGAGACCCAAATTTAACCAAACCCATCATAGCCTATAGTATTATACTCGCACAAATCATTCTAAATGTAAGTAATGTGTAATGAACCCTCATAGAGAATCACTTCAAACATGAAATAAATATATAACCAAAACCAATTCTATCATAAACTGAGTTTCCTAGCTGATCACACACAACACAACCCAGGATGGATCAAAAGATTCAAAACCATACCTCCTCCAGAAGACAACCTGGACCGAACCTGACCCTGAACCTGACCCGCACTGCCGGGGTTGGGACTATGGCCCGTGGAGTGCCCACTCCCAGGAGACATCCCATCAGAATTACTACCGGTCTCAACCACATTCTCCAACCACCCCATATCCTTCTTCCCACCCGAACCTCCGGCATGGGTGGGCCTAGAGAGGTTGCTGGAGCCGAGACTCACGCCCTTTTCCGACCGGAACCCAAAGAAGCTCTCCTGGGGCAGCGGCCCCGATCTCGTCTTTATCTTGTTAAGCCCCAAAGACGACGCCAAAATCGGCGACACCGCCGCCGCCGCCGGTGACCCAGATGCCCGACCGCCATCGTCGAGCTTCTGGGCAATGTTGGGTTTTTCGGAAGGCTCAATTTGAGCAGTTTTACCCTTGCCATGGTTCTTCTTCGATGATTGGTCCTTGAGTTGGTGCTTGGAAGGAGTAGAGGAAGCAGAAGAAGAGGAGCTTGTGATCTGGGAATCCTCTAATTTGTCAGAATATTTGGTCGGCTTCTTCTTATCGGATCTGATGGGGGAGCTGAATCGCGAGGTTCTAGGGGAGTTGGATCCATCTGGGCTAGAAGAGTCGGATTTCTTGGAGGAGAAAAATCGGCCTTTGAACACCATTTTTGAGGTTTAATCGGAGTTTTGAGCGGTTATTTTTGGGTAGGTGATGGGGATGGGAACGGGAACGCCCTACATCAGTGCCGTGGTTTGGCTGACTGATGAGTGAAGCTGAGAGGAGAAGATGAAGAGAGAGAGAGAGAGAGAGAGAGGGAGCGTGGCAGCTGGGGATCGTCTTCAAAAGTTCAAAGTTTGGACCGAGTAAGATAGACAGCCAAGACAGGACTAGGAGAAACCAGGGAGAGCCCGGTGTTTTTTTTGGGGGGTGTTAAGAAGGATTATAAGAGCACACCCAATAGTGTTATTTTCTTAGCTCGCCCACCTTATTACGAGCGCTAAGCGGCTCATCTGTATTGCAACGGTGAGTGGCTTGTAGGTCGGCTCACTCCTTTTTTTCTTTTGCTTTTTTTTGTTTAAATTTAAATTGATTTTTCTTTTTTTACGATATTAAAAAGAAAGTTGTGTGTTGTAGAGTGGGTTCATGAATATTATTTTATTTTGTGAGCTAAAGTAATGAGCCTTGCATTGGAAATAGAGAGAATTGTGAGTCGAAAAGTTGGCTCACAAGCTGATGTGGCAGATATAAGCCCCACTGGTGAGCCAAAAAATTGACTCACGATTGGTTATGCTCTAATACATCGAATACAAAATGGTTCGTTTTCGTGCTAGTACCATCTTTTCATGTGCTCCCGTTATTAGTAACTTAGTTATATTAGTAACACACATTAAGTTAAAGTATTGACAATATTTTTACACTTGTTAAGTATCATTAATGCTTGAAGAAGGATACTTAAATCTCTAATAAGAACTCGATGACGTCTATGTTATAATGAATCAATCCAATTATCCACATTGTTTTGTGGGTCTCTTAGATTCAGTCTCTCTACGGTATAGATGTCGGTAGAGGTAAGGTTGCCTATATCTGGATCTTCCCAAACCAAGCGAAAGTGGCCTCACACCGGGAGATGTTGTTGTTGTTGTCCCATCGCTTTTCAGTTGTTATCTTCAATGTTTGCTCAATTGTCATTAGTTCTGCTATAAAAGTATTCTCTACCAAAGTTAGGTGCAACACACATTTCTCATTTTGTTATGCTCGATAAGTTACTATTGTTATACCTCTCTCAAATCTTTGTTTGTGTAGGGATGGTTATTTGATTACGCAATATTTTTTTCACTGGTTTTTAAAAAGTTGCATAAGGAGGAAAATTGAATTTTTAAGAAAGTAAGAAAACAATAAAATAGTTTGCTTGAATTAAACTATAGATACCACAAAATATTGCCGAAAGGAAAAATAAATTAGAAAATAAGGATGGAACCCTTCTAGCTTGAACAACAAAAGTGCTCCACCAACAAAACATGTCAAGTCACCTAACAAAAACGACGCTATCAAATTTTACCCAAAAAAATTCTCAAGATGCCACCGAAAAAAAAAAACAAATAAGAAGACAAAATTGGGTGCAAACAATACAAAGGAAGCACCAACCGAACGGATGACATGCCTCCACCTTTGGAACCACTATTTGAAATCCCTTATATGGCTAGGATTCAAAGCACAACAAGTTGTCTACCGTCCGGATCATCACCAACAACCTTCTAACTGTAGATTGTCCTACCTTCCATACCTCAAGAGCACTTTAAATGCTATTCTAATTCCACTGTGTCATTTTAAATTTCTTACTTACTCTTGCTTACATCCCTTTTTTGCCCTTTGCTTTCTTATTTGTAGTAGTGTTAGCCCAATCAAGTGTTACAACCAATTAGGCAGTACAACTCCTGATGATGACAATTTGAATAGTTTGCACATCACTTTGCCTTGAGCTCACTAGCTTCTTCACACCCCATTTGCTACTCTTAGCCTTTTTGTTACATGCACATCTAGACCTGACAAAAAAGTTAGTATACAACATGACTAAATCATCATTAGGTGGTATGCAACATGAGCAAGTGAAATATCAAACTTGGCAACAAGTCATTCAATTTACCCAAACTAGTTGATTTCTTATCTGTATCATATTCGAATTCTAGTCAAGGCCATTTTTGCTTTATGAAAGTTTGTTTGGTTCAATGAATTTGCCTCACGAATAAAAGCAACTTGTAGAAAAACGTAACTTATTTAATTTAATCTACTTACAACAATTCCCATTACGGGTCCCACTTTTACGATGTTTAGAGAGATCCAGTTGTAAGAAGTCTTGTTTCTGTGAGCATTGCTATTCGTATAGAGGCCGATTCCAAGATATCCACAATAAAAAGAATTTTTCTTAAAATTTTTGAGGTTAAAAATTTGGTAGGAATGAACAAGTGAGAAAATTAAACCAAGAACTTGGTTAATCACACCAATTTATTCTAAAAAACCGCTTATGGGGTGATCAAGTACATTACAAATATTGATTGCTCAATGGTTAACCAAAATTGAAAATTCAAAAATTATAATTTTTTATGATGTAGTCAGAAGTATAAATTCGTGTTTTAACCTAAAATAGAAGGGGAAGAACTTTGATGCACTTATATTGCCACATCTCACTTTCCTTTTATATTGTTTTTATGTCTTTTTAAGTCAATTATCAAACAAGATAATTCGAGGTTTGTTTGTGGTTAAGAACTAGTAATTGCCTATCCAATTTCCACATTATTCATGGTTAGGGTCATTATTAATCCACAATTTTGGTTAATCGAGAAAAATATTTAGCCCTTGATTTGAAATTTTACTATGGGAAAACTAATTTTGATTTAATTAGTTGACTTTGCACACTCACTAATTACAATAGGCCATCTGTTCCTAATTGAACAACAAAATCATCTACTTCTTTGATTGGCTAACAACTTAACTAAGTTAAAGTTTGTAAAATAAATCCGTTCATACCATGTTCACATCCATGTTAAATTTAAACAAATTGATAAATCTTGAGCTCAACCTACAATTTTATAAATGCGTTGAAAAACTATGATTTGAGCACGACAGCATTTAAAAATGGGTTTGTCATTTATATCAATTAAAAGAAGCCAGCTGGAAATACATAACACTAACTCAACCAATTCCCTCACTTAATATCTTCACCTACATAATTTTTTCACTGTAGATTAATTATGTAAAATCAAAATATCAAAATAACATGCTCCGATATCAAGGGGTGAATATCCAAAATCTTACACAATACACATCTTGGATATTTTAACGAAAAATATTGAAATGAGTTACCTTCATTTAGATTGTAACTCCAATTATAACTTAATTTATGTGCATCAATATGTTTAATTAAATGGGCTAGAATATTAAACAAAGCCTGCTCAATTTGCTAACTAGTTGCCTTTAAAATGATATAAATCAAACACTATATAAGATGGTTGAATATGACCATCAAAATAGCAAATAACTTGATGTTTCAAATTTAACACATTGAAATCCCTTTTAGATCTAAGAATTATTTCCTTAAAAAACAATTATGCGAGTGTTCTTAGCAATTGTTTCTTCTATTGAATCTGCAGATGGGCGATTGGGGGTCGGTCGGGGTTGCCCACTCGACATTCCTAACTATTTTAAAATGTATCGAATGCTTTCTATGTGGTAATTCTTAGGTTGGATGTTAAAGTGAAGTCGTTGGCGCATTTTATAGAAAAATGCACAATACTTATAACTTCGTAAGAAATGCCAGATTTTTCTATAAATCAAACTCATTCAAACTAAAAAGGGTAACTGTGGGACATTGAATTTGATTTTTAAGAATTAAAAGGGTGTTTATACTAGATTACAATCCCTTATCCCAATCGGGGAATTATAATTACCCCATAGTTGCGAGCCATGAGATCGGATGTAGGGGGTGAAGGTATGGCACTATGATTTAATCATTAGCATTGACCATTAGTAAATTGCCCACTCCACAATAGTTGGTACCAAAAATGAATGGATTAAGCTTATTATTTCCCACTTCCATGAAAAGTCATTTTCATGAAATTATTTTTCTATTTAGTGATGCAACCAATCATGCACTGTTTTGAGTAACCATTTTATTAAACATGTCAAATTATTAGAAGATATCAATTGTCCAAGAAAAGCAAAAAAATTGGTGGTCATTTTGATTTAGACTTGAAAGGGAGTAATGCCTCGTCATAGAACTTGCAAAGAACTCAACAGGCAATAGGTAATTTTTTCCTTAAATAGCTTCTGATGCTCAAGTTAGAGAGGCAATTGAAAATAGTTTATAAAACTAGAGAAAAGCTTAGGTTGCTTTGATTTTTTACCCATTGATGATGATTCTAGCATGCTTACATAAGGCTCTAGAGGAGCTTTCTAGGAATGTTTCACTTTAACTATTCCACTTGCTTGTAACACCCCAATGATACATAAATTATAGTTGCATTTACCTACCTAAGTTTAACATCAAGAAATCCATGAATGGGCGTTACCGCCATCCACAAGGACAAGGCTTCGCTTGAATATGAAAATTTAGCCATAAAATCAAAGTGTATCCGCAAAGGGCAATCACGTCCATTCAAACCATTTAATTACATATAGGAATGATTCTAACTTTCCAGGGTTACATCAACATACATAACTCAGTTTAATTATACAGTTGTAACACCAAAATACATGTTGCAGTTCAGATATACAGCTAGAACACCAAAATGCACCACAATAAGGCATTAAAGCATCTTAGCACTTCTATCCGCCAATCTCATTGATGGTCCTGACTTATTTATCTCTTTCAGCCTCCCTGCCCGCTTGAGAGCGGTTTACTGAACACTTTCCTAAAATAAAACATAAAAACATTTCGAACTGTGAGCCAAAACTCAGTACATGCATCCCTGTACTGATAAAGATTCACTAAAAAAAAATTACGAATGCCCGCTTTGCAATTCATTTTGATTTTAAAACAGGGAATGAGATGTATATAAAGCTAAATTGCCAATTACTATCTGTTAGTGCACCCCTTAGTAACTGTTACGATCTATGTACAGGTGCACACCTGCCAAGCCGACTGGAAGATCTGGCCTGAAGCTGCGCGGGTAACTGGAGGGTAATGTCTTGTAACTGATACCTGATGGGGTCACTAATTATGTGATAAATCACTAATTCAATTGATTCATTGATGTACTTACCAAAACATTACAATTTCGATAAATACGCGCTGATTTCTAAAGATATAGTCAATGAACGTACCTGGGGTTTTTAAAAGCTACTTCATAGAGTAAATAGATGCACTAAAATTGAGAGAATGAGAGCTTAGGCCTTGGTTCTGTTCAAGAATCATTATAGGCATATGAGGTTAGAAATGAACTTATTTTCATAATAAATACCTTTAAATAAAATTAACACAATGGATACCTTTAAATAAAAACAAAAGGCTTATAAAGAATTTGTACAAACCAGGTAATAGATTAAACTAAAATGCTGAAGTTAAATAAAGTATAGAAATGTTGAGTTAAGGCATGGTAGCGAGTTTAGGGGGTAAGGGCTTATGACGAGGGTATGGAAAGAATAAAGCATAACTTAAACTCCCGACCTCCAATTGAGACCTAAAACCCCAATATGTAAAGCTTAAGAGGTCATCTAAAACTTTCCTGAAGGAGACATAACAAGATTTCCACGACAGGTTCCATAAAATGGGGTTAGAACACCAATATGTCAGGCTTCAGTGCTGGAAATTCCATTCTGCCTAGGTTCAGTAAAATGGCCATAACTTCCTCCACAGACCTCGAATTAATGCGATTCAAAATCCATTTTAAAGCTAACATCCAGACCTTCTATCTACCAAAAATTAGAATTTTTGGCTGGGCCGATTATTACCAGTTTTGTTCTAAAGTTCGTTCTATTTTTCTGAAAATTCCAGCAGCACTGCTTTAGTTTGTTCCTTCACTTTTTACACCAATCCTCAACTTAAACTCTTTCTTAAGAGTATATAAACACACTTTGGTACATCCCAAACTCATACAAAAATATCATAAATACTTCCTCTTTATATTCATATCAAATAAAACTCCTTTTCTAGTCACATAAATACACACACCTCAAATTTAATATTAGTTGGTCCAAATCTTGTATTTTGGACAAAACTCTAACTTTGGGTCACTTTGAACTCACTCGCAACTTTTCAAAACACCATAAACAATATAAAAAACTTCAATATATCAAGAGATAAGCAAAAACAAAGATAAAACAAGTAATAAATATCACTTGAACAAGAAGCTTGCATGACCAAGATGAAACCCTAACCCTAGCCTCATCCAATTTCAACTCCACCATAATCCATCAACAAGATGATTCTTAATACAATAAAAACAGCATAATCCATCACTATAACAACCAAAATGAGAAACAAAAATCAACAAGATCAAGAATCAAAAACAAAAATCAGCATCGGGGTGAAAATAACACTCACTTTGAGCTTGAAAAATAGGTAGATATGATTCTTGATGCTTATGGAAGTGAAAGAGGTGTTCGGGGGTGGTGAGTAGGGGATGTTTTGTGGGTTTTTGGTGGTTAAAAGGTGGCTAGGAGGGGGGTTTGCTGCTGCTGTGCCGAGTAGAGGGAGAAGGAGGAGAGGTAAGAGAGAGAAAGTCTCTTGAAAGCTTGGTGTAAAATGAAAATAAAATGAAAATTTTACAATTTATACTAGATTTGCTTAGCTGCAAATAAAAGTAGAAAAGTCAAAATTATCAAACTTGATTAAGACTTAATTAAGAGGGTTTAGCTAAACAAATAAATATCGTCTTGTTGCGTCGAAATCGGCCTTAAACGAGCTCGGGTTTAGAGAAAGAACTGAAACCGAGTACGTTTGCAATTTTATTATTTTTTTTCAACATTAAATGGTTGTGGTGCCTTGAAAAAGAATTTTAAACATTAAATTCATAAATATCAAGGCCTAACTCGATTTTCAAATTCGACTAAAACAAAACCCCGAATTGCAAAGTGATAGCCTATCTGGAAATGTCTATTCGAATAATAAAAGAAATGATGTAAATGAAATGATATTAATCCCATGGATTAATGAAATGAATTAATAAGTATAATTTAGGGTCAGACTATTACATTGCTGGATATGTTTTATTTCCTAATTGACTGATTTTTTTGTATGACTATCTATTTGTAGGAGATTGCACATGAATAGATTGTTCCTCCCTAGCCCTAGTGAAAGCTAGATAACGGCCGATATGTATTGCATGCTATTGGACCAAGATTCCATTGACTTTGCCTTATAATATAATTCAAAACTCCATTTAGGGAGGCTAGCAGTCAAACACATGCTCTTCCTTTTAGGTTTAACCTTTATACTAAAATTTATAGCCCAACTCTACATCCTACCTATATCGTTTATCCCTTGAGACTTAGCTGAATCCAAGGTCGGGTGAGCCCAACTGAAGTTGTTAACTTGGTTGCATACCTCTTTAGGAGTATGTCAATTCATGGAGTTCCCTTATATCCTGGGCATCTCAGTGCTGGTTCCAAGTCCCTTAATGGATCTAAGCTCCTTTCCAAAGAGTTAGTTGATTTTGTTTCCCTAATGGTTTCTTGATTCAGTTTTTCGAGACAATTCCAAACTAAATTTTGTCCATATTTTTGGAAACTTCTCTTTGGTTGCCATATTCATTTTCCCTTTAGATTATTTTGCTTCCACATGTCGTGAATCAGGTTCCCTTTCCATGGCTTGACTTTCCAATTTCTCATCGCTTTTCCCGTGCAACTAATAAGGGATTTCAACCAGTTTCAATAAGATTTTTGATTGGTTGTTGGGCATCTTTAGGGATTTTTCCCTCCAACATGATGATTTTTCCTATCCTAATTCCACATATAAATATTCATTATCTTTTCCAAAGTTATTTAGTAAACTCAAACTTGAAAACTTCTTGTCTAGGTTTTGGCTTCTTGATCTTTTTTCATTGTTCTTTAAAAGTTATAGAAGTTTCTCTCCAACCTTTTTCTTTTCTTTTTTTAACTAGAATGTTGAACCTTGTTGACTGTAGATCAACTAACATGCCTCTAACACCTTACCCCTTTCCACCCACATCTCCTACGAGGTGGCTTTCTAACAACGCCGTGTAGGATAAGCTCTCATATAAGGAGGCGGAGAAGGGAAAAAGAACCTGTTGTTTGGCTTCTAGTCGAAAAGTTCTCAACCATCTCAGACTCCTTGGGGTGGTTGATTTTGAGGCTAAGTACCAGTATACAAAGGTCAAACATCGAGAGCGACTAGTCATGCTTCAGGGTTTGGTTTAGGGATGGTCGTATGACGGGTTCGGGCGGGTTGAGCCGTATCCACACCCATACTCATTTTTAAAATCATACCCATAGCTACACACATACCCATCGAGTTTTACATAGTTATACTAATAATTATACCCATAGTTTTTTTCAGGGGGATTTACAAGATTATTTGGGTATATATAGAGAATGCAAAGTGTCACCTGTATTTAACCCATATTTGCATATATGCTACATTTGATTAGCAATTTTAAGCAACGCTGGTAAAATTCATGTCCAATTTGACTCACAAAAGTTAAAATTATAAAAAAATATAGTTTTTTATTTCCATATAAATAAATACTATATAATTAGAGCTTCATGTATATTATTTTTATTGAATTTTAGCATATTTTTGTAACCCTTTACTAGCAAATCGGGTACATAATCAGGAATTGATTTTAAGAATCCACGGTCATACTTATACTTACACTCATTTTTGAACTCAATACTCATACCTATACTTATACTCATACCCACTTGAAGCTCATTTCACCACCCATTCGAGTGCTAAATGGGGCAGGTTTTAATTCGGTTCTTTGAGTTCAGGTAATACTCCCATCCATAGTTTGGTTTACCAAGTTCATGTGAAACTAAAGTCTCCCATGCTTGCTCCATGTTTAGCAGACATCCTTCAAGCAATCTTCCACCAGCCAATGCGCAACCCTATGTGGGGTCCGCGACCTTGCTCAAACTGAGGGGATGGCCTGCCCCTTTGTCTTTTACCGCCCTTAGTGATCTATGGAGGCCTCTACGACATTGCCCTCCTAGGTTTGACTCCTTAGCCTCCACCACTCACATTCATGCCCATTTGGTTCATACTCTTCCTTTTTAAGAGAGCGGGAATGATAATTTCCCCTTATGCAGAAGATCCTATTAGGGTCCCAATCCCTTTTGAGAAGGCTACAACATGGCTGTAATTGATGTTAATGATTGCAAGGATATGGGTGTCTTTGGTGGTATAGAGAGAGTAATTTATAAGCCCATTTGGAGGGGGTTATTATAGTCACTCTTAGAAAGAGATAAATACCTAAGAGGCACCATGTGCTTGGTGAGGTAGCAAGATAGAAAGGAAGTGGAGACTCAAGAGGCATCTTGGAGGCTCCAAGCCATGGTAATGAGCTCTTAGAGAGGTGAAGAGGTAGGCTCTTTAACCAAGGAGTTGTTGAACGAAGTTGCTGCTCACACAAAGGATGGGATGGAGGATAGGTTGAGGATATCATAAGCATGTATCCAAAGCGAGGAAGAGGAAAAGGCAATGACTCAAAATTTTGCCGCCATGGAACTTAAGGAGTTGGAGGAAGAGAAGTCAACAAGCGAGTGCAACAATTAGGGACAAAGATAGAAGCAGAGTTGGAGTTTGGGGATGATGCTTCCACTGCTTAGCTCTTGTAGAAGGTAAAAGAGGGATCCATAGGTTGGAGGAGCTCATAAAAAGGGTTTCCACCGATCCTTTGGAGCTATAGATCCCAATGCTGCCGGAGCTTGACCTGGTAGTTTCCGGTTGGACTTTTGCTCTCTCCTTTTTGAGGTTTTCTCAACCTTTCCATGTGTTTCCCTCTACTTTTATTTTAACTTCTATGTTTATCATCAGCATCATTGTAACTTGTATAAATTTATTGAAATTAATGAAAAAGTTGTTTCAATATAATCGATTTTACTATGACAGCTTTCCTTTATACGTTTTTAATTTTCAACTTTCCTCCTCCAATCAAAATTACTTGCTTGTACTTATGATTTTAGGGTTATAAATAAGGAGGATGTGAATCTAATTTTTCACAATCAGATATTCTGACATTGCCTCTTGTTAACAAAGCTTTGTCTTATCTTCAAGAAATTATTGCGACTTTAACAATTTTTCAGAAGTATTTGAGAAGGGATTAATTCTAATGCTAGTCCTATCAACAATTGGAATCTTTATGAACCTATTCCTTTTCTGCCAATGTCTTGCTTAGCATTTTTGGTTCTTGGTATTAGTTGGCTGGAAGAACATGCCAACATAAAGGATGAGGGGAGTATGATAGATTCTGAGGCTGCTTTTCTGGCAATGCCTTGTGTGTATAATCTATCAATAATTTGTCATCGATGGGTGGGTATGCATCTCATGAAAAGAATTTGAAGTAGACATTGGGACTTCCTTTGCATCTGGTGGTGAAAGTTTTATCTTGAAGTTCTCCACCATCATGCCCGATACTAAATTATAAAGTTGTGGAAGGGTTCATTGATCACAACAGCCCTTTATTGTAGAGTTTTGAGGTTTAATTCTTATATGCTTTGTGTTGGTGTCATATGGCTCTTAGGATCAAAGGAAGTACTTTTCTTACCTTTGCTAAGAACTCTCTCATCTTCCTTGAATTTTAGATTGGATCTTCAGGCTCATCTAGAATTGGGGGAGTGGCTTTAGCAGGACTTTGACAAAATTCTCATCCTGAACCTTCTAGATCTAGTTCACTATGCCTTACAATTTGGGACATCTACCACAAGCTTTGCCTAAGAAGATAATTATGGTTTACCTAATTGGATCAGCCTTATGGCGTTGAGGTCCCTTAGGCCCATGCGATAATTAATCTTTTTTCCCCACTTTAAACTCTCCCACTGAGAGGATTTTGAGGCCAATGAGCGAAAATGTGAATTAGCTTGCTAAAAACTGCATATGTTTAGGCTCAAGCCTTGTGAAAGCTATAGGTTTTGGTGTATGGTCATCACAAGTCCCTAAGGACTTTATCCTTGAGCTAGTATCAGGTCCCATACCATAACCTCTATCAAGGGAAAGGAGAAGGTGGTTTATCATAAGTCACATTCTAAACTAGATGAAGGTTCTTATTTTACCTATGCCAACTTAGATTAGAGTCTAAGTCCTTTGTAATTTCTTAACTTAGATTTTCTTTTATTTTAAAGAAATAACTTATGTAAGGAGGCCTCGTACAAAATTTTAGAATCTTTAATGAAATATTAAATATGAAATTTAATTTTAATTATAGAATTTGTAAAGTTATTATTGTAGCTAGATTTAGAGAATCAAAGTCTGTGACCTAGGGGTAATCAAAACCGGTTACCCGGAATTTCGGTTAACCAAAAACCAGTTAACCAGAAAGTCGATTCATAAAAATTGTGAACCAAAAACCGAACCGAAACTTTCGGTTAACCGAAAATTGGTTAACCAAATTTTTCACTTCGGCAAAAATGTTAATTTAAATTGGTAATTTTCAATTTTCACTCCTTTTTTTAATTAATCTAACTATTTAAGACACCAAATATTAACTTACACATTATTATATATTTAGTCTTATTTTTAATAATTATGAAATCTACATTTGACCAATATAAGATTTAGTTTTTTTTTTTAATAAAAGTGTAAGTTTTGGTTTAGGTTAACCGTGTGGTAAACCGAATTTCAAATGGTCGAACCGAAACTGAAACCGCAAACTTTTTCGGTTTGGTTAACCAAACCGAATTTTTTGGAAAAATCAAACCGGTTTTTCGGTTTCGATTTTTTTTGCTCACCCCTACTGTGACCTTTGGAGTTCAATTCTCCATATAAGTATGTAGGGTTCTTTATAGATTTTCTATAATTCTAATAACTTTTCTACTGTCTTTTTTCTCAAAACAGCTCTTGCTTTTTTCCCCCTTCTCAAGGAATATTATTTATTCTAGAAGGAAAATTCATATCTCCATCATAGTTAATTGGAAGGAATAGATGGAAAGCATCATAAAGACGACTCAGCTCTACGAGAGGTGCTTCATATGCCAATTTTGGCAATCTTAAGGGATGAGATAGGAAAGCATCATAAAGATCGCTCGGCCCTATGAGGGTGTTATGGACGCCAATTTTGACAATCTTATTTCGACTAACAAGCTAAGTGAGAATATGATTGACATCTGGAGTTGGCATCTTGAGGATTGTCATTGGGAGGTGGATGAAAGCTCGCCCCATTAAGATCACAAAAACGTTAAATCTTAACCCTAAGAGGTTTTGAGAATCTGAATCACTGCCAGTCAAATCAGTTTCTAAACTTTAGAAATTGATTTGGCTAGTTCTGATTCCGGTTATCACATTTTCTAATAGATGCTGGGAACCTCGCCCCCCATTCCATGGACCAATGCATAATCTTCACAAGGGTTATGTAATGCCCCCTAATTACGCATGTTTCACTGTTTGCAATCATTATTTTGATTTTCCCAATTACAACTGATAAACCCAATGATCGAAGCGTTACCGCCGTCCAAAAGGACAAGACTTGAATCATGTGTACTAGAAATAACATAGTTAGGCATAGTTTTAACCATACACATTCATACATGATCAAACCATATACAGTCAACTGTTAACCAAACTAAGGTTTATACACCATAGCAAAACAATTCACCATCTAATCTACACCCCCATCCACTGAAGATTCCAAAATACAGCTTCAAAATATGCATGCACTATGTCACTGTTGATTCATCTAGATTCTCTTGCTCAACTTATTTTCTTCAGCTGGTTTGCTAGCATGAGGGCGATTCAATGAGGATTTACCTAAAATAAAATATGAAAAACATTTCGAACTATAAGCCGAAGCTTAGTACACGCATTCCCGCATTGTTAAAAGATCTCTGCATAAATTGGTTGGGCGCCCGCTTCTCAATTCATTTTAGTAAAAACAGTGAATGAGATGAATGTAAAGCTGCATTGCCAGTTATTCTCTTTTAGTGAACCCTTTGATACTGTTACGATCTATGGATAGGTGTACATCGGTCAAGCCGATTGCAGGACCTGACCTGAAATAGCGCGGGTAACTGAAAGACAATGCCATGTAGCTAATAACTAATGGGGTCACTAATTATGTGAGAAATTATTGATTAAACTGATTCATTGATGTACTTACCAAAATATTATAATTTTGATCAATGCGTACTGATTTTTAACAGATGCAGGCAATGAACGTACCCGAAGTCTTTAAAATGCTATTTCACTTGATAATACTTATGCACTATGAGAAACAATAGACTATGCCCTGTTTCTGCCTAAGAAATGTAGTTATAGATAAATGCAGTTAGCAAACAACTTTCATTCGTATAATTTGTAGTTTTATGGAAATTGATGAATAAAAAGGGCATCCACAATTCAATATAAGATAAGTTATACTAAAATAATTTTGAAAAATAAATAAGTTAGGGTCGTTGAACTCGCCGTAAAACAAATTGTAGCAAATAAGACCAAAATGAAATAATTGAGGTGATAATGAAAGGAATTTAATGGATATAAATGACATATGGGATTTTTGATGTTATGAAATGAATAATAAATGGTATAATGCCAAGAGGAGTGTTGTGAGGTTTATGAAAGCTCATATAGCCCTAGTTTGGCCCGATAGACACCGATCTTGAGTCATCACTCTCGCCCCTTCTCAAATTTCATTCTCATACCAATGTAACTCGGTTTTCCAACCAATGTGAGCTTCTATACATAATCAAAGTTGTTGAGCTCACTAAACTTTGTAATTTCTTTGCAATATCCATAATTATATAGCAACTCCTGATAATATTTCCAAATGTTACAATTTTTATCTTCCCTCGTATTACCGCTTGAAGATCTAATTTAGAAAATCCATATCTTTCACTCCCGACCTCCAGTTGAGCTTTAAAACCCCAATATGAAAGCTTAGGAAGCCCACAACACTTTCATTCATAGTGAAAAACCCAATTACCACAACATGGCCACTAAATTTGAGTTGAAATACAACTATGCACAGCTCGGGTCTATCATGCGCAGTCTTAGCAAAATGACCATAACTTTTTTCATACAACTCAGAATGAAGTGATTCGAAAGTAATTTGAAAGGTCAGTTACAGATCTATCTACCCACCAAAAATCACAAGTTTTCGATGGGCTAAACAGTATCAGTTTTTAATCGCATAGAGACCCCTATTTCTGGTCTGTTCACAACCCTACTGTTATTGTTTTCCCCCTTTTCTTCACATGATTCCCCTCTAAGATCACTCCTTAAAATAATTTAATAAAGCCTTGTTCCTTCTCATCACCTTACAAAGCTATATCACTCAAATTTACTCCATAATCTTCTACATCAAATTTTCAGTTCTTCTCTCTTTTCAAAATCACTCGAAATACATTCATAAGCTTACTTATTTGCATAAATGAGCAAAATGACCTTTTATAATCAATTGGGGAAATTTCAATAATCCACCCCTTTATACAAAATCACCTTAAGTGATTTCCCAAGTTAAACAACACATCCAAGATTCATTTTTTTATCCAATTATACACAAATAATATACTTGATGTTAAAAATAAATGAACCCATGCTTGATTACCAAAACCCTAACTTATGACTAACTTATTCTTCATTTAAACTCATCCAAACTCAACATAAACATCATGATATCCATTACTAATTCCAAAGATCACAAAATCAAATACGAAATAATCCAAATCCATCACTTCAAATTTAAGCTTACATAATCATGAGCAACTTCAACCCTTACATACTTTCATGTTTAACCAACAATTAAAACATCAAAGTAACACTTGTTCATATCAAGATAACATGATTCATAATCAATCCAACATTAAACCAAGAATTAAACACAGTTGGGTTAAGGTTTTTGCCTCACTTACAAGCTTGTAGGAGAGAGATGAAAGTGGTTGAGCAAGGGGGAAATGTGTGGGGGAGAGTAAGAAGAAAGCTAATACTTATCTTGGTGGAAAATGACTTTGATGCTATCCTAATGCTTGGATGATATTTATGCATAAAAAAAGAGCTTTATGGTGATTTCAATTAGATATACATAATGGCAATTTGCTAAATCAAGTGCATAAACTTTTGGGCTTCAAGTTGGGCCCATAACAAATTGAGCTCAGTAATAAAACGCTCCATTACGATAAAATTTTTACGTAACTCAAATTTAAAATTTTTTGATGTTACAGAAAAATAATTTGATCACTTAAATAATAATTATCAAGGCCTACTATCAATTTTTCTGAAATTTTATGTTAATAAAAATCCGAATTGCAAAGTGATGACCCAAATGAATTTTTTCCAATCGGGATGATTAAATGCGATAAAAAAAATCCAAGAAAATTAATAGCATGCTTAATTAAATAAATAAACATAATTTAGGATCGGGCTATTATAGTCTTCCCCCCTTAAAGAGTTTCGTCCTTGAAACTTATGAGCTTTGACAAAATATGCAAGTTTATCTTAAATAAATATGGGTACTTGATTTGCATCTCATCATTGGTTCCCCCAAGTGGCTTACGAGGATGTATGATTTTTCAAATATATTTTGATTAAAGGTATCTGCTTGATGCGTAGCTACTTAATCTTACGATCTAGTATCTGGACTTGGTGCTCTTCAAACACTAGACTCTTATTGTCCGCAATGTGTTTGGTTAAGAGAGTGTGGTCAGGATCTAGAATTTACTGCTTGTGTTGTGAGTTAAATAGCACGTTGTACACGTGTTTGAGTTATATAGGCAGATCTAGTCAACAAGCTATGGGATTCAACCTTTCAATTAACTTATATGGTCCAATAGATCTTGGCCTTAATTTAGCTCACAATTTAATCTCCTTATACTCATAGTTGGCGAAACTTTCTGAAAAATCTTATCATCTACCAAGAACTCTAGAGATCTCCTTCTTTTATCAGCATAGCTTTTTTGTGGTTCCAATAGTCTGTTTTCAAAAGTCTTTTGATGCATGTCACCTCATTGAATGTTGAAGAATTTCTTCATGACCCAAAAGCTGATTTTGTTGTCAATGTCTACGTCATTTTACCCTTATATTTCATGTAAATTTCTCTACTAGTATTTTCACAACATCGGCCACTGGGAGTTCTATGCTTTCTTCAAATACAAATGTTGGTCCTAGGTCCGGAAGTACTATAGGCTCCAAATTAAAACTTATAGATCTATTGATATTTTTAGATGCTTGCCCATGTGACACTAATTGAACATCCAAGTTCTCAAGCCCTCTCAAGAGGTTCAACTTAGTAATGACTACAGTGTTCGGGGAATGTTGTGCCTTCCTTGTCAGTGCATCTGCTACATCATTTGTCTTTCCTGAGTGATATTGGATTTGCAAGTCGTAAACTTTAGGCAATTCTAGTCAACTCCATTGTCGCAAATTGAGCTTCTTATGAGTGAAAGTGTACTTCCAGCTTTGATGGTTAGTATAGTTCTCACAAAGTACTCCATACAAGTAATGTTTCCAAATTTTCAGTGCAAAAACCACAACCGCTAGCCCTGGGTCGTGGGTATGGTGATTTCTCTCATTAGGCTTGAACTGTCGGGAGGTATAAACTATCACTTTATCTTCTTGCTAACTTTGTAGCTTCCTTTAACAAATTGGTCAGGGAAGATGTTATCTTTGAAAAATTCTTCCCAAAACTCGATAATACCTAGCTAAACCCAAAACGTTTCTAGTCTCAGTAACATTAGTCGGCTTTGGACACTCTGTAACTACTTTCACCTTTTGCAAATCAACTTTAATCCCTTCCTTTGAAATCACATGTCCCAAAAATACTATTTCTTCTAACCAAAACTCAGGCTTCTTGTATTTGTTAAGTAATTGATGTTTCCTCAAAGTCTGCAACACTATTCTCAAATGAACAGTGTGCTCATATTTGTCCTTGGAGTATATCAAGAAATCTTTTATAAAGACCACCACAAACTTGTCTAAATGGGATCTGAAACTCTATTCATAAGATCCATAAGGGGCGCGGGGGCACTGGTCATGCCAAAAGGCATTACAGTGAATTCATAGTGATTAAACCTGGTCCTAAATGTGGTTTGGGAATGTCTTCAAGTAAAATCTTAAGGTGAGGTATCCTGATCTCAAATAAATCTTGGAAAAGACCCCTGCTCCTTACTGTCGGTCAAATAAACCATCTATTTGGGACAATGGATATTTGTTCTTGATTGTGATCTTGTTCAATTCTCTATAGTCGACACGTAGCCTCAAGGTTCCATCCTTTTTCTTTACAAATAGAACTGGGGCACTCCATGGTGACAAACTTGGCCTGGTAAATCCCTTCTGTAATAACTTATCCAACTGAAACTTTAGTTTTTTAAGCTTTGTTGGGGCCATAGGACATGGGGTTGTAGTGATAGGTGGTGCACCAGGGATTAATTCAATCTCAAAATCAAGTTCTCTTTGTAGGGGAGTCCCAGTAACCTTTTAGAAAAACATCTCTAAATTCACAAACTACAGAGATATCTTCTGCTTCTTCTTCCTGTGGTTGAGTGTTAATATCATAACATCAATACCCAATATATCCTTAACATGAGAACTCACTTGGTTTCGTAGCAGAATTTAAAGGACAAGGTTTTTCCTATCTTTGACCATAAAACATATTTCTCTTCCTCGTTCATCCCTTGAAATAACCTTAAGGTCCTCACAATCTATCTTGACCCCATAAGTGCACAACCAACTCATTTTCAAAATGATATTAAAGTCTGACGAGTCAAATTGAATTAAGGCTCCCAGAAATACGATAATACTATCCCATCAATAGTAATTAGAACAAGTTTATAAGAGATAAGACTCCAACTCTAGAGTCATTGGGTAACTTGATTCTATAATTGGTTTATGTCTCCTTATTTTCAAGGTTCAGTTGCACGGCATATCGAGTGGATGCAAATGAATGAGTGGCAACTGAATCAATCAATACACAAAATGGCTTTGAAATTAACTATCATATAAGAGGTGACAACTTTCTTTCCTACTCAATACATACGCCCTTCCTACAGTTGCGGGCCTTGTAGGTGGGAGCCCTTGTCTATAGCCTTCAGTCTTTAGGGGCAGGCAGCAATGAGGTGTTATGGGTTGCCACACCACATGCATTTGTTAGTTCCCACTCGACACTCAAGAGTGGTGTGGTTAGTTCTTTCATATTTCCCACAGGGCTCTGCTAAGCCTACAAGACGACTCTTGCAAGGAGTGTGAGCATATTTCTTATGGTTTACATTCTCTCTCGGAGTTCCCTGTTCGGTCCACTCCTCTTCTGATTAATCAAGTTCAAGGCCCTCAATTCAACCTTCACTCTTTCCACTTTAGCTGCTCGCTCATATAACTCTTGATAGGTAAGGATTGGTTGACTAGCTAGTTGGTTGCAAATATAAAAAGCTAATCCCTCTTCAAATCTCCTCATCTTCAGTTTTTCAGGTGACACAAACTCTTGAACAAACATGGATAGTTTTGTAAATTTGCTAGCATATTGCATCACATTCATATACCACTCATCTTCAATTCTTCAAGAAATCTACTTCAAGTGAAGTCAGGCTCTAAAAGCCTATCCTTAACAGTGTTCCATCAAAAGTCTACTTCCTCGGTGAGGTAAAATGTTAAAATGTTAACCTTTTTTTCCTCTGGAATCTCCACTATTGTGAAAATCTTTTCTATCCTTCTAATCCATACTTCTAGCTCCACTTGGTCATACTTCCCATCATATATTTTAGGGTTGCATAGCCCACCCTATCTACTAATTTATTGACTTTATGAGAAATTGCTGAAGGTGCTAGGGCGATTCGTTTCATAAGCTCGGACACCAAGGTTTGTTAATAGTTGGGGTTCCCATATTACTAACCAACTTATGGGGAATTGAGGGCATTCCACTAAGGGTTATTCGCACATTACACAAAGCTTGGTCACCTGACCCCTGTCCACGATCTAAATTTTGTTCTATGTTAGTTTCTGCATTGTTTTACACATATTTTGATATTTTGACTGTCCATTTAGTTGAGTAATTCAGTCAATCGACTACAACCAACGTATAAGATATACATGTACAACAGATACAACTAGGATGGTCCAAGTATTATTAAAACATAACACAAAGCTTCATTATATCATTGTCATAATTGCTTGTGTACATACACATACATGGTTCCACAAAGAATGTCACGTCCAACTAACCACCCAAGGTCAATCTTTACACCCAAGTCCTAACTAAAACACTACTTGGCCCTAATAGACTAAGCTCGCCACATGCCCATAGGCAGGACTAGTCAACACAATTGGAAAGACTTGTCTAACTATATGCAATGTCATAACCTGCACTAAATTCATCTATCCAACTGCCTACACTATATACGTGTGAGCTCAAAAAGTAATCCATTTGAGATGTCTACATATAATACAAATCAATCTTATGATCCCTAGATGGATCATAGTCTAGGTCAGACTCATCCCCAGGCTCCCCGCCTGAGTCAAAACTATTGTCTGAAGCACCAATCTCTGCATTCTCATCATCATGATCAATCTGATGCTCGTCCAATTATGGGTCCTTCTCTGAGTCTTCCATTAGGTCACCATCAGAGCTAAACAATGAAGTATCAAGGAGATCTATAACAATGTGGACCTCATTTGATCCATCAGATACAGGGATCCTCTCTCTATATCCTGATGGCTTTGGGTTGTCAAGCGCCTCAGGAGCGCTCGATGCAGGTGGCAATGGAGGGGAGATATAAAGTATAATGAAAATATACACGGTAGAATCTCCATGTTATCCCCTCTCGGTTTAAACTCCTCCCTTAATAACAACTCGGTGATAATATTGGCCCAAGCCTTGCGAAACTGAAATCTAGGTTCACTCCATCCCAAGGCTCGAGTAATCATAAAGTCATGATATCAGATCCTAAACTCGACCCAAGGGTCAACTGTAGATAAGTTCCACAACAACCTACGTTTATGGACCATATATGAAACTCATAAATGGGATTTGCATGTGTGCTACCACACTAGCATATAGTAAAGAGATATGAATGGCCACATAAGTACCTTACATCATATTCACTGCATATGGATCTATCTAACAAGGAGAAGTAAAGAACATGGGAGAGATAAACAAGAATTTCTACCGTCATAAGTCTCTAATGTCATAAATCTCCAACGATATCACAATAACCCTCACCAACCAACTTTCTTACTTTCCTAACTCCACTATCTATATTCCATATTCCATCAAGGAAGATCAAACTTGATTTTGATACCAAAACTGTGACGCCTTCTAATTAAGCATGTGTTCACTGTTTGCAATCACGATTCTGATTTCCTCAATTACAACTGATAAATCCAATGATGGGGGTGTTGCCGCCTTCTAAAAGGAAAAGCCTTGAAGCATGTGTACTACAAATAATATAGTTATGCATAGCTTCAACCATACACATTCATATATGATCAAACCCTATACAGTCAACTATTAACCAAAATAAGGTTTGTACACCATAGTAAACACAATTCATCATATAATCTACACCTTTGTCCACTGAAGATTCCAAAATACAGCTTTTCAAAATATGCATACACTATGTCACTGTTGATTAATCTAGATTCCCTTGCTTAGCTTATTTTCTTCAGCTGGTTTGCTAGCATGAGGGCGATCCATTGAGCATTTGCCTAAAACAAAACATGAAAAATATTTTCAACAGTGAGCCAAAACTTAGTACTTGCATTCTTGTATTGTTAAAAGATCTCTGCATAAATTGGTTGGGCATCTGCTTCGCAGTTCATTTTACGTTAAAATAGTGAATGAGATGAATGTAAAGCCGCATTGCTAGTTATTATTTGTTCATGAATCCCCTTAATACTGTTATGATCTATAGATAGGTGTACACCTACCAAGTCGATCGGAGGACCTGACCTGAAGTCGAGCGGATAAGTGAAAGGCAATGCCTTGTAACTACTAACTGATGGATTCACTAATTATGTGACAAATAACTGATTAAACTGATTCATTGATGTACTTACCAAAACATTATAATTTTGATAAATACATGTTGATTTCTAAAGATACAGGCAATGAACAAAGATGAAGTATTTAAAATGCAATTTTACTTGATAATATTTATGCACAATGGGAAGTGATAGACTAGGCCCCGTTTCTGCTTAATAAATGTAGTTATAGGTAAATGCAGTTAGCAAATAAATTTCACTCACATAATTTGTAACTTTATGGAAATTGATTAATAAAAAGGGCATCCATAATTCAAACAATTCAATATAAGATAAGTTATATAAAAAAGATTTTGAAAAATAAATAAGTTAGGGTCATTGAACTCAACGTAAAACAAATTGGAGCAAAATAGACCAAAATGAAATAATTGAGGTGATAATAAAAGGACTTTAATGGATATAAATGGCATATGGGTTTTTGATGTTTATGAAATGAATAATAAAAGGTTTAATACCAAGAGGGGTGTTATGAGGTTTATGAAAGCTCATATAGCCCTAGTTTGGCCCGATAGACACCGATCTTGAGTCATTACTCTCCCCACTTCTTAAATTTCATTCTCATGCTTATGTAACAAGGTTTTCCAACCCATGTAAGCTTCTATACATAATTAAAGTGGTTGAACTCACTAAAATTTGTAATTTCTTTGCAATATCCATAATTATATAGAAACTCCTAATAATATTTCCAAATATCACGATTTCTTTCTTCCCTCATATTACGATTTGAAGGTCTACTTTAGAAAATTCATATATTTCACTCCCGACCTCCAATTGAGCTATAAAACCCCAATATGAAAATCTTGGAAAGTCCCGCAACACTTTCATTCACAGTGCAAAACTCAATTACCACAACACAGTCCCTAAAATCGAGCTGAAACACAATTGTGCACAGCTAGGGTCTGTCTTGCGCTGTCTTACCAAAACGACCATAACTTTTTCCACACAACTCAGAATGAAGTGATTCAAAAGTCATTTGAAAGATAAGTCACAAATCTATCTACCCACCAAAAATCACAATTTTTTGATGGGCCAAACAGCACCAGTTTAATCGCATAGAGACCTTTGTTTCTGGTATGTTTACGGCCCTACTGTTCTTGTTTTTCCCATTTTCTTCACATAATTCCCCTTAAAATCACTCCTGAAAAATTAATATAATTTAACAAAGCCTTTTTCCTTCTCATCACTTTAGAAAGCTATATTACTCAAATTTACTCCATAATCAGCTACATCAAGTTTTCAATTCTTCTCTTTTTCAAAATCACTTAGAACACATCGATAAGCTTATTTATTTGCATAAATGAGCAAAATGATCTTTTATAATCAGTTGGAGAAATTTCAATAATCCACCCCTTTATACAAAATCACCTCAAATGATTTCCCAAGTTAAACAACACATCCAAGATTCATTTTTTTATCCAGTTATATACAAATAATATACTTATGCTAGAAAGAAATCAACCCATGCTTGATCACCAAAACCCTAACATATTACCAACTTATTCTTGCATTTAAACTCATCCAGATTCAACATAAATATCATGATATCCGTTACTAATTCCAAAGATCACAAAATCAAATACAAAACAATCCAAATCCATCACTTAAAACTTAAGCTTGCATAATCATGAGCAACCTCAACTCTGATATACTTTCAAGTTTAACCAACAATTAAAACATCAAAGGAATACTTGTTTATATCAAGATAACATGATCCATAATCAAATCCAACATAAAACCAAGAATTAAACAAAGTTGGGTTAAGGTTTTTACCTCACTTACAAGCTTGAATGAGAGGGATAAAAGTGGTTGAGGAAGGGGGGAAATATGTAGAGGATAGTAAGAAGAAAGCTAATACTTATCTTGGTGGAAAATGATTTTGATGCTATCCTAATGTTTGGATGATATTTATGCACAAAAAAAGGGGTTTATGGTAATTTCAATTAGATATACATAGTGACAATTTGCTAAATCAAGTGCATAAACTTTTGGGCTCAAGTTAGGCCTAGAATAAATTGGGCTCGGTAATAAAATGCTCCGTTGCGATAAAGTTTTTACGTAGCTCAAAATTAAATTTTTGTGATGTTGCAAAAAATTAGTTTGATCACTTAAATCATAATTATCAAGACCTACTATCAATTTTTTCGAAATTTTACATTAATAAAAACCTGAATTGCAAAGTGAGGACTCAAATGAATTTTTCCAATCGGGATGATTAAATACAATAAAAAATTCAAGAAAATTAATAACGTGCTTAATTAAATAAATAAACATAATTTAGGGTCGGACTATTACAGGTTAGGAGACATCTCATCAATATATGTTGTTTAGAATTTGTATTTATACATACGCTCGAATCCATTAATATATGATAAACTACATTAATTTTAGAAAATGACATCCATTTGTATGCAAATTTTGACCTATAAATACCAAGGTTGGTTTTATACAAATTAATGTATAGTTTTCATAGAGATGAAAGAAGTACATATGATTAACCTTCCATGAGTTGTCAATGTCAAAAAAATTTAGACTTGCACGAGTGATAACAAATCGTCAATAATAATTGGTAATTGCTATTAGCCCAAGTCATCAACACCCCCTTCACACACACAAAAAAAAATCAATAATTGCAAACTTCTAAAATTGTCATAAACTCTTATTGACACACCTGAATTCGAGGAGCAAGCATCTCCTAGAGGATATGATGACTTGCCGTTGACGACGATGTTTATACCGAGAAAACAGTTACGTTTGATAAAATTTGGGGTTAATTAGATTATCTCTATTCTCACTTATCAATTCCCTTCGGAAAACAATGACAAGTTGGTGTTGGGTGGATAAAGGACATTGGTGATGAACATTTGACCAGACCCCGTGAAAGCGAGACCCACACTGGGAGTTTGTTGGTGATGAACATTTGTATGGAAAATTAAGGGGGGTGAGACAATTCATTTTCTAAACAAATAAACATATTCTCATAGTTCTGAGATCGATCTGACAACTCATCTGGTTCTATCGATACTTCACTAATAAAATCTACCCGCAAATAGATATCAAGGGATTTCTTGCCAATCCCATAGTATTTTTAAAACAGAAAATGACATTTTCTGAATTATATGTATGCTAGTTCAACTTTTTATTTTTTGGTTAAAATTTCTTATTTTTATTGTAAATGTAATAATTTTTTTGATCATAAATATTATTCTATTTATATCACTTTTTTATGCTGTATATGAATTAATGAATAATTTTCACAAGAAAAGAAGTAAAGATGATTACTTTTCCATGAATTATCAACTTTGAAAATTTAGTCCTGCAAAAGTGACAACTCATCAATAGACAATGATTACCCTAAATTCTCAACACCCCGTTCTCACGAAAAAAAAAGAAGAAAGAAAAGAAATCATCAATAATTTTAAACTTCGCCAACTGTCATCTTCTCCTGAATCTGCCTGCTGCTCAGCAGCTCCACGTTCCTCAATTCTCAATTCCCAATTCGATTGTCTCTCCATTTTCAGTCACATCCCATCTCTTTTCGTTTCGCTTTTCCACCCCTTTCCGACCTGAAATGACGATTTTCTGTTGTAGAAAACCCTAATCCCCGCCAAGGAATGCAGAAGTCCCATGGGCTCGGATCCGAAGGAAAAAACCCCTAATCCAAGCTGCATCAATGGAGATTGTTACTGGAGATCGGTACTTGGAATTGCTGGTGAAATTCGTGGAGAAAAACGCGGGAGGATTGATCGACGGAACGTTAGTGTTGAAGCTCAACCCTGTCGGTCTTCACTATGTGCAATCCAGGTTGGAAGCGCTGCATGAGCTCGAGAGGCTCATCGCCGGAGCTCCAGTGGACTATCTCCGTGCCTACGTTTCCGATCTCGGCGACCACCGTGCGCTCGAGCAGCTTCGAAAGATTCTATGTCGGCTTCCATCGTTGAAGGTGGTGTCAGTGTTGCCTCCGCCTGCGAGAGACCCAACGCCATTGTCGTTGCTTCCGTTTGGGAGGTTGAGGGTTTTGGAGCTTCGTGGGTGTGATCTTTCTAGCTCCGCTGCTAAGGGATTGCTTGAATTGAGGCATACTTTGGAGAAACTCATTTGTCATAATTCCACTGTAAGTATGTCTGTCTCTCGCTATCTATTTTAAGTTCTCTATATGAGGTTTTTCTGTTTTTTTTTTTTTTTGGGTTGGATGGGAGGAGAAGAGACTGCAATGAATTGTAGTGGAGTAGCAAGGGATAGAAATTGAAACTCCTTTTTTTGGGGGGTGGGGTGGGGTGGGGTTAGATTTTTGTTTATTAAGGGAGGTAAAAGACACTCTGTTGAAGGGGGGATTCACACTGGGTGGCGGCGGCGGTGTTGTTGTCTTAAGGAAGTTGAAGAACAAACGCGTGAAATTGGAAATTTGGAATACCTTACGATTGGGGATTGTAAGCAACCCAGTGGTCTTAAGCATAGTAGTCAGCAAGGTTCAAAGAATCGCGAAGCCCACATTCTCGTTCTTGGTGATCTATTGCTTTCATTTCAGGGAGCCCCAACTGTCCCATAAGTTCTGAATCTGATGGCCTAATTTGGTTTAAGTTAGTGTAAATTAGTAAAAAACCGAGTTTTCATAATGCGATCCACTACCTAGGCAATTCATGAGTGAACAAAATATGGTAGAAACTGAGGTCTTCTTAAGTTTCTGATTCAGGTTCTTATGTAGTGTTTTCTGCTTATTATTTCTGAGCTATGTTACTTGGACTCAACACTTGGGGCTTCCGTACCCATGTCAACACGATCCGACACGGATTCGAACTCGAGATATGGGTCAGATCTGGCTAAATTCATCGGATACTGTCATCCCAACACAGTTGGCCGGAGAAAGGGACGAGGCAGTCCCCGCAGTGAATATAGGTTGATGGCAGGAAGAGCTGAGGCCTTTGGGGTGTCAACTTGGCGAGAGAGAGGGGGGAGCGTCTTGCTCGCAGCTGCAGCATGCCTCAGTCATAGGGTTTCAGTTTGTCGCTTCTTTCCAGTTTCCACTGTTCTTATGACTTTAAAATTTTTTTTTTTTTTAATTGAAGGAAGGAGGGTAATCTGTTTTGCGGGCTGTTAGAAAATGGGCTGCATGTTTGCTGTGTATGGGTGACCGGGTGAGCCAAGTTTAGATGGAGTGTTTTTTTTGAGCTAAACCTGGTGAATCGTAAATCTATACTGGGCTCATATAACCATTGGAAATATATACTAATATAAGGTGATATAATTTAGAAGAAAAATGTATGAGGGGCCATAGTTAGGATGGTGGCCATATATCAGTGTCCAAGATTTGGATAGTGTCTGCATGTTCTATTTTTTGTGACTTGACGAGTCGGACACTTGTATCATTACCTGTATCTGACACCCTTGGTACGAGTCCAGGTAACATAGTTTCTGAGGATATTGTATACTCTTAATGTCGCTGCAATGCCAAGCCATTGATAGGATTTATTTTTTTGGTAAGTAATCAAAGATGTATATTAAAAGGACACCAAGGGGATGTCACCCATGTACAAAAGGGGCATTACAAAAAACATTATGCCCTTGAGCTCTCATCCATTATGCAATCGATGAAAGCTAAAAAATTTAACTCTTTGCCACCACAAAGCCCCACGCTCTAACTATACAACAACCTCAAAAAATAGAGTTTGAAATCTTGAAATGACAAGATTTTGTCCTCGAAAATACGACGATTTCTCTCCTTCCAAGTAGCCCACCAAATAGCTAAAGGAATCATGTTCCAAACTCCAAGAACCTAGCTCTTCTTCATCCTTCTCCTCCAAGCTACCACCACATCTCTCACTTTAGAAGGTTGAATCCAACTAATCCCCATAAGCGAAAGAGACAAATCCCAAAGCGAAGAAACCCACCGACAATGTACAAGAAGATGATCCATGGTTTCTTCCTCCTCCAAGCACATGGAGCATCTACTTGGACCTCTAAAATTTCTTCTCTTAAGCATGTCGTCTGCAGGAATCTTGCCTAAAGTGGCTGCCCAAGCAAAGAAACACACTTTTGTGGGAGCTGTAGACTTCCAAATGAACTCGGTAGGAAAGTCACAACCGTCCAAGTCTTCAAATTGTATGGACCAAAAGCTCTTGACATTATAGGAACCTTTAACGTTAAGAGGCCACACATTACCTTGGGACAAAACCTTTTTGTCAGCAAGTACGGCCAACAAATTACAAATACTATCCTCTTCCCAATCATTAAGGCTCCTTACAAAAATCAAATCCCAATGGCTCACGTCACCATTCCAAGAAACAACTTCTTTAACTGTGGCATGCTTTAGACGAGTTGTCCTAAAAAGATCAGGAAAAAGATTTTTCAAAGGGCGATCCCCACACCAAACATCGTGCCAAAATAATACCCTTGATCCATCCCCCACCTCAAAATGCACTAAAGAGACGCCTAAGACCTACTAAGATAGATTTCCAACACCCAACCCCGTGAAGATAAGAACTCTTTTTACTCCACCAATCCAACTCATCAATCCCATATTTTGCCTTGATCACATATTTCCACATAGCACTATCCTCTTTTGCAAACCTCCACAACCATTTGGTCTTCAACGCTTCATTCATATCACGAAGGGGTCTTATGCCAAGTCCTCCCAGCTGCGTAGGACGACATACCTTATTCCAATTGACCCAGTGGAGGCCGTTACCATTATCGTTGGAATTTTAGAGAAAATCTCTCATGATTTTCTCTAACCGACTAGCAATGCTAGCTAGGATGGTGAATAAAGACATGAAGTAGATGGGCAGACTACACAAAGTGCTTCTCAAAAGAGTCAATCTACCCCCTCTGGACAAAAGCTTTGACTTCCAGCCTACCAATCTTTTATGAAACCTGTCAATGACTGGATTCCAAATTGTTGTGCTTTTATAAGGAGCACCAAGAGGAAGACCAAGATATGAAGAAGGCAGATGATCAACTTTGCTCCAAAAAAAATGGGCCAACACATGAACATTAGGCACATCGCCAACCGGAATGAGTGCACTTTTGGAGAGGTTGACCCATAGTCCCGACATAGCTTCAAACAGGAGAAGGATGCACCTTAAGTAGCGCAAATTATTCTCGCCCGACTTGCAAAAAACAAGGGTATTGTCTGCAAAGAGCAAATGGGATATCATCAAACCCTCGGAATGAGGATTCGTAATGTGAAAGCCGTTCAAGAAACCTTCCTCACCTGCTTTAAAGGTCAATCTACTGAGAGTCTCCATAACCAAAATGAATAATAAAGGTGACAACGGGTCACCTTGCCTTAGACCTTTTGAGCTAGAGAAAAAACCAGATGCTTCACCATTAACTAAGATAGAGAAGCGTACAGTGGAAATACAAAAAGAGATTCATTTCCTCCACTTGTTTGGAACGGCCATTTTCTCAAGAATAGCCAAGAGGAAACTCCAAGAGATATGATCATAAGTATTCTCAATGTCAAGCTTACAAAGGATACCAGAAATCCCAGATCTAATATAGGAATCAATGCACTCATTAGCAATCAAGGCAGCATCCAAAATTTGACGACCAGGAACAAAAGCATGCTGAAAGGGACCCACAACTTTTCCAACCTCTCTCCTCAACCTTGAAGCGAGGACTTTGGCAAGAATCTTATATACACTTCTTACTAAACTGAGGGGCCTAAAGGACTTGTTGTCATCTGCGCCAGCTACTTTGGGAATCAAGGTAATAAAAGTAGCATTTAAACTTTTCTCAAAAACACTGTTATCATGAAAATCAGCAAAAAATTCCATAATCTCCCCCTTGACAATAGACCAACAGTTCTGAAAGAAAGCTATATTGAATCCATTTGGCCCTGGAGCTTTCTCGTTACCTAACTCAGAGATGGCATTCCACACTTAATCTTCAGTAAAATCTTTCACAAGATCGCTAGCATCGTCAGGGCTAATAGAGGCAAAAGCGATTCCATCAAGAAAGAACCTTGATGGTTGATCTTCATGATACAGATTCTCATAGAAGTTGACAATCGCATTTCTGGCAGAGCATCAACATAATGCTCGCCATCCACTTGAATTTTGTGAATAGCATTAAACTTTCTCCTCCTATTTGCCACCTGATGGAAGAATCTGGTATTACGATCACCATCCTCAATCCACTGTTGCTTTGCCCTTTGGCGCCAAAAGATATCAATGGATTTTCGCACCATAGAGAGTTCCTTTTTAACTCCCAATCTCTCAAATCTATATGCCCAAGAGAGAGACTGGTGTTGCTCCTTCTCATCTAAGAGCTTCACTTTATCCACCAGACTAGCCATCTTAAACTCTAAATGGCCAAACACTTCCCTATTCCATTGTTGAAGCTTGGTCTTCAAAAAGTTGAGTTTCTTTGCCAAAATAAAACTCGAAGGGCCAATAACAGTCAGTTCATCCCAAACAGATTTGACAAGGTCGTCAAATCGATCCGCCTCAAGCCACATATTCTAGAATTTGAAAGGACATCTACCTCTAGAGACTTCCCCAAGCCTCAGAAGAATGGGAAAATGGTCCGAAGTAATCTTCGGAAGGGTAACTTGATGAACCCCCTGGAAATGATCTTCCCACTCAATCGAGAAGAGAAATTGATCGATGCAAGATAACACAGGAACATCCTCATGGCTGGACCAAGTAAAGCGAGCACCTTCTAAAGGAGGGTCAACCAGATTGCAAGAATCAATAAAACTAGAGAACTCTCCCATTGCCTAAGACGACCGACATCCTGTGGATCTTTCTGAAGGAAACCTAATGACATTAAAATCCCCACCCAGGCACCACGGAATGTCCCAAGAAGATATAGAGAACGACAACTCCTCAAATAAAGCCCATCGCATATAGTCGTCATTAGGCCCATAAACCCCAATCAGACCCCACTCAAAATTGTCCTCCAGAGACTTAAACCTACAGCACACAGAAAACGACCCAATGCGAAAATCACCAAGCTCCAAGACTTGAGGATCCCAAATGACAATAATGTCTCCTGAGCGACCCACTGAAGGTAAGTAAACCCACTCAATCGTTCGACGGCCCCACAAACTAATCTCTAACGGCCGACTAACCACCTCCAACTTGGATTCTTGGAGAATAGCAACATCGCAAGCAAAAGTACGCAACACCCACTTAACATCCCCCCGCTTATTTGGACAATTAAGCCCCCTGACATTCCAAGCAAGCAAATTAATGGCTGGCCCTGTCCGAAAACAGCCTAACCCTATCAACTTCATCCCCCATCCTGTCTTCAACCGACTATTCCCTTCTCACTCTATTTGCTTCCAACGAAGCAAGGAAAGAAAGCAACTCCATTTCTCTACCTTCAATGGTCAGACCCATCTTCTTACAAAAAAAGATCATTCTTTCCAAGACCCACGCTGGCCCTTCACTAACATTCCCTGAATCACTAGAACCAGGCAAAGCAACACCATCTAAACCCTGAGGGTGAGCTTGAGGTAGAGCTTCCTTAAACGAAGAGAGCCCTCCCACCTCCTGCATAATAGGAGAGCCCGACTCAGAAATGACGAGATTAGTCTTTCAGAGTTTCTTCCTACAAGAGTAAACAAGCACACTCGTAGATGGTGAATAAGCTGTAGGGTGCAACTCCCCCATCACATTCAGAGGTGACAATGGGATCCTTGAGGCGCATGGAGAACTGCCGTGTGAGTTACACTCACAATCCGAAGAGGGATAATTCTCCAATAAGTCTCTCAACGCTTGGAATTGATTAACACAGGGAGGAGAAGCCTCCAAACACTCCTTCGAACCATTCTTCTTACAGGGATGCATCGTCGCATCATTAACAATGTCCTTGAAGGAGGCCTTCTGCTTCAAAACATCAACGCTAACATTTTGTTCTTCACCAATCACGGCTGCACACACTTCGCATGAACCACAATCCCTACACTTCCACCCCATCAGAGGAGAATTGGGGGAGCCACCCGGATGACCCGAACAACATTAGCAAAAGACCTTTCCCTACTCACCGGAAACCTGGAGGGAATAAAAGCCTTCCTTGGTGGAGGAGAAGGCTTCTTATGACCCTCAATCAAAGTCTCCTTAAGAATCTTTGTCACCCTAAACTAGCCCTCTGCCTTCGCTCCCTCAGGAAAGATTACTGACCTTCGCTCCCTCAGGAAAGATTACTGACCTAGCATGCCCACAGTTACCCAACAGAGAAAGGACAATGAATCTACCTTTGTTATTCTTTCTCAGTTGAAGCAACTGACCCCACCTGAAAGTTTGGAACCACAATGGTTCTCCCTTTGAGAAACAGAGTCTGACCATTTGTACTGCCAACCAGCGAAATTCCTGGAAGCTCAACCGTATAAAAGACCTTTTCCTCCTATTGGCCTCTGAAACCTTGAAAGGGAAAAGGCCTCCATTACCCCGAGACACTTCCAGGACCTTCCCTTCCACTCTCACAAAGGCATACATGATCAAATAACAGACAATGCAGCGTAGCCAGAAGAAATAGAACCACAGAACCAAAGGAGAACGGCCCCTACTGCCCAGCCGTGAGTTGCACTGCCGGGGAGGAGCAAAAACAAGAGTAGCAGCAGAACAACACTTACCGTGGCTGGCAGGAAACCACAGCCGCGCCAAAGGACAGAACGGAAGAAAACGCGCCGGAAGAGATGAGCAGGAAGGATTCCGGCGAGACTCCAGCGGCCGGAAAGTTCGCTGGTGACCACCGCCACCGAAGCTGGCTGGCGGCAACAGAAAATTCTGGCGAACCCAAACCCTTGATCGGCAAAGACCAGAAGCCTCCCCCTTCACATAGAAACTAAAAAACCAAGAGAAACTTGACGAAACCAACAAGCTGACGACCGGCGAAGGGGCGGCTGGCGGCTCCCGCAGACCCAAAGTCCACCGGACTTCAGGTAACCCTCCGATGACCACTCTAGGCACCCGAACTTCACCGGTGAATTCCTGGGTTCATGACATGTCTCCTGACGCAGAGCAGAGAAAGACGGGAGGAGACGGGAGGTTGGGGCAGAGGCGCATCGAGGTGGCTTCTGGGTGGCCCACCGGTGACCGGCGAAGGTGGTACAACTGCGACAATGACGAGGCCTAACTGTGGTGGCCGACAAGAGAGAGGAACGGGACGGGGGGTGAGGCTCAGGTGGAATTCAAAATCGCCAGTGCTCTAGTCCATTAAGAGAAAACAATTGCCATGGATAGGATTTATCCTAGGCATTGTTCAATGTTCAGCAACAGTAACAATTTCTTCTAGTATGGGTTCCATTTTCATGGGGTTTGGGGAGATTTGGATGTAGGTAGTTCTACGTCTATAGATGTTACTGTCGTAGAGATCGATTATAATTGGCCAGCATAAAAAGTTTTAAAGAAATATCTTAAAAGTTGAAAATTGTTTGATAAACAAAGGTAGCAAACATAAGACATAATTACTTTAAATTCTATTAATTAAAATGAACCATATAAAAGGGATAAGAGTTGTACGTATCTTAAGTTGCAAGTACCTTAACTGTTGGAGGTGGGAGAGTAATAACGCAGTTGCAATGATGGTACTAGCATACAAAATACATCAAACGCAAGATAGCATACAAAATACAGCAAATGCAAGATAGCATGGGAGAGTAATAACGCAGTTGCAATGATGGTACTAGCATACAAAATACATCAAACGCAAGATAGCATACAAAATACAGCAAATGCAAGATAGCATAAAGCTTACTGCAATACCACATATTTCTTAGCATTAAGAAGCCAAGGAGTCTCGGGAAGCTAGTTATCTAATGGTTCAGAATTTTAATCCTAGACCTCCACAAATTCCTATCTTTAGCCACGTCCTGTGTTCTTTGTAAAGATTTCAAATTCATCCTAACTTTTCTTAGGCTGCTCTCTGCTTCTTCTACATTCTGGGAGATAAATCATCTCACATCTTCTCATAGGTGCTTCCACACTCATCTTCACATAACCAAACCATCTAAGTCTGTGTTCTTTCATCTTGTCTTCTATGGGTGCCACTTTTACTTTGTTTCTAATCACCTCATTCCTTATCCTATCTAATCTTGTGTGGATGCACATCCATTGAATCATCCTTATCCTCTGGATTTGGGTCCTTTTTATTGGCTAGCACTCGGAGCCATACAAGAGTGTAGGCCTAACTACTGTACGATAAATTCTGCCTTTTAATCCTATAAGAATCCTCTTATCACAACACCTCTGATGCATACTTTTATTTTTGCCATCCCACTTTAATACAGTGGTTAATGTCTTTATCAATATCCCCTTTCTCTTGAAGGAAAGAGCCCAAAAATTTAAACCTTTTCACCCTTGATATTGCTATCCCATCGATGGTCGCTTCTCCACTGTCCTCTTCCCCTCCACTGAAACCACACCTCAAATATATATTTTTCAATTGACTTAATTTAAACCCCTAGACTCTGGGCCTCTGGAGTATGTCTTTGTCGCTATAACTTATTGTTAATTCCATCCCTAGTCTCATCAATAAGTATAATATTATCTGTGAATAAAATACACCAAAAACCGCATCTGGGATCTCTTTAATTAGTTTGTTCATTACAGTAGTGAAAAGAAATGGCCTGATGGAGTCCGATATCAACTAGAAAGTCATTAGTCATACGAACACTCATTTTTACTTCCTCGTACATATCCTTAATAACTCGGATATATGGAATTGACACTTCTTTTTCTTCAAGCACTTTCATAACACTTCGCTCGTTACTCTATGTCTCTATCATAGGCTTCCTCTAAGTTTATGAACACCATGTGGAGATGTTTTTTCCTGTACAATTCTAAGGAGGTAGATTGTCTCCATTGTCAATCTTCCTGGCATAAAACCAAAAGATTGAAATATCCTTTCTTAGCCTTCTTTGGATCACCCTTTTCTGGAGCTTCATAGTGTGGCTAAGCAGCTTTATATGCAATTTTGAATATCTCCTTTGTTCTTAGAGGGATATAATTGTACTGAATCTCCATGCACTGGGCATCTTTGCAGTCCTAAGGATGACATTAAAAAGTTCTGTTAGCAACTTTAGTCCCTCTTCACCCATATACTTTCGCATTTCCATAGGATTTTGGTCTAGGCCCACGACCTTTTCCATTGGCATCTTCTTTAGGGCCTCTTTGATCTCCTCTTTGCTAATAGTGCTTTTGTATCGATAGCATCAATAGTACCGTTGCCTCTTACCCCCACCCTTGTTCCCTCCTCTGTGGATACTCAATCATTTCCCCATTAAAGAGTTTATAAAAGTACCTTTTCCACCTTTCCTTTGTTTCTACTTATCGTTTTTATCCTTAATGCACCTTACGTTGCCCTTCTTTCCCTAATCCTTGCTAGCTTGAAGACCTCCTTCTCACCTTCCTTGATCTCAAGTTTCACCCTAGGCTTTGTTATAGCATAGTATTATATAGCTTTAGTAGGTGCTTGTACCGTTCTTTTTCTTTTTCTTATTTCATTTATTTTTTTGTGCAAGAAAAAATCAAGTAGAGGACAAGAAGGGTAACAATATTATAGTTGACATATTTTCTTCAGAGGTTTTCTTAATATCTGTGAATACTTTAGCCTTCAATATTTCTTCTAATTTTGTCAACTTTGAATAATGACGGGAGTAAACCTTTTCAGAAGGAGGTGCAGCAAAATTGAGGAAGTTGCTTCCCCTGTTTTGTTCACGGAAGGGATGTTAGTTGCAGGATTCTAGCATTAGCAACTGTTTGGCCTCAGCTAACAGTCAAATCTCTCATGAAATGATAAGAGCACATGCTGGGTGCCTCCTTTTGTATATGGGGGACATCCCCTTGGTGTCATTTAATACAAAATTTGCATTACTACTCCAAAAAAAAAAAAAAAAGAGCACATGTTGGGAAGAAAAGAGAATTATGCCCCCATATGTGTGTATGGTGCATCCAGCTATTGCCGTTCTGTCTTGCAGTCTTCTTTCTTTTGACAGCATTCAAGTTTCACTGCTTTTTTTGAAATGTAAGGAAAGTAAATTTGCTCTTTCTGGGCTGTTGGCTTCTGTATTACTTAGCAACTGGTGCTTCTATATGTATGTTGTACCTTCTGGTGCTGTTAACAAGAATGATTTTGCATCTAAATTGTTTTCCTCTATTGTAGGATGCACTTCGTCACGTGTTTGCCAGTAGGATCGTGGACATAAAAGAATCTCCCCAGTGGACCCGCCTGACATTTGTATCCTGTGCATGTAATGGCTTGATTCTCATGGATGAATCACTACAGCTTCTTCCAGCTGCTGAAACCCTTGATCTTAGTCGAAATAGGTTTGCAAAAGTGGATAATCTACGAAAATGCACAAAACTAGCACACCTGGATCTTGGATTCAATCAACTTAGATCAGTTGCATCATTTTGTGAGGTAAGTTTGCTTGGTGGTCGGTTTTGCTTTGTTCTTTGTTTTCACAGTTGATACACATTAATGCTATGCCAACCAAAAAACCTCAACCCACGCACACACAGGCTACTTGAAATAACCGGGAGGCATGTTTATGGCTTGTGTACCTCTGAATGTTGTAATGGTTCTGTTTGTTTCATCTAATAATCTCTGAGCAAATCATCTGAATTTTTCAGAGCAAATTGTAGAGTTGCAGAACTCCTTTGAAGTTCAGAATTATTCTACAAATTCAGGACTTATCCATAGATTTTGGAGCTTCATTGTAAAAGTCCGTGGCTTGTACAAATCTTACTGCCTGATCTAAAAGTTTTCGTTTTCGTCTATGACTTTCAGACCTCATGTAAAACTTTCTTCTCCAGAATTCAGGGCTTAAAAATTTTTGCCCTTATCAACAGGTTTCCAGGCACATCCATTGATGTGAACAGGACCAATAATTAATAACTTAAGATTCACATAAGCATGAGCTTGTTTTCTAATGGTCTGATCCTGCCGAGTTTATCCTTAAGTAAGCACTGAGGTGAACTTCCTATTTATGAATTTTTTATTATTGTTGGAGCTCGTTTTTGCGTGTTCATAGACCACCTGAGGATAGCCCCTGTACAGCACCATAACTAAGGAAACTATATTTTTGCAAACATCTTGCGTATTCATTTGGGAGTAAGCAGTTTTGTCATGCAAAATGTATAGTCCACAGAGATAGCTTGTGACTTTCATATTCTGTGCATAATGCAGGTTACATGTCATATATCAAAACTTGTTTTGAGGTGCAATGCATTGACGACACTGCGAGGGATTGAGAATTTGAAGTCAATTGAACAACTCGACATCTCTTACAACACCATTTCCAACTTCCTCGAATTAGAGGTCCTTTCAAGTCTACCATCTTTAAAGGATCTTTGGCTTGAAGGAAACCCTGTGTGTTGTGCTCGGTGGTACCGGCCACAAGTGTTTAGCTTCTTTGCCCATCCTGAACAAGTGAGTTCTCGCCTTCTATTAACTTGAGCTCCTTAGATTCATTTGCCGTCCTGTGGTTCTTTGATTTCTTTTTTTGGCTCTTATTTAGAAAGGAGGTAAGGCTAATATAATAAGATTTGAGTATGACACAGTACTTCCTGATGGTTTTGCATTATTTTCTTTTCAGGTAAAATTGGATGACCTAGAAATGAGCACCAGAGAATACTGGAAGATGCAAATAATTTTTGCGAGGAGGCAGAGAAGGCCTGCAAGCTTTGGATTTTACTATCCTGCTAGGGAAGGCAATGGAGAGGAGGGGCTTGCAGATGGGAAAAAGGTAATTCATTGTTCTTTACTTGGAATGGAGTTTTTTTAGGGAATAATATCGTGCATTATTTTGAAATCTTACTTGAATGATAACTTGGGGTAATTTTCCTGATGCTACATGCAGAAGAAACTGTCTCGTTTAGCATGCATTGAAAACGACAAGCATGGAATGAACATGTTCCTTGAACCGGATTCTTTTTCATATGATACTGAGATTGCAGATGGGGATGAGATTGTTATATCTGATAATGAAGGCGAAATTACTAGTTTGATAAACAGAATTGAGCTTATGAAGAAAGAACGTTCGGGATTGTGGGTGAATGACTTCAAGGGCTGGATGGATGAGGGATCTCAGAACGTAGTGGATGGATGCAATAATGGCCAGGCAATGTTGTCTTTTGGTGAAAGAAACTTGGGGGATATGACTAGCTTGAGACACATTGGAGAGAGTTCAAGATGTGCAAATTATGCGTCATACTCGACTATAGCTTCAGGAGATGATAGAAGTACAGATTTTCTTGGATCTAATAGCTCTTTTCCTGCTTCCTCTGCTGGTACTTGTGGTCATCCGTGGTTTGTTTCTGGTACTGAAAATGCAGAAAAATATATGAAATTTGCAGATTGCGACTCGGCTTCAGTAAGGATGAATGTACAAGGGGTTGATAAAATGGCTGCTGTTAGTATAACGCCGTCGACCCCCATTACCAATATTGTGGGGTCACAATCATCTTCTGTAAGATCACCTCCGCAGTATCAGGAGGATATTCTTTATCGCCGCCATTACTTGGAGGAAGAATTTTATCAGCTTTCTGCTAAGTCTCTTTCAGCTGCGTCGTCTGATAGTGATACAAGCTGTGACGCAGATGGACATGAATGTCCATCACCTTCCCCCAAAGTCGAGCAGTTTATTGATAAAGAAATTTTGGGGAAAGAGATCGATTGGGGGTTATTCCCCCTCTTAGGAGGAAAGGACGACAATAAACATATTGTTCCCGATGGAGGGCAACGTGCGTGGTCTTCATTTCATTTGTGTTCACCGCAATGCACTGAATTTGATCCACTGGAAGATTCTTTTGATGCACCTCCAGGTGGCATCAATGATGATATTGCCTCATCCCAGAACAAAGATGCTGATAATGATGACAAGAAAAACTCTAAAAAGAAACCAAAAAGAAGGGTTGTCTCACTATCAGAAGATAAGTTCAGGCATTTCAGTGGGGATGATTTCCAAGATGAGCACAAGAAGCATCCTGTGCATAACAATGAATGCATTCTGACAGCATGTGGGGAGTTCAACACACGAGCGGCTCCTACTGCAGAAGCTGAAGTCCCAGCTCCAACAAAACGTTCAGCATCAAAGCCCGAAGACTACATTCAAAATTACTTTAATTCTTGTGTTGCAGATGCCATAGTTCATGAGACTTGTGAGCAGTACATTCTCTGCAGTTGGGTAGCAGATGGGAATTCGAGAGAAAGGTAATGTTTATGTTATACCGAATATACCTTGACTTACGGTTTCATTTGCAAAGAGTGAACACCACCTGAGCTTAAGGCCCTGATGGAATCAGGAGATATCAATGGAAGTGATTCAGGAATAAAATATAGTTAAGAGTATTGCGTTGCCAGATTCATTTAGCTTTAAGTTTCCTATTCTTCTTAGGAGCATATTTAGAGAGGGTTAGGCATTATAAATAAGGGGCTGTTATTCTTATAGACAAGCTTGGATGTTGCTCATTGATTTCAAAGATTAAACAGAAGAATTCCCATTAACTTCTCCGTTTATCTTTCCTTCTCCTCTTTTTCTGTTCTTTGTCTTTGATCTTTCTCTTCTCTCCTTCTCCAATTCGTCTCTGTCATCCCTCATTCTGCCCGCCTCTAACATACTGTTGTCCCTTGATTCTCACTAATCTTTATTCTATCTCTCCCTATCTCTATTTTCTTTTTGTTTCCTAATCTACATCAGTTTGGATCAGAGCATCGTGATTTACATAGAGGCCACACACTTGATTTTGATGCTCTTATCTTTATCTCACTGAAGGCTCACATGTTGGTTTGCTCCTTTAGTGTGTGATGGGTGATAGAGGATTGGTGTCCTAATTGAGGAATGAATTGAGTTGATATTCCGCTCTGATAACTTAGTAAATTTAGGAGATAAAAGGGTTGCAAGTGCAAACTATATGAGACTCGAGTGAATAAGATGTTGCCGCATTGTGAGATCTGTGCTACTTCTTTTTGGATTGATGGGGAGGAGGGGTGGTTTAAGTAAAAAGGATGTACTGATTTGGAAGAGAATGCAGAGAAGGCCTCTTAAAATTCATCTAAATGGAAGGTTTTTTTCCCCTCATTTTTCTTTTTAAATTAGTAAATCTAAAAGTATACTAAAATGACACCAAACTAATGTCATCCACTTACAAAAGGGCAACAACCAAACGTATCATACACTTAAGCTCTCATGAATGACATTATCCATAACAATGCAAAAAATCGAATTGTGTCTTATGGGCTAAGAAGAAGTATATAAATCATGCTATGCCGAAATACGACTAAAGTCCTCAAACTCCAAAGCATACAATTTTTTTCCTTTGTTTTGATGAGTAATCCAAAGATGCACTAGATAGCCGCTAAGGGGGTGCCACCCATGTACAAAAGGGGATAATTACAAGAACATTATGCCCTCAAGCTCTTATGCATGATCTTATTTACAAAATCCAACAAACTCAAGTTTTTCCCACCATTAAGCACAAGTCTCCAACTATACAAGAGTCTCAAAAAGTAGGGCTTGAAATTTTGATAGGACAAGGCTTTGTCCTAAAAAATCCGACAATTCATTCTTTTCCAAGTACACCCCCCAAATGGCTAAATGAATCTTCTTCCAAACACAAGAGACCCAACTATTTTTCGTTCTTCTTCTCCAAGACACCACCATATCTTTGACAGAAGAGGGTTACACCCAACTGAAACATATCAAGGAAAGAGATAACTGCCACAGAGACGATATCCAATGGCAATGGATCAAGAGATGGTCCACCATTTCTTCCTCCTCAGGGCACATAAAACACCTGCCAGGCCTATTAAATTTCTCTTTTAAGCACATCCTCTGTGGGGATATTTTCTTTAGTGGCCATCCAAGCAAAGGAACACACTTTCATAGGCATTTTAGACTGCCAAATAGCCTCCACGGTTCCTTTAGTAGCCTCCCATGCAAAGAAACACACTTTCGAAGGAGCTTTAGACTTTCAAAGCACATAGTTTTAATGCGGTTGAAACTCTACACTGATTAGGGCTCTGCCTCCTTTGTAACCTAAGGAACGCAAGTATGGACACTGATATGAAACATAAGACGCAGACATGACATGATATGATGTTGACTCTGCGATACATGATTTTATCAAAGCCTTAGGATACGACACACTTAGTGGAATTAATGAAAAAATTTTAAATTATTTATTTGTTTATTATTTTTATTATTAGTCAGGGGTTGTCATTTTATGTGAATAACAAGGCAAGTGTCTTTTCCTCTCTGGCACGTTTTCTAGGATTGTCTGAGAATGTTGTGAGTGTCAGTGAGAGTGTTAAGAGTGTTGTGTCTAACATATGTGGGGCACATGTACTCTAAGCTAAAGCAAGTGTTCGTACTCTTAGTTTGTGACCATGCCACCTGAAAATAGAATGAGGAATCTAGTGTTTTCTCATTGACTTTTCTCCAAGAAGAATAGAAGACCCCTATTAAGCATTGATTCATTTACAAATGGGCAATATCATAATGCAAAATGAACTTCCTAACATACTTAAACGCCTTTGTGCATTTAAGTTTCTATTGACCAAAACCTTGTGGTACCACAACCACCGCCGCCTCTACTATGGAGTGTGGTTCCTATTAATGTAGGCCTGTAGGGTCTTGGGAGATCAAGATGCTCAAAGCATTAGTCCTAACAAGCAGAGAGGCCATATCGGCACTATTCTCCTATTCTAAAACTGCCTTGCCGTCAAAGAGCTATTCTTTTATTCTAGACTGCCTTTGGACTGCTTCAATATTTGTAGCAAGAACAGAGGTAGTTTCTTCTCTCCCAATGCCTATCTCTGTGAACTGCCTTTCCCTAATGGAACATACATTTAGTGTATGAAAATCATCCTTATTTTATTTTCGTTCTGTTAACAAATTCAAACAAATTCCTTGGTAATTTCATGGATTCTCCAAGGCATATCCTCAACCTTCTCTGGCACCCCCCCCCCAGAGTAGAGGGCTTCGCCAGGGGACCCAATCTCTCTGTTTTTGTTAGTTATGGACGTTGTTATTAGGATTTTTGCTTGGCTACTGCAGTCGGTCTCCTTTCCGGGTTTTCAGTCGGCTGAATGAATTTGGCAACTATTAATGTCTGTTATCTTCTTTTGGCTGATGACACTATTATCTTCTGTGAACCTTCGGTGTATTCTTTTATAGTCCGAGGCAGTGTTGGGCTCGAGGGTCAACTTGGGAAAGAGCTCTTTGATGCTGGTGGGTCAGGTTGATAATATCCCACTACTTGCAGGTGTTCTGCGTTTCTCAATTGATTCGTTTCCTACTTACTATTCCAGTGTTCCCCTTGGAGCAAAATTCAAGGAAAGCCCATTTGGGATTGGTAGTGGAAAGGTTAGAAAGAAGACTTGGGATTGGTAGTGGAAAGGTTAGAAAGAAGACTTGGGTGGAGAGCAAAATACCTTTCTAAGAGGGGAAGGTTGACTCTCATCAAAAGTGTTCTTTCTAGCATTCCCACTTACGTCCTTGCTCTCTTTCCAGTACCTGCTTCAGTGGCTAATAAGTTAGAAGCAATTCAAAGGAAGTTCATTTAGGGCTTTTTGGGAGTGATTTCAAGTATGATTTGGTGAGATGGAGTGTTATTAAGCTTCCCGTGCTTAATGAAGGTGTAGGTGTTAGAGACTTGAAGATTTTTTTTTTTTTGGTAAGTAATCAAGAGGTATATTAAAAGGACACCAAGGGGATGTCACCCATATACAAAAAGGGCAAATACAAAAACATTATGCCCTTATGCTCTCATCCATAATGCAATCGACAAAAGCCAAAAAATTTAAATTTTTGTTACCACAAAGTCCGACACTCCAACTATACAACAACCTCAAAAAATAAAGCTTGAACTCTTGAAACGACACGGCTTTATCGTCAACGATACGACGATTTCTCTCTTTCCATGTAGTCCTCCAAATCGCCAAAGGCACCATGTTCCAAACTTCGAGGACCCAACTCTTCTTCATCCTTCTCGTGCAAGCTACTACCACGTCTCTAACATTAGAAGGTTGAACCCAACTAAACCCCATAAGAGAGAGAGCTAAATCCCAAAGAGCGGAAGCCCAACGACAATGAACAAGAAGGTGATCCGCAGTTTCTTCCTCCTCCAAGCACAGAGAGCATCTGCTTGGACCTCTAAAATTTATTCTTTTAAGCATGTCATCAGTCGGGATCCTTCCTATGGAGGCTGCCCACGCAAAGAAACACACTTTTGTGGGAGCTTTAGACTTCCAAATGGACTTAGCGGCAAAATCATAACCACCCAAGACATCAGAATGTGTGGAACAAAAACTCTTGATGCTGACGGATCCCTTGGAGTTAAAAGGCCACACAATCTCATCCTTTTCTTGCAACATAACCTCTTTGCCAGCAAGTATGGCTAGCAACTCACAAAAACTGTTCTCTTCCCAATCATTAAGATTCCTCACAAAAGTAAAGTTCCAATGGCTAGCATCCCCATTCCAAGAAACAACTTCGTGGATCGTGGCATGCTTCAGACGAGCCATCCTGAACAGATCTGGAAAGAGAGTCTTCAAAGGCCGCTCCCCACACCACACATCATGCCAAAATAACACCCTTGACCCATCCTTCACCTCAAAATGTACTAAAGATTTGAACCGCCCAAGACCTGATAAGATAGCTTTCCAACAACCAACACCGTGGGCATAAGAACTCTTCCTACTCCACCAACCCCTCTCCTCAACTCCATACTTTGCTTTGATCACGTTTCTCCACATAGCATCTTCCTCCTTTGCAAACCTCCACAACCATTTGGTCTTCAAAGCGTCGTTCATAACACGAAGAGGTCTTATGCCAAGTCCTCCCTCTTGTTTAGGACGACACACATCGTTCCAATTAACCCAATGGAGGCCATTACCATTATCCATAGAATTCCAAAGAAAATCTCTCATGATTTTCTCTATCCGATTAGCAATGCTAGTTGGGATAGTAAATAACGACATGAAGTAGATAGGTAAGCTACTCAAAGTGCTCTTCAAAAGAGTGAGTCTGCCCCCTCTGGACAAAAGTTTAGACTTCCAACCTGCCAATTTTTTATGGAACCTCTCAATAACTGGGTCCCAAACAGCTATACTCTTATAAGAAGCACCAAGAGGAAGACTAAGATAAGAAGGCGGCAAAAACTCCACTCCACACCCAAAGAACCGGGCCAAATCATGAACATTAGGCTCCTCACCAACAGGGATGAGTGCGCTTTTGGAAAGGTTAACCCTTAGCCCAGACATAGCTTCAAACAGCAAAAGGATGCACAAAAAATATCCCAAATTACTTACATCCAGCTTGCAAAAAACAAGGGTATCATCGGCGAAGAGCAAATGAGAAATCAACAAACCCTCGGAATGAGGGTTACTAATCCGGAAGCCATTCAAGGGACCCTCCTCACCTACTTTGATCACCAACTTACTCAACGAGAGACTTGAAGATTTTTAATGAGGCCTTGTTGGGCAATTGGTTATGGAGGTTCATGAATGAGAGAGAGAGCTTGTGGATTAGAGTGATTTATACTAAATATAGTGTTAAGGGGTTTGGGCAGTATCTTTCTAATCCTAATGGTCCCTATGGGCTAAGCCTTTGGCTCTTCATTTGGAGAGGATTTAGAACTTATCCCCATTTCTCACTTGAAGTTGGTGGTGGGTCTACCAAATTTTTTTTTTTAGGCATGATCGTTGGTGTGAAGGCTGTACCATGAAATACCTTTTCCACTCTCTTTTTGCTCTTGCGGTGAATGAAGATGCATCTGTTGATGATTATTGTGAGCATGTATCTCGGTCTTGTGTGTGCTCACCTATTTTTGTCCAGGGCGCCTTTGTGGTTGGTGACACTTTTGTTAGCTTCTTGTCTTTAGCTTAGTGGAATCATTGGCCATGATTCTTCTTATGGTTCAGTTAGATGGGATGTCAAGTCTTTCTATTTGAAGCTCGTCTCTTTGGCTTCACCTATTCAGTCGTTTTCGGATGACCATTTTCCGTCTAAGCTTGTTTGGAAATCTTTGGCTGCACTTGAAGTTTCTTTTTTTTTTTTTGTGGGTTTTGTTTTGTTTGGGAAGCTTCCCGTGGGAATATTTGATGGAGGGATTAGATTTTGGTGAGTAGGTGTTTCATGGGTAAAGTGGAAGGGGAATCACTAGATCACTTGCTTGCTACATTATCCTTTTGCTAGAGCTCTTTGGTATCTAGCCTGTAGCTGCTTGGGAGCTTCTTAGGTTGTGTCTAACTCTGTTAGGAATCATCTATTTGCTTGGGGGGGCATCTTTAGTAGGAAGGCTAAGAAGAACTCTGTTTTTCTCCCACATGCGATTTTTTAGAGCACTTGGCGTGAAAGGAGCAGGAGCTTAGTTTAAAAAAGCCCGCCTGAGGCACGCCTAGGCGCGCCTCGGCGTGAGGCTACCAGGTCAACGCCTCAGATGGGATGAGGTGCGCCTCAAGGATGGGAGGTTATATTTTCTCCCTTTTTTTTTTTTTTCTTAGCCTTGCCTTTACCTTTTTTCTTCTTTTCCTTCCTTAGAAGCTAAAAGGTGAGCTAAACTTGTACCGTAAGTACGTACATTGGGGAACTACGATAAGATAACATATCTTAAGGTTATTTGCGGTATTAGTAGTCATATTGATGTCTAATCACATGTTCAATGCATTTATTTAACTTGTTTTTACAAAATATGCTTTGTGAAACATGAAATACTTTTAAAAAAATTTGCATAGAAGTGCACCTCACATCCATGATGCGTGCGCATTCGCCCCGTGCCTCGCGCCTCACACTTTGAGACCCTGTGCGCTTCAGTGCGCCTTGCGCTTTTTTAAACTAAGAGCAGGAGAGTCTTTGAGTGGGTGCAGTTGCATCTTCAGTGCTTTAAAGATAATTTCATTAAGACTCTATTTTGCGATAATGGGAACTTTTGTTATTCCTCTCTAGATCTTGTAGATTTTGTCGATAACTTTTGTAGGATGTTAACGTTGCATCCAACCTGTTGATCCTGATATTTTATAATATCCTCTTTTCCTTATCAAACCCCCCCCCCCCCGAAGAAAATAATTCGAGCAAGTTCAAGTTTTCAGCTTTTAGCAAACCATTTGCTGACATTTTTAAGCTTTCATGTCTCCCTACCACCAAAGAATAAGGATTCCTCAGCTCTTATGTTGTGCTTTTTTCTTTTTCTTTTTCTTTTTTACCCCACGTAAACTGTACCAGCAAAGATGTAGCTGTGGTTCTGAGCAGTGAAGGCAAGTTGTATGTACTTCTATGTAACGGCATGCTTGGTGGGTCAGGTTAGACTTGCTGTGGTATGATCTCTTTTCAGTGGTTTTCATTGTTGCTTATGCATCATTTACTAAGTTGTTATTGAGCTCTGACTGAAAGCCTCTTCTGCGGATGTTTTTAAGGCAATGACTTGAGTCTATTAAGTTCGCACAAGGTTGAAGATGTAAGTGAGGTTTTTGTTGGGTTGGGACTTCAGGTTGTCCGGTTAGTGACTTTGTTTTTGGTTTTTCTTTTTAAGTAGTGTTTGTCACACCTCTGAGGTGTTTCACATTCGCAAACTTGGCAACTTCTCTCTGAACTTTTGTAGGATCTATATTGATGAGGACGCGACATATATCTTGATTACAAAAAATATGGAGAAAACAAGGCAATTACTTTGGATGATGGAATTTCTTTCGCATGGAGAAAAAATTAAGTATTCCTTAAGGAGGTAAAGCATTCATCCTACGTTCACTGCCGTAGTTAAACAGCTGCATCAACCATGGATTTCTGAAAGTATCATCGTTTATGACGACCGTTAAATTTAATTGGCAGTTTAGAGCTGGCCCAGATTAACTTGTTTGATAGACATATATGTGGTGGCGTGGGAATCAGCATTTATCAGTATTGTATGGTGCTCTTTTGGCACAACAACGATAAAGGTATCTCTCGATCACTCTCATTCACAAGCACGTGCGGACCCCATTTATTTCCCTTGAGGTTCAAGAAGCTATGTGCTACCTCAATTGTGCTGACAATATACACTGTCCTCTCCCTGTGTGTGTGTGTGTGTGTGTGTGTGTGTGTGTGTGTGTCTCTCTCTCTCTCTCTCTCTGCACGCGCACGCATCTGTCTTTGGCATGCTGGCTCAAGCGCATGTGAATGTATGCATAGTTGCAGTTGTGCGCATATGGTCAGCATGTGGAATTGTGGATACACGTATGCATGCACATTTTTCACTCAGACCTGTGGTTTGAGGCACATCGGTTCTACACCAATTTGAAGCAATGCCAGTCAGGACATCCCTGTAACGTTCTGTGAAGATAATGTCTTTATAATTGACCAAACAAGCAGACGAAGCCCAATTGAAATGAAAGGAATGCAAATTGAACCTAATGCTAACTTGGCATCATTTGGCCTTTTTTAATCGAGTGACTCAAGTAATGCATAATCTGGGATGTTGATTAAACTAGTTAATTGGGCAACTGAAGAAGGTCAACAACATTGCGAAGAAAATTCCTTCATTACCAAGAAAATATCTGACATGGTGATGTAGTACGCTCTAAGAGTAATTCCTACAAAAGGGGAATAATTGACGCAGGACGCTCTAAGAGCAATTCCCACACTGACAAAATTCAAACAAAACTTTCAATGCCCAATGTTTGAATTCATTCAAGTGTGCCTCCTGAATACGTAACAAAAGAGTTTAAATAGAGAAGAAACCTAAAACATTAAAGAAATCTAAAACATTAAGGAAATCTAAAACATTAAGGAAACTAAAGGATAACGTAATCAAAAAGATATTGTTCCTTGCCAAAAAAGATAATGAAAATATATTGTAATATCAAAAGATAATTCCTAAATTCCTAAACTTTTATATGCCGTGACACGGCATCATTCTCCCCCACCGGAAAAGAACTAGACTCTGGCGAGTCGTCTTGAAGGTACCAGAAGTGCAAGATCCCAGGTGTGGAACTCATTCGCAAAAATACACGGCCATCAATTCATGGGCGGCTTGACCATGCACGAAAGAGATGCCGCAAACTATGATGAAGGTGCCGCAAACTTAGCATCCAACTCAACCAACGTCAGTATGTGGATGTGGAAAAGGAAGGAGCTTTGGGGCTCCATTACCTGTAGAAGCACTCAAAGGAAGACAAGGAGGCTTAAAAGTACCTCGATGAAGAGTTAGATCTTCCACATTGGAAATATGACTAATACCCAAGTTGCCCGGCAAATCAAGCATATAAGCATTAGATCCCGACTTCCTGATAAGCAGGTAAGGATCCATGGCTCGATTGAGGAGCTTTTTCTGGAAGTGTTTGGGTAATGACTCAGTTTGAACACGAGTCATAACAAAATTACCTACCTCAAAATAAGTGTCCCTGCGATGCACATTAGCTGAAAGCTTATAACTATCATTACTCATTGCAATTGCAGAGCGAATCTCGCCATGCGAATCATGAATATGCTGGGCAAATGTAGAGGCAGGTTTGGAGACTCGGGCATCAAGAGGGAGAGGAATAAGGTCCGTGGAGGTGCGAGGGGAACATCCATTGTCGATCTCAGAAAGACTCTTACTCGGTAATCGATTGAAGTTCCTCAATCTCTTAAAGGGTTTATGATGAAGGAGAGAGATAGTTCCCTTGGTTGGAGGTAAAGTGTAGGAAGTCACAGGTGAGGACGAGGTCAGTGAAGGCTTTAGGTTTGAGGGAGAAAGCAACTGTTTAGACCGACAAGGGGTAAGAGTGATGTTCTTAGTCTTAAACTTAAAGGTGTAGGTGTTGTCCCTCCCATGATGAGTGACATTGTGGTCATATAGCCAAGGTCGACCTAACAAAATGTGAGCAACATCCATGGGCATAACATCGCATACGATCTCATCCTTATAACTTCCAATCTAAATAGGGACCTTACATCTATGGGAGACCGTAAGGCTAGTCTTGTCGACCCAAGCTACCTTAAAAGGATGAAGGTGGGGCTCAACTGTTAGGTTATAGCGCTTATGGATGGTGGACTAGGCTACCACATTTATGGTGCTTCCACCATCTATAACCATTTTCATCGAAGTGTCGCCACATTTAATAAGAGTATGAAAGATGGTGGTACGCATCCACTCATGACTTAAAACGGGTTTGGACAAGAAAGACCTAACAACACCAAGATGAGAATCACCCAAAAGGAGATTGTTTTCTACCTCTACGAGATCCTTGTAACTCCCCTCGGCTTCCACAATCTCATCCTCACTCAATCGGCTTATGTTCTAAGGCAAGGGTGCGATGAGGACACTTGAAAGCATAATGACCTCTCCCACGACAACTTGAACATTGCATGACATTATCAACAGGGGTACAGGAAGCACTAGCAGTAGCACTGGCAAACAAGGGTGGTTTCGAGGGGACTGGAAGACTAGAGGGTTTTGTATTAGAAGCACTCGACGAAAATTGTAGTGCCTTAGAGGCGAGTTGGGTGGGAGGCCTAGTCGGGAGGGTGGGAGGAGTATTTCAACTTCTAATGCTTTATGATAGGCCTCATCTAGTGTAAAAGGCGAAGATAAAGTCACATCTCGTCTAAGATCGGGTCGTAAGCCACGAATAAATCAGGCTATAGTAATGGACATGTCTTCCACCAACTCACAACGTTGAATCTACTCCTCAAAGTTATTAATATAGTCTGACAAACAAGAACTAGATTGCTGAAGATCAAGCATTTGGTCCACAAGGTGTGCTCTATGAAAAGAAGGGAGGCACTTTTCTTTCAACCTATCCTTAATAACTGCCCATTGGGTGATGAGTGGTTGATGCATACGCTCAAGGTGAGTGGTTAAGGTGAGTGGTTAGTGTTTGCCAAAACTTCTTAGCGGGACCCACAAGTTTCATTTTAGCAAAGCGAACACACTCAATATTGGACATCCCATACCAATCGAAATAGTCATCCATGGCAATCAACCAGTCTAAACAAGTGGTGGCATCTAACCTACCATCATATGCGGGGACGTCAACCTTGACCTTTTGGGTAATGTCTGAATAACCCTTATGCATAATCTTACAGTCAGCTTCTGCATATCTAGGCTCCTTATAGCTACTTGACCTCCTGTCATCTGTAGGGTTGTCAAACCTTCGATTCCTAGGGTCTCCTTGGCCATGTCTCCAACCACTTCCCTGCGCTCGCTCTTGACGGCTAGAATGAGGGGGTTGTTCGGGTTCCCTCTCCTCAAATTCATTCGCCTGACCTGACTCATAGACAATCCACTTACGGCGATCACTTCCTCCCACAAGAAGTTCAGAGGAATCTTGTGGTTGGGTTCGAGGTGGGTCCAACATGGGTAATTTTTCAAATGCTCGGGTCAGTTTGTCAATCTTAGCCTCTAGCTAGTCAAACCTCTCATCATGATGGTTTAGTCTTTTAAAAAGGACGTCAATATGAGGCTAGAAAGGCTGCTTAGGGGATGACGACATATTGAATGCAGGCAGTGAATAGGCAGTGAATGTGCTGAGATTAATCAAAATTGCAATAATAATGACAACAATAACCAACTTTTGAGAAGCACTTTGAGTAGTCTGCCCATCTACTTCATGTATTTATTCACTATCCCAGCTAGCATTGCTAGTCGAATAGAGAAGATCATGAGAGATTTCCTTTGGAACTCCATTGAAGATGGTAACAACTTCCACTGGGTCAATTGGAATGAGGTATGTCGTCCTAGTCTGCTTTGTGGACTTGGCATAAGATCTCTTCATCTTATGAATGAAGCGTTGAAGACCAAATGGCTGTGGAGGTTTGCTAAAGAGGATGGTGCCATGTGGAACAAGGTGATTAAGGCAAAATATGGGATAGATGCGTTCGGTTGGTGGAGTAAGAAGAGTCCTTACCCTCATGGGGTTGGTTGTTGGAAATCTATCCTAGCCGGCCTTGAGCGTTTCAAATCTTTAGTTCATTTTGAGGTTGGGGATGGATCAAGGGTATTTTTTTGGCACGATGTTTGGTGTGTAGACCGTCCTTTAAAGAATCTTTTTCCTGATCCTTTTTGGATGGCTCGGTTTAAGAATGCAACGGTTAAAGAAGTTGTCTCTTGGAATGGTGAAGTTAGCAACTGGGATTTTAATTTCGTTAGGAATCTTAATGATTGGGAAGAGGATAGTATTTGTAATCTGTTAGCCGTTCTTGCTGGCAAAAAGGTTTTTCTACAAGGCAATGATGAGATTGTGTGGCCAACAGGTTCTAGGGGTTCCTTTTCTGTCAAGAGCTTTTGCTTCGCACAATTTGAAGACTTGGACGGTTGTGTTTTTCCCGCTAAGTCCATTTGGAAGTCCGAAGCCCCCACAAAAGTGTGTTTCTTTGCTTGGGCTGCTACCCTAGGCAAGATTCCCACAGACGATATGCTTAAGAATAGAAATTTTAGAGGTCGAAGTAGATGCTCCATGTGTTTGGAGGAGGAAGAAACCGCAGATCATCTTCTTGTACATTGTCGGTGGGTCTCCTTGCTTTGGGCTTTATCGCTCTCGCTTATGGGGATTAGTTGGGTTCAACCTTCTAATGTGAGAGATGTGGCGGTGGCTTGGAGCAGAAGGATGAAGAAGAGTTGGGTCCGTCAAGTTTGGGGCATGATTCCTTTGGCTATTTGGTGGGCTACTTGGAAGGAGAGGAATCCCCGTATTTTCGAGGATAAGACCTTGGCTCTTCAGGATTTCAAGCTCTATTTTTTGAGATTGTTGTATAGTTGGTGTATGAGGTTCAGTGACAAAGAGTTAAATTGTTTGGATTTTATTGATTGTATAATGGATGAGAGTTCAAGGAGCTAATGCCCTTGTATTACCCCTTTTGTACATGGGTGACATCCCCTTGGTGTCATTTTAATGTACTTCTATGTTTACTTACCATAAAAAAAATAAAATAAGCAATCACTATGAGCACAAAAAAGCACAAAAACTGGTATGGGTTATTGATATGTCTCAAACGTAACAAGGAAATTCGAGCAGGAAAATCAGGCTTATTGTATGTGCTTGAAAACCCAAGTGATTAGATATTAATCTAATTTCTGTGGCAGAAAATCCACACAATCACCAAGGTAATTTGAGTTCCTCATACCTCTTAGCGGTTCACAAGTATTGGCCTAAGATCCAACCCTTCCACACCAGTGGCATGGCTTGTTGCATGGCTTGTTGGGAGCAAGTTAGCAACCTTAGACGTAATGGAGGTGACAGCAACTCAACCAAGTCTTCAAACAACACTAGAACAACTAGCGGACCAGGCGAACACTAGTAGCAAAACATACGTTAGGGCCTGCGGCTGTAAGTCGGCCCCACGAAGGAGTTTTCCGGCTAGAGGTAGAGCCGGTGGTGGCAGCACGAAATGGTCAAGGGGCTATCGAGCCTCTCTGTGGATGGCCGAAGGCACAGGAGCCTTCTATTGCAAGCAAGGGCGGTTTGTGATTAGGGTTTCGCAATGGATGAACAATTGAACCAATTCGAATGCGAATCAACCCAATTGTTCGGGGGTTTTGAACCGAATTGAAGAGGAGATGGAAGGGGTTGAGTCAATTTTGTGAGTCTTGGATGGATTGAGGGTGAATTAAGGACTAGGGTTCAAATAATTGGAGCAATTCGCAAATTAGGGCTTGGGAATTGGGGTTTTTAGGGTTGAGGTGGTCGGCAGCCGGTGGTGGGGGTGCAGTGGTGGTCGAATGGTGGTTTCGACCGAAGGGTAGTGGACGGTGGTGGTGGTCGACGAGTCTGGTGGGGCGAAATCGCGATTGGTGTTGCGGCTGGAGCTTCGGCTTCTGGGAGTAGGGCTCTGGCGAGCGGTGGCGGAGGCGTGGTGGGGGTTGGCCAAGGACGGTGGATCGAGGGGTGGTGGTGGGTGGTGGCGGTCCACGGCTGGGAGGTGCGAACTCAGCTGGGTAGGTTGGGCACACAGTGAATTAGGGTTTCTTTCTGGTTTTTTTTTCTTCTTTTTTCTGATGAACGTTGAAGGGAAAAAAAGGAACACAAAAGGCAGCGGCTAGGATCAAATCGCCTTGATACCAATTTGATGTAGGACGTTCTAAGAGCAATTCATACAAAAGGGGAATAATTGACGCAGGACACTCTAAGAGCAATTTCCACGCCGAGAAAATTCAAACAGAACTTTCAATGTTCAATATTTGAATTCATTCTAAGTGTGCTTCCTAAATACGTAACAAAAGAGTTTAAATAGAGAAGAAACCTAAAACATTAAAGAAACCTAAAACATTAAGAAAACCTAAAATATTAAGGAAACTAAAGGATAATGTAATCAAAAAGATATTGTTCCTTGCCAAAAAAGATAATGAAAAGATATTCTATTATCAAAAGATAATTCCTAAATTCATAGACTTTTATATGCCGTGATACTGCATCACATGGGGCCATGAACAAGTTAGCAGTAACAACTAACTTGAATTTTCATAAATATTGTCTTACAGTATGTTGTGTTAATTTGTTTCATAAATATTGTCTGATTGTATTTTGCATTTCCATGGGTTATTGGAAAATTTAGAAGATATTTGTGGTATGACACCGTCGCTTTTAAGATTGCTTTCTGTGTGATTGATTGCCTGATTGAAGCATTCAATGTTTCTATTGATGAAAGAGCATGTTATCCCTGTTGCCTTTGGCCTTTCTATTCTTGCATATCCACATTGTTATTTTTTAAAATGGTTGACTTCCTAATTCAAGTTAGTAATTTTTGTTCTTTTGAGATGCTGGTTAATAACATTACATGAAGGTAGGACTTGAATGCTTGGGAAGTGAGAGGTCTAAACTTTTTATACTTGGCCTCCTTCATGGACCTCTGATAATTTATGGTATGATGACCATTTTTGTTTTTTAATAAGGAAAATAGTATTAATAAATGAGGAATAAAGGCTGGATGCATAGCAAATCCCACAGAAGGACTATTTTAATCCAAAATAGAACCTATCCACAAAAATCTACAACTTCAAAAGAAGATGGCAAAGGTTCCCACTGTCGCCCCCCCACCTACTAAAAAAAGGTCTTGATGATATTACCTTTGCTACGCTGAAGGGCAGTGTTCGGTCCCTCAAAGACTCTTTCATATGGTATGATGACTTTTTAATTTCTTACATGAAATAGTCTGAACTTCAAACTAGAGCAATGCTTGAAGGAAGGCGATTTGAATCTGATGGCTACCCTTCCTATCTCTTCGGTTGGTGATAGCTGGGGCGCCTCTCACTGTCATCGGAGGTTCCCCTGAGGTCTGCAGGGCCTGGGGGATTTGGGAGCCATCGATGACTCTCTCATTGGCCGAAGTTTTCTTTCCATTTGAGGATGTGCTCTGTCTTTTCTAGCTAGTACTAATGTTGTCCTTGAGGAAGAGGATGAAATCCATTTGCCTCATAACTCAAGTGGGCAATTCACTGTCAAAAGTTACTGTAAAGAGACAGTGAATGGGTTGACTCAACTCAGTTTTCCAGTGAAGGCTATTTGGAAGTCCAAGGCTTCCAACAAAGTGTGCTTTCTAGCCAGGTGGTAACCAAAGAAAGGATTCCTACAGAGGACATGCTTAAGAGTAGAAACTTTAAGTTGGCTAGTAGGTGTTCAATTCTTAAATGTGTTTTATTTTTTATTTTTTATTTTTTATTTTTTTTTGTTTTTTTTGGTAAGTAATCAATAGGTATATTAAAAGGACACCAAGGGGATGTCACCCATATA
>JACYFF010031959.1:26036630-26051817 GCA_017589665.1 Selenicereus undatus
CCCAGAAACTATCAACTAATCTGCATGTTGCGGTGTAGAAAGAATTTAGATGCTATTTGAAAGACCAATGTGCTGCTAAGTTCTGAAAGAGCATGCAGCACGAAATCTAAGCTGTTGGAAAATCCTAAAAAGTTAAAAGCATTAAATATGGAAAGGATATCAGTATTTCTTTTGTGCTTTTTACAGTCATAATAACGTTGGAAAATATTTCAGCTAATTAGTGGGAATTGATAAGTGTAGAACTGCTGCAAAGTGGAAGAGCACAGCGCAGTTGCACATGCACTTGTTGCTGTTCTTTGAGGGGACTTTGCATTTGTTGGTAGTCCACACCAGCTTTTGATCACATTGTCCTTTTCCCTTATTTTTTGGGCTGGGGTTTGGGGAGGAAAAGTTCAGAGGTTGAAGGAGGCTGTTGGAAGGATGAGTAGATGAAGTGAGGCAATGATATCTGTAGGCCCTCCCCAGGCCCCCCCCCTCCCCCCGAAAAAAAGAAAGGAAAGAAAATTCTTGGGAGGTGGAGGTGGAGGCGTAGGCAATGAAGAGAGAACAGAAGCATAAAGTGATAGAAGTCATCAGCTTAAGGATACGTGGTTCATCTTTCACCCTTTTGGGTAGAGAAATGTGTAACGCCTCTCAATCATGTAGTAGAACTTGACAGTTAAGATTCTATGTTTCAAGTGAGCTTTATGTCACTGCGAATTTTTACAGGTGCTTTGTTGGAATAAGTTCTAAATTTCCTTGCGGACGGGGGGAACAATTTAAAAATACTATTTTCTGTATTTTCCAAATTGACCAACTTTGGAACATAGTCTGCTTTTCCATGTATATTTGCTAACTTGTCATTGTACTGCTTGTTGAGAGAAATATTGGACAACCTGCTCCTTAACTGGGATCTTGAATGCTTTCACAGGCTGGAGAGGGGGCTTGAAGCGATGGGGGTTTAGGGACATGAAATCACAATGATGGCAGTGGTGAATGAGGTTGAGGATGGAAGGAGATGGAGTGAATGGTCGATGTTTGAACTCATATTGGTGTCTTGGGTGGAGGGAGTGGGGGACCCTTCCCATTATTTAGATTTCAAGAAGAAAGAAATTTTTGAATGAATAACTCGCTTCAGCCCTGATATGATGGTGTTTCCATGTGTTTTAGCCCCTTTCGCAACCTTGTTTGCTCCAAGACAAGTCACCATGAAAGCCTTTGCAGTGCTATGATTTGTTGGATGCTTTTCCTCCTTTTAGCCCCCCTTTGTCTCACTTCAGGATGTTTGGGACTTGGGAAGGGCTTAATGTGGAATAAAGCGGGTCAGTTGGAATTTCCATCTCCTTTGCGTTAGCGGGTTCACTAGTAACAGGAAAGAGGAGGTTTCGAGAGTGACCTTTGCTTCTCATTCTTCACTCTCGTTTTTGGCTACTCTTTAAACCTTGTTCTTACCATTCAAATAAGGCTATATGACTATTTCTTGGTGCACCTTTTTTTTAATTATTCATCTTCTTTTGATAAAAATAGAATAGCTTGTGTATAAATTCTGTAGATGGAAGGTATATTAGTACAACTTCTTTTGATTATTCCCACTGGAACTGGCGATGTGTCTCATTAGGAGGTTGATGGAATATTATGAGATAGGAAAAAGACATCTGTATGTGGTGTTTATTGGCTTAGAAAGGCATATAGACAAAGTATTTATGGAGATGCTTGGTGAAGAAAGGTGTCCAACTTGCATATATTTGGGTTATTAAAGATATGTAAAAGGAAGCGAGGGTTAGTGTAAGGACATCAGGATAATTGCCTACAAATATCCTTGATTACATCAAAATTTTGCGTTGAACCATTTTCTCTTTACATATTGTTGTGATTGAGTTTCACTAACAGAGATCCAAGTTAAGGTACCACAGAGCTTGTTACTTGTCGATGATATTGTTTTGATCGATGAGACTACAGGAGGATGAAACTTGAGGAGTTTAAGTCCAAGTTGGAGCAGCGGGGTACTTTGGAGTCTATAGCTTTTACATGGAATAGGTCTAACATGTAGCACAAAGAATGTAAGCTACCATGAGGAAGAGGAAGAGACAGAAGTAGTCCCTGTTGATGGTATTATTGAGGATTGGATTGAGAAGGTTCAGATATTTAGGCTCAATCATGCGGGGCAAAGGAGAGATTGAAAAGGGTGATGGGCCCATCATATATAGAATGGGAGGGCAAACAATGGAGGAATCCATGTGTTGTGTGACAAGGAGATTCCAGTGAGACCGAAGGGGAGATTTCTGATTAGACTGGCCCCGTAAAGTTAAGAATGTTGGCCAATTAGGAGAGACAATTGCAAAAGACTGGTTGTTGAGATAAGGATGTGTGCAGGGGTAGGGTTAAGATTGCTAGCATGTGGATCTCCTTAGATCTGACTCAGGCACGATGCATATTGGGTGGTATTGTGTATTAGAGGACCAATTGTGGAATCTTTCAACGCAGGCTAGGTTAATTCGTATGGAGTGTTTACTGTAACCTAGGAACTTTTAGGAGGAAATCTACACTATTTTCTCCCTTCATACCTGGTTCACGATGGTTTGGTCTGGGTGGTTCATCAAACTTAAAAGCACATTTGAGATATTAATTACTAATGTCTGTGTTTCAGGTAATTGAAGCTGAAGAGACACAATGCGTGACATTGACTCTTGAAGCACGTCCGAGAGAGCACTGTCTTTCAGCTATCGTTGACACTGTAAAGGCGAAAGTTGGGTTTCAAGATAAAAATGGACCAGCAAGAACGACTACATGGAAGTTGAAATGGTTTTCTGCTGAAAGTTTATCCAATTTCATTGTGTTGTTGAAGGCATTACATGGAGAAATGGCAACATCTAGTCTGTGCATAAGATACATTCCATAGGTGAAAGTTTGGCCTCTTCTTTTTCTTTTTTTATTTGCCCCCCTTTTTTGTTATTTGAGTTGGTTTATTCAATTTATTCTTTCGTATGACTCCCCCCTTTATATGTATAGTGATTGGGTCTGAGCATCACAGGTTTAATGAGTGCTTTTTTCTTTCTTCTTTTTACACCCCCCTCTCCCTCAAAAAAAAAAATAAATAATTCTATTCGTTGTAGACATACCAGGTATAGTGAAATAGAATTGTTATGTTCTGTTCGGGGCGCTGTATCATTTTTCTTCTGAATTTCCAGTCTTTCGAAAGCAGAAGGTCCATCCAAGGTAACATCTGTTTTGTGGAAGTTATGTAGAGGCAAAAATAAAAATCTTATCATAATTAGTATAAGAATAAAAACTTAAAGCACCCTTTCCCGGACTTTGTAATCTGTCCATGTAAGTGTGTTTGAAGGGGGGTACGCATGGATTCAAAATGTGGGCGAGCTGCGATGAAATGATTGTGTTGGAAAGGTTTTGGAGTTTGGCGATCCGTATTTTCATGCCGCAATAGCCGCGATATGCAACGCAATTGCCGTATTATAGCGATTTTGTCGTATTGCTACCGAAACTGAAATCGCAAGCGAAATTGCATTTTGAATCCTTGGGGGTAAGGTGACCTATATTTAAATGTCTCTAGATTCTAGATCTCTTGTAAAATTCAGGGTGAATACTATCGAGGGTGGCATAGGGGCAGTGTTACGAGAACCGGATCAACTGGTTGATTAGTTCAACCGGGAGTCAAATGACAGGTCCGGTTCGGAGGGCACTTTGACTTGTCTGATACTCGGCCCAGTGAAGAACCAGTCAAAATCCAGTTCAACCGGGAAAATTGCTCAGCAAAACCAGTCAACTGAATTGGAGAACTCGAGTTTTCTTAGCTTGCCTAAATGCGACTGACCACCGATATTACCATTGTCCGTTCTGATGGTAGGGTAGTCGGAGAGGAAGGTGCATCAGTGCTGGGAAAATTGCTTAGCAAAACCGGTCAACTGAACTGGAGAACTCGGGTTTTCTTAGCTTGCCTAAATGCGACTGACCACCGATATTATTGTTGTCCGTTCTAATGGTAGGGTAGTAGGAGAGGAAGGTGCATCAGTGCTACACACAGAGTTGGATCCAACGACCATGGTTGTAAATGGACTCAACTGTAGATGAAGACCACACTTGAACAGCGAAAGACGCGATTGTTGAAGGCAAAACATACAGACCAATTCTTTAGATTAGAGAGAGGGGGAGCCAGAGAGAGAGAGAGAGAGAGAGAGAGAGAGGACGCAGGCATAGAGGGATGAGTTGAAGTTAAAATAAGTAAAGTTAAACATGTCCTATCACAATCAATGTATCAGCCATAGGCAGATGGAAACAAAAGCATTAAAGGACATGTATTAAACTTTGAACCTTACTTTTGTTTACCCAGCCAGTCATTTTTGTCAGTTATTTTGCATTTTGGATTTAATTAGGATTTTCAAGTAAGTTGTATATTTGATTCATCCATTTTAGATTAATGGATGAAGTAAAGGGTTTATTGGTGATGATGCTTTCATGTATGTATCTTTATAGACTATGTAATCGTTGTGTTATAATTGATATAATTGTCATCTTTCCCCTCACAAGAAAAAGAAAAGAAACCAGCCATTTCTAATTTTTTTTAATACACACACACACACTAGTGATAGATAAACAGGGTCATATCTGGTTTAATGCGGTTCAAATAATGAATGGGTCAACCGGTTGAAAATGATCTAACTAATCCAACCGGTCATACCATTGACCCATTTTGTCGATTGGTTCAATTAACGGATCGGTTCTCTTAACATTGCATAGTGGGAATCAATAGAATTATTGTTTAACCCATTGCACTTCAAACGACAGAGAGGTTGGGAGAAAAAATTGTTGAGACGGGACCACCATGCAAAATCGTCGGCGATAGATGGGTGTTGGGGTGCATCACTTAGCTACCATGGGTTATCTATCGTCAACGTCAGTGGTTCACGCCGTCGGCGACAGATGGGTGTTGGGGTGCATCACCTAGCTACCATGGGTTATCTATCTTTAACATCAGTGGTTCACGCCTTCACGAGAGAGGGGGGGAACTACTTTTCCCAAATTTTAGCAAAAATGATTATTTGTGTTGTCGTTGAATAAATTTAAATAAGGGCTTTTTACTAAAGGGAGTTGTTGTCATTTTACGTTTCTGATGACCATTTAGATAAAAAAAAATAGCTTAAAATTGATTTAAAAAATTAAAAATATCTGTATTTTTAAGTTAGAGGGTCCTCTAATTATTTTCTTCAAAACAAAGGACAATCCAGCGTGATTTTTTGAGACGCAAGCCTGGAGGCGATAATGAGATTTGACGGCATGAATGCAAATGATTTTTTTTTTTTTTTAAGGATATGATTTGAAGCTACAGTTAATAATTATGTCAAGTCCCATTCAACCCATAAAATGAGAGGAGGTCGGTAGTTCTTTGTCTTCGATGTGACCTAACCATCACATGTTGAGGACCTGACTCTGCTGAGTAGAGATCCTGTCCCTCTGATCCAACCTGTTTACCCAATTATTAAGAAAATATAGAAGTTCAACATGGTGAAAATTTGTAAAAGAAAACCTATATTACTTAGTACTGACAGTAGCTGGCTCACTTACTTGAGCTACGTCGAACTCTGTGCCTCCCTTTTCTTCTTTCAGTCCCAATCTCTCAAGTAGTGGCCATTAATCAGTCATACGCCCTCTACAGATGAGAGTTTTGCGTCTTTGAATGAAGTATCCTAATGTTCAATTAGGTGCTGTGGCTGTTGAATGCATGACTTTACTTGCTCCTTTCGATTCTTTGTTAAACTTGGGATGAAGTTTCTCTTGTTGCTTGACTCCATTTGGCAAGTGATTAGAATATATGATGACCCACCGAATAAAAAGCCGACACATGGCACCGACCAAGTCAACAAGGGGTCATAGTTGACCTCAGGTTAATGGAAGGAGGTTGGAGGGGTATAATGGTAATTTGACCTCCTTAATAGGAAAATTACCCTCATACCTTTGAGTGCTAACCCCAAGGCTATAAATACCTCAAATTTCCCCATTTGGAGGGACTTCATGCTTTTACTTTCTACTTTTCACTTTGGACAAACTTGATAATCTCACCTAGAGCTGTCAAAAGCTGACCCGACATGATTATCGATCCAAGCCGAACACGAAATTAAGTGGGTTTGGATAAAGATTTTCAACTCGTTTTATTAAATAGGTTGACACATTTAACCTGTTTAATTAGTTGAGTTAGGTTCAGGTTGATAATTTTGACACGAAAAAAAAAACCTATTTAACCCATTTAATTAAACAGGTTAAATAGATCGATTTTTTACCCAATTATCATTTATTTTTTGGGAGGAAATTGTGAAAACGTGGGGTTTAATATGTCGATCTGTGTTTTGGGGTCGTGATTCTTGTAGATTATGGACAATGGTTGCGTTGTGATGATATATTGAACTTAAAAGAATTGTATAATATTCCATAATCATACTAATGTTAAGTGGGTAAATGGATAATCGGATAACCTGAACTTGACGCGTATATGTTAAATGGGGCCTTCCTTGGGAGGAACCCGAGGTCAACCTTTGTGCAGGTTATCCCGGAGGATACGTTAGTGTGTACAATCGATTAGAGCGTCATCCACACTTAAGTCCCCGTCTCACCACGATTCAAATAAGTTTCCTCCGAAACAATGAGGATGTTGGGTATTGAACTTTAGGCCTCATAAGAAGGATGTTACTTTGGGTGTACATAGCACTTCATATAGGGATGCATGATGGTTGAGTCTTACCTGATGATCAAGGGTAGCAACAGGCTAGATTCTAGAGGGAGGTTGAATATTGGGGGCGTACTAACCCCCTTTTTTTTTTATAATGAAAGGTAAGCATGTCGACCCACTGGACCCCTATCTCAGGGCAACCCAGTGAGCTTGTACAAGTAGGGGAGGGGATGTGCAAAACCCACAATACCCAAGCTTATAAGCTTGGTTGGTAGCATTGTGCATCTCCACATCAGGAGAATTGCAAGTCGTGAGATTTGATCTCATGACCTTCAATTTGAAAGGCCACTTTCATGCCATTTGAGCTAAGAGCTCTTGGCGGGGGCGTACTAACCCAGATGATGGTTAGCTAAGGCAGCATGTTACGTGTTAAACTTTGAGCTTTATTAGAAGAATGCTACCTTGATATAAATGTCGTTTTGTGTCCAAGTCGTATAAGAATTGGGTCTCACTTGATGACGCAAGACTACCCGCAAGTTGTAGGGTGGGTTGAACTTTAAGGTTGCACTAACTGACATGAGGGTTAGATAAGGATAGGATAGACCATCGAGAAAGTCAAGCCAAATGGGTCTGAATTCTCAAGACGATATGGATATGATGGGACATAGACACGGGACATATTGTCTGCCTTGGATCTTTATCATGTGTTTGAAATGCTATGATGCACAAATTCTAGCACGGTGACGTAGGTATGATAAAGCACAAATATGAGACATGTTTAACATTCATATACAAGAATACACAAACTGATACAGTATGGCTATGACTATTAAAATATATATAAATAAATTTAAAACTATCAACTATGAGGTAGATCTAATCTAAGCAGGGCCCAACACCGCCAATAAATTGGGGAGGGAGGGGGAGAAAAAGTGGTTTTAAGAAGCTCCACAAGCCTACACAAGTAAATAAAAGGGGGTAACAACTAAGCATATCCACAAGCCAACACAAGTAATGATAGCTTCTTGGACACACTTGGTGTAGTCTTCAAGAAGTGATGTCTTAGAAAAGCTTCCTAACAAGTGTCTTGGAGAAGCTAAAAAAGGGTGTTTTGAGTAAGACCCCCCTAAGAGAACCTTTGAGGCCAAACCTCTTTCCTTATGAGGATTGATACTTATGGTGCATCCCAAAATGTGTGAGAGGAAGGAACCCTTTTGATCTCAATCGAGGGGCCCAGATTAAGTGAGTAGCATCCTAATTAGGGGAGACTAAAAATTAGAGTGAGAATGGAGGGGAGCTCTGAAGAAGGGAAAGCCATCTAGAAGGGACCAGATGTCATCGAGGCTCGAAGACAACAAGCATTATTGAAGGCCTGTTTGTTGCGGACAACTCTCATTTGATTGGGAGGGTGTATGTGAGTAATAGATAGGAGGGTAGGTTTACAACTTTAGTCCTACAAAAAATTGTTGAGAGCGAAGATAGAGTTGATGAAGGAGGAAATGAGTGGTTATATCATGTGATTTAGTATCATTAATAAATATAGAGTTACGGCCATTTGAACCTTCAAAGAAGATGAACTTACAGACATTTAACTAGATTATTTTTTATTATTTTATGCCCAAAAGTTGAAACCAATGAATGAACTTATATGGCGCTATAAAACGTGACGAACATGATTGACGACATATCCAACATGTATCTTAAGTATTAATTTTTAGTTTTTGAACATTTTTCTTTTTCTTTAATATGGTAAATATGTCCCTCTGTAGTATTAGTGTCTAACAAATAATGCAACACCATTAAAACTAGGGGTGACAAAATGAGCGAATTCGGACAACGACGACAAAATGGTTTTTGTTTTATTCGTTGCTTTTACAAGTTTGCCCTTGCCAATTTGTAATTCCTATGTAAATTGTTTTGTGGTGTTGGTTTTAATCATTCTTCTTCATCTGCATAATATGTTATTTGGCAGTCATTGATGTTCATGTTTGGTTGATACCATACAGTATATTCAAAAGTTTTTTCTAATAGAGCAATATTGTCTTTTAATAAATTTATAGTTATGAGATGAACTCGTTCTGCTAAGGTTGATAAATAGTTTAATATATTTTTATAGTGATTTACTAAGTTATGTATAACACTTCTGGAAGTTAAATTAAAAGACCTTAAATAATCCCATGCTTTTTCTTGATTATAGTAATGGAGTTTCGGTAAATTAAAACTTTGTCCTGCTAAATAATTTTCATCTTTGTCCAACTTAGAGTTAGATTGTAATTTGTTTTGAAACATGTTCTTTTTAGTCGTATTGTAGTTAAGCTTTGTTTTAGAGGTTAGGCTCTGATACTATTTGTAGGGGGACGAGTGGTTTTTATGTAAAAAGCAGTAAAATCATTTGTTGAATTAATTAAGTGATTCACTCAGAAAGGGTATTGCAAATCTTTAAGGATGGTACTCGGATAATAAATTATCAAATGAAACTTCAAACTAAATATTATATAATTCTATTAAAACGAAATTGAACCAAAGAAATTATACCTTCAGGAGTTGGATCTGTCTTACTCCTTCGCGCTCGACTTACTCCACCCTGACGCAAGACTTACCTACTCGTTCAGATCTTCTCCTTCTTTCTCTAATATTGTTTCTTTGATCAAAGTTGTAATAACATAACTATAGATACCCAGTTTTGAGGAAAGATTTTTCTTTTATTTCATTGATAATTGTTCTCCTTTCCCTAAAGGGAGGAAATTAGAACATTTTCAGAGAGATTTCTTACAGAGGGAAGTTTCTTCTTCCAAATGCTGATGCCTTCCACTGAAATCAGCTATCTATTTAAAGGGGAATGAGGTACGCTATGACATAAGCGCTTACATCACAGGAATCCAAAGAGATAAGATTTTCAGCTAAAAAGATAAGCTTTACAGATAAGATTTCACTGTTCTTGATAGGGTTGCTTTATCTTCATTGTCTTATAGTGTCGGCAGAGATAAGAATTGATAAGGCTATGGCCCCTTCTGTCTCACATGTTGACAAAGTACTTTATGCAAGAAAAATCTTCTTCTTTTCCTTGTCTTGCTCTGCTTTATAGAGTTCGGTAAATTTAGAGTGTACAGCGGGACTACCTAGAAATTTCTTGGGCTCCAGTGCATAGCTAAAGTCAAAAAGTTTTTCATCTAATGAGACACTTTCAGCTCCTTCAGTAGTCACAAGAATGAGATTTTTGTCATAGTGAAGAGTTCGTGCTCCTTTAGTCATTAAACACTCACTCTGGCATTTAACAGCTAAAGCACCTGTAGATCGTTTATAGTAAATCCGTGCTTGATCAAAATGAGGAAATTTATAGTGTTTCTTTTTCTCTGCAGCAATAGTAGGTAGTTGTGTAGTTGTTCCAGTTTTTGTCATATGGGAGATTTCAATTAAATGGATAGAGGGATAGATAGTTTCCGCATCTTTCTCAGGGGAAATAGCAAAAATGCGAAGGCAGATATAACCTTTGCTGAATTGCTTGATGGCATGTTTAAAATTGGCTGAAAAATGTTGAAGTTCAATGAGGCTTAAACTGGGATAACAATAGTTTAAGTAACCATAGGTAAAGAGTTCAAATATCAAGTCAGGACTTGCTTTAGAAAAAGCAAGAATCTGTGGAAATAAAGACTCCATTGGATTATAATAGAGTTCAGGTAATCCGGATGTTTTCTGATAAGCAAGAACAGTCGCTTCATAATAGTTCTTGTAGAAAGAGTCCGATAGATCAATAGTTCAAATGCCAATATTGAAATTAACTGGTCTTGCAGCTAATAGCTTAGCTTTTAATTGTTACTTATCTTTCTCTTCTTTAGAGAGTGGGTGTGAAACGTTTCCCTGATTTGGTCGAAATGAGAGTTCAGAGAGTTTAGATAGGACTTTTTTCAAATCCATCTTTGAAGAGTTCAATTTAAGTTGTTCGATAGTTTGGTGAAAATATGTCGTTAGTTCTTGAGCTTTTCCAAGATCAGCTCTGAGATCTATAACGATTTCCTCAATAACTTCAATTTTTTCGTTAACAGCTTCACAGTATTCATTCACATTAATAAGAATGTCTTCAAAGTTCTGAATTAGCTGGGTATTGTCCACTTGTTCCATCGGAGTTTTTCCTTTGTTCGTTGAACTCATGGTCTCTTGTTAAATAGTCTGCAGTAAAAACGTTTTTCTATGCAACATGCTCATACACAGCATTAAACTAGGATAAAAATAATTGCCATCAATGTAATGTACACATGTGAGGTCCATTGTCTAAAGCTTGTTTTACAAAAGTAGTTGCTGCTTGGTTATTTGTTAAAACTTTAAATGGCTTAGGTAGCAAAAGGAGTCTCCATTTGGTAATTCCTCTAATAATTGCTAAGAGTTCCTTTTCCATACTATTGTAATTTTCTTCTCGTTCAGAAAAAGTTCCACTATGATAACCACAAATTTAATTTAAATCTATTTTTAAAACTGCTACCCATGTTTTGTCAGATGCGTCTGTGTGAAGAATTAAATTATCTTCAGGTTCTGGGAGTCTAAGACTGGGAAGTTGTTGGCATTCTGCTTTTAATTTTTTTCACAATCTCTGTATGTTTTTCTGTCCAACCAAGAGTATTGTTTTTTCTGAGTAGACTTTGCAGTTCCTTTTTCTTCTTTGCTAAGTCTGGAATATAGGAACTAGCATAGTTTAATAGCCCTAAGAAACCTTGAATTTGTTTCTTTGTTCTCAATTGGTCTGGATATTCCATAATTTTTCGAGAGATATGTGGTTGTAGATTGATTCCATTAATGCCAACTTCAAAGCCTAAAAATTCAATTTTTTCTTTTTCAATAGTGGCTTTTTTCTCACTAAGACAAATTCCTTCTTTAATTGCTGTTTCAAAAAATGTATTGAGATGTTCTCGATGTTCTTCAAGTGTTTGAACTTATTAAGATATCATCTACATAGGCAATAAGAAAACTGTTAAGATGTTTGAATACATCATCCATTCGTTGTTGAAAGATTCTTGGTGTGTTCTTTAGTCCAAAAGGCATAACAATCCATTCATAAAAGCCTTGAGGAGTACTGAAACCTGTATATTTAATACTCATTTCATCCATTTTTATATGCCAAAATCCAGATTTGCAGTCAAATTTTGAAAAGAATTTTTTGTTTTTGACAAGGTTGATTGATACTTCCTTATTAGGTAGAAAATAGTTATTTGTATTTGTAAATTGATTTAGTTTTTTATAGTTGATAACCATTCTAGCTTTTCCTCTTCGTTTTTCTGCTTCATTGAATACCAAAAAAGCTGGTGAAGAGTATGCTACATTGGATGGTTTGATTAGTCTTTTTTCTAACAATTCTTTAATTTGGATAGAAAATTCTTTAATGTCTTCTTCAGAGTACAACATTAGTTTTTCTTTTATATATATTTCTTGTGTTAATCTTATTTTAGCTCGTGGATGTTCAGGTTTCCAAATTTGTGATGGATTTTCAGAATAGATTCTTTTTAGTTTTGCTAATAGTTCTTCTTTCTTGATGATATTAACTGTAAAAATGGGTTTTTGTGCATGAATTTGAAGGGCGATTTGTTCATAACCATGTCCACTACGCTTCGCGCGCACTCTATATGGGTGTTTTAATGTGGGAATCTTTAAAGTGTGACCACATTTTGTTGTAAGATAAACAGTATAAGGAGTTTGTGTAAATTTGACCAACTGTTTTAAGAAATTATTTCGTAATAAGATATCATAACCAGAGTTATATTGTAAAACTGTGGGTATAGTAAGGATTTTGCTTCCTAAGATGATAGAAACATTGTGGTGAACCAAATCCAAATAGGTGGGGATAGGATGAACGCCTTTGATTCTAATTTTACGATCATTTGGGAGTTTATCCCAATTGGAAAGTAAAAAGTCTTGAAAGAAAGTTACTTCAGATCCTGTGTCAATCAAAGCAGTGGTAGTAATGTCCAATTCTTTAACAGTTACATCAATATAGGTGAGGATAGGTATTTCGAGTTGCTTCATATTCAGTCTAAAATAATTGTAGTGTGTTGATTCACAAGAGTTATATGAGTAGGACCAATCTCATAGTTAGTATATTGATCTAGGAAGTTCATTCCCAAGAGTATATGATAAAATTCATTTTTAATAGAATGATCAATATAACAATCAAATTCTAATAATGTAGAATTGGGAATTTTCATCATTATTCTGGATATTTGAGTGAGAGTTGCTTTTTGACCATTATAGGTAACAAAGTTATATTTGTGAGTGGTTGAGACTGCAATGGGTAATGGTATACAATGGCTTTGAGATGAGCCAGTGTCTATTCAGATTTTATTTGAAATCCAGGTTTGTTCATTGAAATAATCCAGTTTAACTTTGTAGGTACTACTTTGATTAGTTGTTATCAAAGGAGTTTTGGGTCGAGGGATAATTGTGGTACTATAGCTTCGTGTTAAAACAGGTTGATTGGCTACTCTTATACCTCTTTCTGTATAAGAAAGTCTAGGTGCTTGATAACTAGTTGATGCTTCATCTTCTTCCACTAATTGAAAGTTTGTTAATGTAGGTATTTTGGCTTCTTGCATTGGAGGAGAAATGATGGTACTGATAGTTTGAAAGATTGGATCAACAGTTATTTTACTTGTTTGTTTAAAATCTTTTATTGGAAAGTTTGTATTGGAAAATATGTATAATCCTCTGTAATAAAAGGATAATGCATTATTTTCTGGTTGTAATCCAATATCTGTTAAGAGTTTGAATTGCAAATTTAAGGTGTCTTCTATATTTTTACTTTGAAGAGTTACCGAGTAATTCGGGTAGCATTCAAAAATATATTTTTTGTAAATTAAATTTCCTTGTAATGTTCCTAAATGGCTATTCTGAATATTTCGAAATCTTTGATCATGTAATGATAGCATAATAGGTGAGTTGATACCTTCTTTAAAGCAAGCGTTTACAACCATTTGTATTCCTTGTAAACGTACATACTTAATGAGTTTTCTATCTTTAGTTGGAATTTCTGATAAAAATTTATCAATTATTTCTCGAGTCAGTAATCGCAAGCGAATGTTTCCTTGTAAATGTTGAATTTTAAGTGGTTGTTCTGTAATGTAAAGCTTAAAATATCTTATCAATTTTCATGCTAGAAATTCATCAGCACAGTGTTGTGAAAAAGACGTTTATCGACCTTACCAGAATGCTCTAAATTTACCGAACTCTATAAAGCAGAGCAAGACAAGGAAAAGAAGAAGATTTTTCTTGCATAAAGTACTCTGTCAACATGTGAGACACAAGGGGCCACAGCCTTATCAACTCTTATTTTTGCCGACACTATAAGACAATGAAGATAAAACAACCCTATCAAGAGCAGTGAAATCTTATCTGTAAAACTTATCTTTTTAGCTGAAAATCTTATCTCTTTAGATTCCCGTGATGTAAGCGCTTATGTCATAGCGCACCCTATTCCCCTTTAAATAGATAGCTAATTTCAGTGGAAGACATCGGCATTTGGAAGAAGAAACCTCCCTTTGTAAGAAATCTCTCTGAAAATGTTCTAATTTCCTCCCTTTAGGAGAAGAAGAACAATTATCAATGAAATAAAAGAGAAATCTTTCCTCAAAATTTTGTATCTATGGTTCTGTTATTACAACTTTGATCAAAGAAACGATATTAGAAAGAGAAGGAGAAGGTCTGAACAAGTAGGTAAGTCTTGCATTAGGGTGGAGTAAGACGAGCGCGAAGGAGTAAGACAGATTCAACTGCTGAAGGTATAATTTTTTTGGTTCAATTTCGTTTTAATAGAATTATATGATATTTAGTTTGAAGTTTCATTTGATAATTTATTATCCGAGTACTGTTTTTAAAGACTTGACAGATCCTTTCTGTGTGAATCACTTAATTAATTCAACAAATGATTTTACCGCTTTTTTCATAGAAACCACTCGTCCCCCTACAAATTGTATCAGAACCTGACCTCTAAAACAAAGTTTAACTACAGTACGACTCAAAAGAACATGTTTCAAAACAAATTACAGTCTAACTCTAAGTTGGACAAAGATGGAAATTATTTAGCAGGACAAAGTTTTAATTTACCGGAACTCCATTACTATAATCAAGAAAAAGCATGGGATTATTTAAGGTCTGTTGATTTAATTTCAGAAGTATTAGACATAACTTAGTAAATCACTATAAAAACATAGTAAACTATTTATCAACCTTACCAGAACGAGTTCATCTCATAACTATAAATTTATTAAAAGACAATATTGCTCTATTAGAAAAAACTTTTAAATATACTGTATGGTATCAATAAAACATGAACATCAATAGCTCTCAAATAACATACAATACCGATGAAGAAGAATGATTAAAACCAACACCACAAAACAATTTTAGAAATTACAAATTGGCAACGGCAAATTTGTAAAAGCAGCGAATAAAACAAAAACCACTTTGTCGTCGTCGTCCGAATTCGCTCATTTTTCGACGCCTAGTTAAAACGTATAGTTGAAATATATATTGAAAACTAAACTGAATTAT
>JACYFF010031959.1:26051917-26070695 GCA_017589665.1 Selenicereus undatus
ACACCACAAAACAATTTACATAGGAATTACAAATTGGCAAGGGCAAATTTGTAAGACCAATGAATAAAACAAAAACCATTTTGTCGTCGTTGGCCGAATTCGCTCATTTTGCCCCTCCTAATTAAAACGTATAGTTGAAATATATATCGAAAACTAAACTGAATTATTTTTATTTTTTGGGGGGGCGGGGGGATCGTTGCACTAGGTCTCCTAACTCTTGACCCGTTGATTGGAGGCAGGGTTATGTAACTCCACCTACACCGTCTACCATTGTCCATTGCCAACAACAAAATGTATTGCGATAGTATTTGAGACATGGCCCTGCTCCAACCCTCTAATATTAACATATGAATGAAAAAATTAAAAAAAATAACTTCAAATGATTGATAGTAAATATTTGTTATCATATATCGTTTTAATTACATGTCAATTATATTTCACTTTTATTTCAAACAAGGATAATTCTATCAAGTGAAAAACAGAAGACCGGCAAAAATAGTTATATATAACTAAGCAACCCATAATATGTTTTAGAAAATAGGGCCAGGAGTATAGATACAGTCAAAGTCTACTATCTTTGAAAGTTCCTTTTTTTTTTTTTCTCTTTTGGGAAAACCATTGAGGCCTAACGCTTATAGCTCTAAGGAGGATTAAACGTCCTTAATCCTTACATCTTTCTAGAGTTTCTTATAACTCCTTATATCTAATTACAATTTCTCACCACTTATTCCTTAACATTTAACAACTAGAAAGAACCTGATAGGCCGTGGATATGATGGTAAGTACTCTAAGAAGTTTTTCCTTCCACGTCAAAGACTTCAAACATCCCCAACACCCCCCCCCCCAAAAAAAAGGGAAAAGAAGAGAAGGGAATAAAGGCAGCAACATTGGTAAGGTCTATTGCAATAAAAAACCAGCCTCCTAAAAAGCATTATGTATACATGCTTGCCATTGAAAAATCAATCATCTCATCAAGCCTCTCATATTGACAATGTTTTCTTATTGATAAATGACAAAAAACACGACAAAAACAACCCATAATATCAACATCCATCAATCCTTGAATCCGTTCTCATTTTTCTCCTTTATTTTCGTGCAGTTTCAAGCCCGAAGGCCGCAATTCTGCAATTCTGGCTTCCGCCCACACAGACCTGTAGAAGCCTCGCTCACGTGATGGATTAGGACTTGATTCTTCCCAGCTCCGGAACAATAAAACATCCATAATTCCTTGGAAATGAGATAGATTTGGTTTGCAAAATTTCAAATGTCACCTTCAGGTAAGCACCAGAAAATCTGGGCAACGATGGCCTATGTATCCACCACCTAATGATACAAAATCCCTCAAAACATGATTATGAAGTACGCTGCAGTCATGAATTCGCCGGCACCGAATCTTCAGGATTATGTCCCCGAACAAAAAATGGAACTCCTGCAAGACATTAGTGCATCGAACTAAGGACTTGGTTATCTCCGACGACTCCTCGGCTGTAATCTCTTGTACGCCATGAATGTCACAGCAGCTGACAGAGAATACCTGTTCAATATTTAATACCTAAGTTACAAAGAGATAGCATGGACTATGAAAGCTATTCTACTCTAAAACATAAAGCTGATTTTACAGCAATAAAAGGGCATGCATCAGGTAACATCTAAAGATACAATGAACTCATTTTCTCAGTTGCATTGGAATTCAACCGCAGACCTGCCCAAATCATGGAAAAGAAGATGCGGATGGATTAGGGGATTTTTTTGTTTTGGGGGGCGCGGGGGGAGGAGATGAGCATAGGAAGGTTACGGTGCAGCAATTTTTCCAGATCAGGTCCGTATGTTACGATCTCCCTTTCCAGTTAGCAATTGACAGTCTCAGAACCTATGACCAAGAAAGTCATACCAATACAAGTTGATCAAGTGCAGCCCTCTGACAGACACGGTCATACATCATGGATTACTGCTGTAGTTGGATTTGGAAGTTTTATAGGATCTTGTAATTTCCAGCTCTGCGGTAAGCAATCACATTAATACATAAAATCAGGAAACTAGTCCTGCAAAATGAATTCGGGATCATCTCAATATTCCATCTGAAGGGCCAAAAAATTGCCTGAAAATAAACAGGCTGAATAAAGAACAGTGCAATTTAACCATAATTCCAGATGGCTTCTTCTAAAATGACCATGGCTGCTTCCCAGGCTCACCAGTACAAGTACAATTGAACACTGGCATCCTATTGTGAGAACATTTGACTTTTATCTGGAAACGTACTTAGAAGCATACACTGGAAGGCAGCAAAATAAACCACTCATTCATGCCACAAGCCCAATCTTGTGTTTGCACATATTCACACGAATTAGCAAACCACAATGCTTATTGAATTGAAGGGCATGTATTACTGGCAGTAACTCCTGGGGCAGTAAGACGGAGAAGTAGTGTAGAAATTGATTGCTATTTTAAGATGGGACCTGTCACACTTGGGAACATTAGATGCCCTAAAAAGAAGCAGGCTTAGGATGAAGGGGCTGACCCCCTGGGCCAAAAAGAATGTCATGAGTGGGGACTGAACCTATACCCCTTTGGTGGAGGTCCAATACCCCTTCAGGCCCACATCATTCTTCAATTATCAATTGATGTCAACAGCTTTTGGTACCTGCTAGCTTATTCTCTTCACAACTCACTTCTCTGTTTGAGTTTAAGTGGATCTACAGAAATTGAAACAGATGGTTTATCTGCAGAGAATGCCAGGTTACAACATGCTAAAATAAATCAAACCCCAATTTTTGCAGTCAGACCTGGGAAAACTGAGCCACACCCCATTTACCTGAGCTGAAAGCCTGCCAGACCAAACTAAATTCAAAATACGGCAAGCCAATTTAGACAATAGTTTTCTCTTATTTTAAGTATCCAAACCTAATTTAAGTGGTCAGCTCAAACCAAAAGAAATTGGCTCTTTGGATAAAGAAAGTCTGTCCATAGTATGATTACTCATGAGTGCAAAATGTGCCCGTTCTGCAACGAAGCAGTCACACTGGAAAGGTTGTAAAGATGAATGAACTGCGTCTTTTCACGCCACAATAACCGCAATTATGCTACGCGATTATTGCATCAGAGAGATTTTGCAACACTGCGATCTAAACTGCAATCATGATCAGAACCGCATTTGGAATCCTTAAGATTATCATCCTCTTTATTTAATTCAAAGTTTTTCTGCCTCTAATAAGAATGTGCAACTATCTACAATGACAAAGACAGACGATACCAAAAGCAATGCCAAACAAACCCACAAATATTATCAATGTCAATCTTAGTTTTAAAAAGCGCGAGGCACACTAAGGCACATAGGGTCCCAAGGCACGAGGCAGAGGCACACACATCACGGATGCAAGGCGCACTTCTATGCAAAAAAGTTTGGAAGTCATTCACATTTCATAGAGCATATTGTATAGAAAAAAGTTAGATAAATGCATAAAAAAAGTGATTAGACATCAATATAACTACTAACACCACAAATGACCTTAAGATATGTTATTTTATCATCGTAGTTCTCCATAGCACACACTTACTGTACAACCAAAGCTCACCTTTTAGGTCCCAAGGAAAGAAGAGAAGAGAAAAGGTAAAGACAAGGCCGAGAAAAAGAAGGAAAAGGGGAAAGATATAGCCTTGCATCCTTGAAGCGCACCTCATCATCTTTCCCCTTGCATCCTTGAGGCACACCTCATCACCTCAGAGGCGCTCACGTGATAGCCTCACATCGAGGCATGCATCAGGCGGGCTTTTTTAAAACAAAGATGTCAATCAAATATTTTCTCAATATCATGCAAATAAACAAACACAGATAAACATTTCACTTTTTAACCTCAGACTTGTCTGGGATGAAGTTTGGCCACCTGCTTGAATCAGCAAGAAGAGTAGGGCCTCATAAAGAAGGGTATGCAAGATTCTCACATATAGGGTTGACAAAAATTTGTCCGACCTAATGACCCTGACCCGAATTTGTCCAGTTTGAGAAAAACCGCGTATGGTTACAAAATTTTTGTCTGAATTTAAAATTCGAACAATTAGTCATGTCCGAATTTAAATCCAGGTCGAATTTGGGTTTAGATATTCGGGTTATCCGGATTTTTAAACTATTTCGGGTTCGGATAAATTCGGACAATCGAGTTCGAACATCAGGCAACTAGATTTATGTATAATTTTGGTACAAAATCTCTAGAAAATTTTATAAAAAACAGTTTTAGACAACCGGGTCCGGACATTAGAAAATCGGGTTAGGGTTCGGTCACACAAAATTTTGGTCAGAATGTCCAAAAATCATATCAAAAATTCAGACATTCGGACATCTGGATCCAGACTTCGGACATCCAGGTTGGTTCGGGTCTGGGTGCTGGTCCTGTTAGAGTGTCCGATTTATTTTTTTTTGATAAGGTAGAGTGTCCGATTTATAATCCGAACAGATTTCAGGTATGAAGTTTTTGTCCGAATGTCCGATTTGTCTGAACTCGAATCGACCCAAACCCATATTTTTGCCGGTCCTACTCGCATACAAGAAGGCCAATTTTTTATATTGGAAGAGGAATTTATTTTAGAAAATACATTACTAGAGAAGCTTAGGAAAGCATTTGTTTGAACGTAAAATCTAAGAACACATTATGGTTATAAAAAATGTGGTGGTTAGCATGTGGCAGTATTAGCGTCACTGGTAAACTTAGATTAAAAAAGCCCGAGGCACAAAAAAGCGCAAAGGGTACTGGAGCCCTGGGCGCGGGCTTCGAGGCGAAGGAGAGGGCCTTTTAGACGCGAGGCGCACTTTTACTAAAAAAAATGCTTGAAAATCATTCCAAAACCATATTTCTTTGAAAATCAGCTAGGTAATGGCATCAAATAAGTGATTTTCACCAACCACTGGGAGAGGAAAAAAAAAGAGAATCAATTAAACACGACAATAGGGATGGCAACGGGGCGGGTTGGGGACGGGGAGTATATTCCCCGTCCCCGTCCCCGCTGGAATCCCCGCCCCCCGTCCCCGCCCCATTCCCCGCTGCGGGGAAAAAATTCCCCCCCGTCCCCATCCCCAACGGGGATTTAATCCCCGTCGGGGCCCCAACGGGGATTTTTACCCGCTGATTTTTCCTTACTTTCTAAACTCTTTACGACCATGACTACCAAATCCAGTATATACCTAAGATTTTTACAAAGAAAATTACATATATAGCCTTAGTTGTTTCATTTAAAAATTTTGAAAATCAAGTTATTTTTGTAATTTTAATTAAAATTGGAGGCGGAGGTGGGGATTTTTCCCCAATCGGGGAATTGCGGATGGGGATGGGAAAGGGGCAAAATCCCCGGCGGGGAAATGGGGACGGGGACGGGTTGAACTATGTCCCCGTCCCCGTCCCCATCCCCGAGCGGGGATTAATTTTCCTCCCCGTCCCCGTCCCCGTCCCCGTCCCCTTTGGGAACGGGGATTTTCCCCCACTTCGGGGCGGGGCCCCGGCGGGGACGGTTATTCCCCAACTTTTTGTCATCCCTACACGACAAGATACAATTAAAGCATTAAACACAACTTAATTGGATTACCATAAATTGAATCCAAAAACATAACACATGCTGTCAGCCTGCTAGGAAAGAAATAAGAGAGAGAGAGAGAGAGAGAGAGAGAGGGAGGGAGGGAGAAAGATTAAAAAGCACAAAAACAAAGAGCAAGGGTTCGATACCATTGTAGCACGGGAGGAGGCACCATTTTTTACCTCCTTAAAGCCTCAAAAAAAAAGGTACAAAGAAAAACCTTCCATGGCTATCGGATAACAAAGGAGAAGGAGGATGAAGAAGGAAGTTTGACAGAAGACAGGAGAACAAAGCACTTGCTAGATTGTTGTCACCAGGGTTAGGGTTTCTAGCTCCAAACTTAAGTTCAGTAGCAATATGCTTTGTTCACTTCTAGTAGCAGCCTGATTAAAAGGCGTCCACAAACAAAAAGAGGGATCGAGGCCCCCTAAAGGTTTTTTTCCCCAAATGGTCAGTTATGATCTATAAAGCGCGGGCTTCGTAAGCTTTGCGCCTTGGACTAAAGCCCAGAAAAGCCCCAAAAAGCGCAGGCTTTAAGAATGGGCTGACCCATTCCAAGGCGCAAGAAAGTGGGCTTTGGGCTTTTGTGAGCCTAGGCGCGCCCCGAGCACACTTTTTTAAACACAGCTGGTAAAAGGCTACTATTCTATTACAAAGCAAAAGAATCTCAATGCCTAACTTATCGTAAACGAGAGGACAATATTTAAAAGTAAACAATTTAACATTTTGGTGAATGATTTTATGGCTCATCGTAAGATCAATATTTCCCCACCCCACCCCCCACCCCCAAAAAAGGTTTTAAGAATAACTGTTTCTCCATTCTGATTTACCGCCAGGAGAGTAAGCTCAAAAGGCTCTTCAAACTAGTTAATAATAAAAACAGCAGGTCCAAGGCGCAAGTACAAATTAAAGCACCAAAAAGGCAAAAGACTTACCATGTTAATGTATAATTTAGATGGTCCTGTGGCATGACTGAGCTACGAATTAAAGAATTAGCATCCTTTGGAATGGGATAGGGATTGCTGGGGTTAACATTCTCATTTACGTCCTCAATATAGGTTACATTCTCAGGCAGTCCAACACCACGAGCAATACCAGGAACATCAACATAAAACCACTGAGCAGAGTTTGGATCATTTTCTGGGACAAAAATGCTTGGTTTCTCACTCCCACGAACTACACCAATTACTTCCACCAGGCTGATGGGAGGAGCTTGTTCCTGTGCTCAAAGGAGAAAAAAGCAACCAAGTTAACTCATATCCCATTCCAATCCATAATAGCAAGTCAACAACACCAGATCGCTGGGTAATCCCACCTCACTCTTTTCAGGCTTCTTAGACCAAAATCTCCAGAATGAATGCTTTTCAACATGTAGTGAAGTTGGACTGTGTACATCTGTAGCTTCTTCGACATCCTGCAAAGATTGCAATGCCCTGTCCCTCCAACTGCGCGGGACCCATCCTCTATTCACCAAAACTGGGGACTGAACACTGAAATTTATGTCATCAGCCAGAAGAAAATGTAGCATAACCAAAAGCTGATCACCAATTAACAACCACAGCAACATTTAAAGACAAACAAAACATTTTTTTTTTTAAAACAAAAGATAAAACAAACAGAACAAATAACAAACAAGCATCAGCAGAAATAGGTCCAGAAACACAAGACAAACAAAAAGATAATGTCAACCTTTAATTACCAAGGATTACTTTTAAATAGAGGCATACATTTTGGAGCCTAGTTAACCAGATTTACGCCAGCAACGCATCAGAATTTACTTCAGAAATCACGCTTCACAGCATGGCTCATATTGCGATTCTCCAGCTGAAGTCAAGTATTCCCTCATTTATCTTTTTATGGCAACAGATATTTGAATCAGACCATTTAAAGGAGATGTCATCAGTGACATGCTCAATCAGGTTGCATAAAAACCAAACAGCCCAAGGCAATAAACAATACTCTTTGCCTTCATGGATCACAAAACATGAGATCCCACCATCCAACTAGGAGTACTTTTGAGATAACCGAATTGGAGCTGGAACTGGAACTGGAAATAAATAATAGTGCACATGTCCATGAACTATGTTATATGCTCACCTCTCCGGATCACCAAGAATAGGCAAAAGAGGCGTGATAAGATAGTATCCATTTTCTGTGACTCCTGATATGCTTCTGGATCGTGGGCCCACAAATATTGACTTCTTCTCATCAAAAACTCCTCTACAAACCACCCTTCTAAACTCCAAAGTATTTGAATCATTGGCTGGAGATATGGCATTCAACTGAACAGGCTCCATTTCCAACCTTTCTCTTCTGTATTCCAGCATTTTGATCTGCACTTGATACAGGAATGTCAAAATAGCTCAAATAGTAAATAGATTTAATTTACCTACACATAAGAAGCATATCACAGAAAACATAGATTAAAACCAAACAGTAATTCCCCTAGCACCCAACTGAGATGGACGAAGAAATATACCACTGAAGGAGCACCGTGAGGATTCAGTGTTGATTTTTTCTAACAGGGCTGAAGAGATCTAGATGTATGCAACCTTATCTGTATACATAGAGAGGTTGGGTCTTAAGAGAAAAATCTCTTTGTAGAAGTACAAGACTAAGACTGCCTAATCTTGTATAGAGAGCTACCTAGAATGAAATCAACCTAATCTCTAGTATAGCAAAATACATTAGCCTTCAACCTCGTAGCCCTAAACATACATTCAAATACAAAAGTAGGGAGAGAGACGAAACTGAGACGCCTAAAGCATCAAAAGGAGGGAGTTGGCATTAATTCCAACCATAAAAGAAGAAAGAAAACCACGTTCAAGTCTATCACTTGAGAGATTTTTTATAATCTTATGAACAAGCCCTTTTTTATGAGAGTCCCTTATATTAGCTCCTTTGAGGGATATCCCACACCACGTAGACCTTACCACCAGGTGGTAACTTACTAACACCAAACAATGCCTAGGAAAAGCAAGGAATTGAGGGCTCGAAATAAAGTTGCCCATAAAATAGAGCCCGAAGAGGCAGCAAAAGCAACAAAATAAGTTCATTGCTACTCAGGATGTTAGGGAAAGTACTAGTCTTTGTCGAGTACCTACTACCAGCATTATTAGTAGCTAAGAAGGATAGTCCTACGAGGTTGTCGTAGGCAGGTTAATAAGATCAATATTTAGCATAGGTATCTAATGCTAAGGTTGATTATCTTCTTGATGACTTGCATGTTTCCACCATGTGTTTTAAGAATTGTTTAAGAAATGGATACTATTATATTTGGATGCTAAAGGGATGCAGGAAAGAACTGTTCCAAGTCCAAGAATAGACTTAGACTACATGAGGGATCAAATTATACCCTTTAGATTAATTAATTTACTGAATATCTTCATGAACCTAATCAAACATGTTTTCAGGTCCAAAAATTTGTAGTTCTTTTGTTGCTGGTACTTCAATGATATTTTGGTTTCTAGTATGCCTAAGCAAGAGTAGATACAACCTTTGCAGAGCCTTTTGAATCCTAAGGGAACAAAAGTTGTATAGTGTGAAGAAGTTCTACTTGAGAATAACACTTAGTTTAAAAAGGCGCAAGGCGCACTAAGGCAAAAAGGCTTGCGAGGCACGAGGCGAACGTACATGCATCATGGATTTGAGACGCACCTTTATACATAAATGCCTAAAATGTACTCAACAAATAGATTTTGCCCGAAGGAGTTATATGATTACATCAATATGTAATTAGATGTCAATATCAACCGTTACAATGTTAAAAACGTTTGTAAAATAGTTTAAAATACAATAAAAGTAAATTATATTATTTAAATACAAATAAAATGCTAATAAGTGACAAACATTCTTGCTATAAGTTTTTAAAGGAAAGAAAAAATCAAAACTAAGAGAAAGGAAAGAAAAAATGGATTCTTTAACTCTGAAAAATATAATAAAATAAAAAAATATGGCTGATTCTTTCCTAAATAAAAGATAAAAGGAAAAGGAAAGAATTTTACATAATATAACAAATTAAGACTACTGGAAATCTTTACTAAATAAAACTATGAATGAAAAAGGAAATAATATGCACAAATTCCAACCTAGCCCCTTCCCATCTAGACTTCTAACGACTCCCCACTCACCACTCAAGAAGAAAGTTGGTAACCGGAGCCCACTACACTAATTCCAGTGAAGATCGATCACCGGAACAATATGAAGATGGAGATTCGAACCCCTTTGGCACCATTAGGTCTCCATACTTGACAGTTCAAAATTGGGGTTTTTAAATCTTAGAGTTTGTCAATTGCATGAGGGATTATGCTTGAAATCACGATATAATACTAAGATAATTGTTAATTTTAACAAAGTTGGTGATTTTGACGGTCAAAAGTTCTCCTCTTTGTCCTACAGCTTCACTTCTCAATTAAGATCAATGCAGCCACCACTTTGGTCGCCTCGCACCTCACCGCCCTTAAAGGATTTGCCTTGCCTCACCCACTGTGAGGCGCCACAGTGGTCGCCTCGCGCCTCAGGTATGCTTTTAATAACATGAATGTTTTTGAATATGCAGTCTTCACATAGTGCATCATTTGGTGGGGGGGGGGGGGATAATTTTGTTAGTAATAAAAATTTAACAAAGTGACATGAAGGAAACACCACCCATGTAAAAAGGAAACAACTACAACAATCATCAAACCTCAAACTCTCATGCATACCGAATCAAAAAAGTCAAGTGTCATCCACAATTAAACATTAGACTCCAACCATACACATTCCCAAGAAATAAAGCTTGAATCTTTATAAGAGATAACTTAACCCTCAAAGTCGTTGATTCTTTGTTTCCATGTAGTCCACTAAAATCCACATAGGTGGCCCATGTTGATGATACCAAGGAAATTTCTGTTACCACATTATTGCAGCAACACTTCTATGGTCTAGTTAATTCTACACAAGAAAAATTAGCAATTTTGTAGTTCTCCTTATTGGATGTTTAAAGGAAAATGCATTTAAATAGAATGAAGGCAAAAGAGCTTCAAATTTGTGAAAAGGAGCTCCTGTTCTTGAGAAAGTCCCCTGCAATCTAACACTCTAACCACAACTTTCAACTATGGAGTATATCAATGGTCGACATAAGTTGGACAAGAGACGTGCAAACTTCAGGAATTCCTTTATCAAAAGTAAGTATGTGGTAAGCGTCAAACTTAACACGGCTTTGTAACAACATTTAAATTCTTTTATTGGGAGATGCTAGGAAAATAAGTCATGAAAGATATGCACATCCTTGACCCTGATTACAAGGAACTAATGTGAAATACACCAAGGATAAAAAGGACTTCGTTTTCAGCATGATGACTACCTTTCAAAACAAGCATTGTACCTTAGAGCTCTAATAGAGAGCCTTTAACGAGAGAGACTAGGGAGAAACCCCTAATTATATTATGCGATAGAGACACAACACTCCAAAAATGCCAACAAGAGCTAGGCTAGTAGCATATGGGTCTCCCTCGACCACGCAAAAGCAATACCACACTAGGTGGTGGTAGCATTGTCGACACAGCACTATCTTACATGAACCTAAGATGGTAGGCGTTCCAAAAACTACTAAACAAATGTATTAGTCTTTGATAGGAAATGATAAGATTACAATCTCAAAGGTTATATGTCCTGTTACATATTCTACAAACAAACAATAGCAAGAATTGTGGATTTTGCCGTAGGCTTGCCAGAAGCCACAATGAGGGAAGACTCAATCATGGAGGTGGTCAATCGATTGCTGTAGATAACTCAATTTGATCCTAACAATAAAATTAATGAAGCTATTTATATAGCCAAACTCCACTCTAAATTGGTTGAGCTTAACGGGTTCCTCAATGCATTGCTTGAGAGCAAGGGCATTAGTTCCTAAATCCCTTCTAGAAGACTCCATGTAGAGAATAGAGGCAATGCTTTATGTCTGCTGATTACCAGACAAGGGTCACAAATAGGACATTGGGATCTCTCCTAAGAACTCGGAGGGGTCAAAATGATCAGGATCAATAAAGATGTCAAAATTCAAATCTAAAACCCAGAGCAACCCCCCCTAAAAAAACAAAAAAAACAAAAAAAAAGAACTCGAATCCAGGGTGGGAGTCACATATGGCAGGTTTACCATATCATAAATAATTACAGAAAAGATATCTAAGAAAGAAACCAAAGGGAGCTAACCTTAAAAAGAACAACCTCTTTTCATGATCCAATTGCTTTCGACTAGATGTCTTTGCCTAGGTGGCTCCAATCTTGTGATCTATCAGACTACCTCTTAATACCCCTATCAAAATATTGATTAGGGTTTTTACAAGTACTATTGATTTAAAGAACTAAGCACAAAAAAGGGGAAATATTATAGTAACTCGTTGAAAGCTCGTGCACGTGATCTTGTGCTAAGACAACAAATCGTTCTTTTTGGTCGCTGAACCAACAGGTAACCCTCTTCCTATACAATTCCTAGACGTCCAACAGTGTTCGTTTTCTAGGTTGAGCAAACCTAATCTGGAAGAAGAAGAAGAAGCACCAATCGACCAAAAAGAAGCTTCACCATAAGCTTTCTTTCTCATTGGCTTTTCTTCTTTTAGGCTGGATGCTTCAAAGGCATTTCAAGTCTTATCATATACTTTAGGAAAGAGAGAAAAATCTTCTCCAAACGCCCACGCCTATTTGCTTTGCATTTAATATTTCAAAGTAACACAATTTGTTTATGTTTTAAAGTAGACATTTTTTTTTGTTCCAAACCTAGTTTGGATACCTTTGGTTAATAACGGTGTCCAGGAGGAAGAATTGTTACATGAATGCCTTAGTGTGTGCTATTTAAATGCCTTTGATCTTCCATTCCGGCAAGGTCAAGCAGCGCAAACGAGTTTGGGTTTTTCACCATGATTAATTTTAATATTAATTAAGATCAATTCAATTGGTTGAGTGATCTTTTTCCGTTTTCAATCCTGTAAACACAAATCCTAATTAGTGACAGATCCTTCCTAAACACTTAAAACATGGGCAATTTGAGGGAAAGAATAAAGTGAATATGAGTGTCTAACTACCATGGTTTATATTATTTGCAGATAACACAATTCTTATTGATGAGATCAGAGAAGGAGTTAATGATAAGTTGGAGTAATGGAGACATACACTGAAGTCTAGAGGTTTTAAAGTAATTAGATCGAAAATTGAATACCTACATTGTTGTTTCAGTGTCCTAGTTTCAGTGGAAGGGCAGATGCAGGGGCAGAAGTCACCATTGATGGGATGACGATATCAAAGATCGAGAAGTTTGATTATTAGGCTCAACCATTCAACAGAATAGGGATATTGACGAAAATATTAACCAATGCATAAAAGTTGGTTGGCAAAAATGGAAGTATGGTTCAGGTGTGATGTGTGATAAGAGGATGCTTGTAAGATTAAAAGGTAAAATTTATCATATGGTAGTTAGACCAACTATACTGTATAGATCGGAGTGTTGATCTATTAAAAAGACACAGGTTCAAAGATTGATGGTACTAGAGATGAGGATAATTAGATAGATGTGTGATTATACGAGAATGGATAGAATTAGGAATGGAATAATCAGAAACTTAGTTAAACTAACTCCTATCAAAGATAAGATGAGAGAAATAAGACTTAGATGTTTGGCCATATGAAAAGGAGTGGACGCTCCAATGAGGAGATGTGAGAGGATTAATATCCCCGAAGGTAAAAGAGGAATGGGACAACCAAAGAAGAGTTTGAATGGGGTGATTAGAGAGGACTTAAAAATGGTAGGATTGACAGAAGACATGGCTTAGGATAGGAGACTATGACGGGATAGATTAGGATTTTAGATCACAGAGAGTTGCGGCCACTTGATTTGGTTGTTGTTTTTCGGTTGCAGTAGGGTAGGTTCTATTATGGTTTTTTCATATGTCGTGTTTGTATCCAAGTAGTACATACTTCTGAGAAGAAACTTTATTTGCCTTCCTTTGTTAAGGCATACTCCCTTCCTCTGCTATGTTATACTTATGTTGTCCGTATGTTTACATAGTTATGGACATCTGATTTATTAGTATTTCTTAGTTCATGCCATGCTGCGTATCCTTAGTTTTTTTTTCCATCAAATGTTCTCACAAAATCCTTCTTCTATAAAATGTTTTCGCAAAATCTTGTTTTGTGAGTTTCTTGGATTCAGCCTCTTTACGGGCACGAATGCCGATAGAGGTAAGGCTGCCTACATTTGGATCTTGCCAGACCCCGCAAAAGCGTAACTCACACTGGGAGGTGTTGTTGGTGTTGAGTGCCTAGCTACCAAGCAAAATGAGATCAAACCCAACTCGGCAAACTGATCATTCTTTGCTGAGCTTTGCATCAAGGCATCAACATGGCTCCATCAGGGTACATTACATTGACAATTACCATGCACACTTGCATTGATACAAAGCAGTTAGTAGAATGTCCACTAACAGCTCTTTTAAGTAAAATTTTTAACAACCAATGAACACTCCCAAGACAATAAGCTCATATTGTAAGTCCAATGAGCTGTTAAAGCAAACCACATGATAACCGAGATTTTGTATGCCTACCAGCCCACAAAACTAGTCCCTTTTTCCTTCTTAGTGAGTCCGAAAACTAAGTCCTCCTTCATTCCTACATTCGAGAAACAAAGAAGAAGAAAGAGTAACAAACCTTGTCTTGTCTTCTGAAGATCTGCCATGTACCAAGCCCAAAAGTGATAGCCCCAGGAACAAACAGCAAAATCTTCGACAATATCCCTCGCTGTCGTGCTATAGACAACGATCATCAATCAATCACAAACAAACGAATAACAGCCATTAATTCAAGCTATGAGAGAAACAGGGGAAAGAGGTAGAGGGACAGACCTTGATTTTGAGGGGAAGAAGTAGGGTTTGGAAGAGGGTCAGAAGCATCGGAAATGGCGGATGAAGCTGCGGAGAAAGGCGATAATGGAGACGCAGATGGAGTGGAGTGCCTCTGAAGTAAAGCGCCGGAGGTATGGAGGCGAGATTTACTCAGGGTTTTGGAAATGGAGGCAGCCATCTCACATCTTCAACGTACTGAGTGAGAGAGAAAAATTGATGCGTTTTTAAAGTCTCACGTTGTCGTGGCTGCAAAATTCTACAAAACCTATGGCCTGTTTTATTTTGTATTTTTGAAAATTTAGTTAAAATTTAAAGTTTACATCTCTTTACAGTTTTTTATATTTCCTTACATCTTCTTGCATTCTTAATATAATTCTTATATTTTTTTATATCTTTTTACATCTCCTTATATCTTTTTAAATCTCCTTATATTTCCTTACATTTCCTACGTCTCATGTAAATTTTCTATAACATTCATTTATTTTAATTACAAAAATATATATATTTTTTTAAAGGGTTTTTGGAATCAAATAATCCAAACTTATGAGATGGTAGAAGATAATAATCTAAAATTAAGAAATTCTTACCAGTGAGCTGAAATTTAAAGGGAATTATTTTGAGTATATAGCCACCGAGTTGGACTCGGTGGAGAAGTGATGTGGCGGTGGTGGAGTCCTGCATGTATTAGTGGAGTAATTTAAAAAAAAAAAAAACTATTCTTGACTTTTAATTTTACAAATCAGCTTTTTGGCTCATACACATCAATTATTTCCTTCACCTCTATTTCTCTCTCCTCTGCCAGAGCATATCCCATATTTAACCATAATAATAGTAATAATAGTAATAATAATAATTGTTGTAAACAACAATGATAAGTAAGGGGGAAAAAAACATCATTTCCCCTTCCCCTCTTGATCTTGCTTCTCCAGCTTTCCATACTTGCTGCACTTTAGCCACCGCCGCCGAATGTTATCCTCCAGGGCGCCCATAGCTTCATTGTTTGGCTCGAACAACCACCATACGCACTAGAGCAAGTCCCAATTTCACCAGACATATTACTTCACAAACGAAACAAAGTTATAAAATGGTTCTATTTTAGAAGAATTTCCAGTGATTACAGAGCAATTTCTTGATGGATCAGCTACCAATTTACGTTTTAGAATTTGCCCCTCCAATTTCATAAAACTTAAGACTTCAATGAAAACCCATAAGATGCCAAGAGCCTGGTTTAGGCTCTCTTTTATTCCCTTGTTCATAGATCTTAGTTGTTTTCTACTTGTTCTTTGTTGGTTGGGGTTTAGATGTTCGTGTATTAATATTCTGTCATAAAGGCTCTCAACCTTCTGCTTGCTATTAATCTTTACTTCTAACAATTATGTCAATTTGTAAATTAGAAGCAATTTAGCCGTGCTTATCGGATTTGTGTTGGATCCTTCGCTTTGCTCATATTCTAAATGTGTAGTACCTTTGTTTGTGTGCTTTTGTTTGGTCTTCATGGGTTTGCACTAAATTTGGGTTTTCTCAAAGAATTTGATGCCCAAGATGCTGTTAATGTATGGAGGAAAAAAGAAGAACATATTTGGTTTTTCGTATGATTCAATTAAGAATATGCATTATTTGAATCTCGGAAATGTTTGGGGGGGGGGGTTCTTTTTCAAATTGAACTGTGAAGCCTATGAACTTCATAGATATTCAATATAGATTGCATTCCCTATTGCACTTGCAGGTTTGATGAGTTCCTGCTGGGAAAGGGAAGAGGGAGGGTGTTTTTTTATTAAACTATTATCCTTATTATTCTTGTTGTTATTATTATTATTATTATTTTGGTTGATAAATATGGAGTTTTGTTCTGTTCTTTCTCTTAGAAGTGGAGGGATTGTTTAGAGGAGAGAGCACTACAAGAAAATAGCACTGAAGTGACGGACATATTGAAGGAATTTTTGGCATAAATCGATGGAATATAGGTTGATCAACGGATATAGCGTTGGAATATGAAACGTAGAAATTTGGCTCCTTGATATGCAATTCCCCTTGGTATCCGTTGAAATTTTCAACGGTGACTAATCAAGGGAAAATCAGCCCATTGCACTAGTATTGACAGTCATTGTGATGGAAGAAATGATGGATGTTGACAAGGATCAATGGAAAACTAGTCCGTCAATCCTTGATCTGGGTCCTACCTGGCTGCAACCAACAATATAAGTTGGGAGGCATAATTGACAGAGGAATTTTTGACGGAACTACATCTTAGATTCAAAAAATGAGACGAAGAGCCCGACACTTTTTCCATAGAAATTCAAGAGAGAAAAGCAAGTCCACCAAAATTAGAATATTACAAATTAACAATGTAAATTACTAATCTAAATAAGTATAATCTGCGAATTGTTGCATCAGTAAGCAACTATCATTGCACAAATTAAAAGTTCATATATTATTACACAACCTTCACACATGCTGGAAAACCACAGCTTGCATTGTTCATCACCACCCAACCAAAGCAAATTTAGTAGCAATTAACATTGTTCTACTGCATATGCATCACAACTTAGAAGCATATCCAACCAACAAATACATTACAAGTCTAAACCAATCCTAAACCATAGTCAATTTCATCACAAATCACACTAAGATAAGGCGAGAAGATCACAAAATGCAACCAATATGATCTGGAAGGAGGAGGAGGGAGATTCAAGGGGAGAAGATCAAGAGGCAACCAATCACTCATATATATCACTGGGAGGAGGCAGATTGAAGAGGAAAAGTTTAAGTGGCATGCATAACAAATCACTCACTAGGACTTTGGGAGCTAGGAGGGAGATTCACGAGGCATCTCTAGCCACTACCATCACCAAGGGGAGGTTCAAGAAGCATCACCACTAGCATCACCAACAGCACCACCCTGATCATCCCCATCTAGAGGTGCACCATCCTTGTCATCTGATGACAAAATATTTGGAAGTGGCTCGTTAGAAGGCTTGGATGCATGACGCTTAATGAAGTTCCACATCATCTTTATTTTGCTCTTATCTTTTTTCCTTGCATCTGCCAAGTAGTCCACTTTCTTGAGAAGTGCTTCTCTATTTTCTCTCTCCGGTTGGTTGCTTACACTTTCATTTAAGCGGGTTGCTATCTCACGGGCGTCATAGTTTTTGACAAAAGACGACCTAGTGGAGACTGAAAGTCGTGCATTGCTCTTCAACTTAGAACCCTCGGAGCCAAAACCATATACACGACCGAATCTTGGTTCGCTTGAACCCACATGTCCCTCTCTGAAACTGCAGGGCCCTGTGAACTATCATCAGATGATAGGTGGGAGTTCCTGTACTCCTCCCACCTCTTCCTATGCTCCTCCTGCAAAATCACAACACATCATTAATTGGATGCCATTAATTACATGTAGGAAGCCATGCAATGGAAATACAAGAGCAAAGTAGATGGAAAGATGCATGCTTCTCAGTGCTACCAAAAGAATATGATATAGCACATGTCAAATTGCCATCTCATCCTTACAAATTATCATTATAATTTTTTACTTCAGATAAATCATAAACAATAGTGCAATGAAATTATAACATAATTGAAAAGCGAAGAATTGAACCTAAAATCTAATATGTCGAAGGCCTTTGTTTTAAAGTATTAGACTAAGATCTTACTAGCTTCAATATAGTTTCAAATAACAATTTGTAAAAACTTTATAAGTTACACTGGATAACAACTAATATCAATCACTATAACTATGAGTATAAAATTTTCAATAAGGATAAAAGTATAAATCTCAATATGTTAGTATTTTGAATGTGTTACTATTATTGATTAATTGCTTGGCCTTTTGAGGGGAACATATAAGGGCTTACCGCTTTCCGTTGTGACTTGCCATCCACCCACTTTCCTTTCGTCTTGGGGTCGCGACTGTGATGTGTATCCGAGAAGAGTACAATATCAGTAGGCTCCTCACCTTTGTTTTGGGCAGTCTACAAGTATGAAAATCAGAAAACAATAAATGTGAATTTCATAATTAAGAAGGGCATACTAAGGGCCTGTTCTTTTCGTGGGTCAATCCACTTTTACCCACTTCAACTTACTTCAACCCATTTCAACCTACTTCAACCCACTTGAAAAAAAAATACCAACTTCAACCCACTTGAAAAAAAAATACCAACTTCAACCCACTTCAACCTATCTCAACCTACTTCAACCAACTTCAACCCACTTCAACCCACCCCTTCATAATTTTAATAATTTGTAAAATATCATGTGAGATTTATGGCCTGTTGTTTTCGTGGGTAAATTAGGTAGGTCAAAGGGTGAAGTAGGTTGAAGTTGGTTGAGGTGGGTCAAGGTAGGTT
>JACYFF010031959.1:26075239-26090126 GCA_017589665.1 Selenicereus undatus
CATACGCCCTCTACAGATGAGAGTTTTGCGTCTTTGAATGAAGTATCATAATGTTCAATTAGGTGCTATGGCTGTTGAATGCATTACTTTACTTGCTCCTTTCGATTCTTTGTTAAACTTGGGATGAAGTTTCTCTTGTTGCTTGACTCCGTTTGGCAAGTGATTAGAATATATGATGACCCACCAATAAAAAGGCGTCACATGGCACCGACCAAGTCAACAAGCGGTCATAGTTGACCTCAGGTTAATGGAAGGAGGTTGGAGGGGTATAATGGTAATTTGACCTCCTTAATGGGAAAATTACCTTCATACCTTTGAGTGCTAACCCCAAGGCTATAAATACCCCAAGTTTCCCCATTTGGAGGGACTTCATGCTTTTACTTTCTACTTTTCACTTTGGACAAACTTAATAATCTCACCTAAAGCTGTCAAAGCTGACCCGACATGATTACCGATCCGAGCCGAACACGAAATTAAGTGGGTTTGGATAAAGATTTTCAACTCGTTTAATTAAATAGGTTGACACGTTTAATCCGTTTAATTAGTTGGGTTAGGTTCAGGTTGATAATTTTGACACGAAAAAATACCTATTTAACCCGTTTAATTAAATAGGTTAAATAGATCGATTTGTTTACCCAATTACCGTTTATTTTTTGGGAGGAAATTGTGAAAACGTGGGATTTAATCTGTCCATCTGTGTTTTGGGGTTGTGATTCTTGTAGATTATGGACAATGGTTGCGTTGTGATGATATATTGAACTTAAAAGAATAGTATAATATTCCATAATCATACTAATATTAAGTGGGTAAATGGATAATCGGATAACCTGAACCTGACGCGTATATGTTAAATGGGGCCTTCCTTGGGAGAAACCTAAGGTCAACCTTTGTGCAGGTTATCCCGGAGGATACGTCAGTGTGTACAATCGATTAAAGCGTCAGCCACACTTAAGTCCCCGTCTCACCACGATTCAAATAAGTTTCCTCCGAAACAATGCGGATGTTGGGTATTGAACTTTAGGCCTCATAAGAAGGATGTTACTTTGGGTGTACATAGCACTTCGTATAGGGATGTATGTTGGTTGAGTCTTACCTGATGATCAAGGGTAGCAGCAGGCTAGATTCTAGAGGGAGGTTGAATATTGGGGGCGTACTGACCCTTTTTTTTATTTTAATGAAAGGTAAGCATGCCGACCCACTAGACCCCTATCTCAGGGCAACCAAGTGAGCCTTGTACAAGTAGGGGAGGGGATGTGTCAAACCCACAATACCCAAGCTTGGTTGGTAGCATTGTGCATCTTCACACCAGGAGAATTGCAAGTCGTGAGATTTGATCTCATGACCTTCAATTTGAAAGGCCACCTTAATGCCATTTGAGCTAAGAGCTCTTGGCGGGGGTGTACTAACCCATATGATGGTTAGCTAAGGCAGCATGTTACGTGTTAAACTTTGAGCTTTATTAGAAGAATGCTACCTTGATATAAATGTCGTTTTGTGTCCAAGTCGTATAAGAATTGGATCTCACTTGATGACGCAAGAGTACCCACAAGTTGTAGGGTGGGTTGAACTTTAAGGTTGCACTAACTCACATGAGAGTTAGATAAGGATAGGATAGACTATTGAGAAAGTCAAGCCAAATGGGTTTGTCCTCTTAACTCACCCCACCTTGCATTTTGATAATGTCTTTGAAATGCTATGATGCACGAATTCTCAGAGCATTCCCAGCCAGTGGAACTCATTTCAGAACTCTGGCATGCCACGTCAGCAGAAGTTCCACAGTTCTGGAACTTACATTCCTTCATTCTCCCAACCAGCGGAATTCATTTCAGGACAAATGATATAATATTTGTTGATGGAGCCCACCACTAAACATATTTTATTTGGTTTATGTTATAAAATTTGTTTTTACATAATTAATTTTGTGTAATTTAAAAATAATTTGTATTTTTCGAGCGAAAGAAAGAATATGTTTTTATCTTCTCGAAAAATCGACTAATTTATTTTAAAGTCTCCTGAAATTGATGACTTAATTTATATTGGTTGAACGAATACAAAGCATATGGAATATGATGTAGAATTGAATTGATACAAGCGCAAATAATTTTTCCTACATTGAAGACAATTACAACTCGAGTGTTCGAAATTTAAAACACGAATACAACATTTGTCAATGACGAATAACCCTTCACACCTATGGTTGTGAGTTTTTCCGCGCCCTATGTCGATTCCATATTTCCTCGATAAGGTTTGATTGGAGACGCGCATGTAGTGTGGGATCATGAATTTCTGCTACTCTACGGAGGTAGGCAGTATAGCACGGATGATGACCCTGTTGGACATTTGGTTGCGGGGTGCTGTCGTCGACATCATCGTAGTTGAAAGCAAGATCATACGAATTTCGTTCGTCCTCGACGATCATGTTATGGAGTATAACACATGCCTTCGTTATCATACCCAACTCACCCTTGTCCATGTTTCGAGCAGGACCGCGAATGATAGCGAATCGGGATTGTAGAACCCCAAATGCTCTTTCCACATCCTTCCTAACAGACTCCTGACTTTCGGCGAACAATCTTGCCTTGGGTCCTTGGGGAAGAGATATAGTTTTCACGAATGTTGCCCACATTGGATAAATACCATTCGACAGAAAGTACCCAATATTGTACTCACGACTGTTCACGACGTACTCACATTTTGGAGCCCGACCCTCATACACATCTTGGAAAACATCTGATCGATGAAGAACATTTAAGTCGTTGAGGCTACCCGGGCACCCAAAGAAGGCGTGCCATATCCAAAGGTCATATGAAGCAACGGCTTCAAGAATCAAGGTGGGGACTCTGTAAATCCCTTTTGCAAACATCCCTTTCTAAGCCGATGGACAATTCTTCCATTCCCAATGCATACAATCTATACTGCCTAACATGCCGAGGAAATCACGTGTCTCGGCAACTTGCAACAGTCGGTCGACATCAGCTTGTGTTGGTTTTCTCAAATACTCGGCCCCAAACACTTGAATGACACCGACAACAAAGTTTTTCATACATTTCATAGCCGTGCTTCCTCCAATTTTTAAGTACTCATCTACACAATCTGCCGAAACCCCATAGGCCAGCATACGCATCGCTGCGGTGCAGTTGGTGAGCGGCGACAACCCACGCCTACCAAGACCATCGTGCCTCAACGGGAAGTACTCAAATCGACTATTGAGGGCGTCAACAATGCGGATGAACAGGTGTTTCCGCATCCGAAATCTACGCCGAAAGTGGGTTTCATTGTAGATAGAGTTATCTGCAAAGTAGTCTCTGTGGAGGCGATCGTGTGCATCTTCTCGATCCCTCCAAATGAATCTTTTCTTCTTTCTTGGTCGTCGGGATGATGAAGCTCGTCCCCCTTGTCCATGTTTCATAGCTAACTGAAATGACTCCACGTGAGATTGATTGTTGAGTATGATCTCAAGAATCGATGAGTCATCACTAGAAGATGATGACTCCAGTACAAATCTGAGATGATCTATTAATTCTGTGGATGAGTCATCACTAGAAGAATATGGGTCACTCATTTTGTTGCACCTATGACAGAAGTTTCCAAATGTTAGGGGAAATTTTGTGAGATTAACAAAGCAAATTAAGAGAGCATCGCAGTTAAAAGTGAAATATAAAAATTGAACTCATTAAAATGAAATTAAAAAGGAACTCATTGAAATAAATTACACATTTCATTCCACAACATAAAGGAGTTCAATTACAACAAACTATTGGGAAAACAAAGAACAACAAAAGCACAAGGTAAACAACATATTATTCCTAAGACATGGGTGTCAATCTAAAGAAGGGCTGGCGTTGGACGAAGACGATGTTTGGCGGTACCGGCTCCTAATTTCTTCCTGAAGTGGACCATATCGCGTTTGATCCTCTGGACACATCTTAGCAATGTCCATTCTCAATATCTTGTCCTCATATTTCATCCGTTGGAAGTGCTGATTAGAGTCTATTAGTTCAACAACTCTCTTAGCTGCTTCTGCCTTCACCTTAGCGGCCTCCGCCTTCTTCTCTTAGGCGATGACATGTCTTTCGAACATGGTGATGTTCTTCACATTTGCTGTCCCCATGGTGGATAGCTCCTTGGTGACAACATCAAGCACCGAGGCATGCGCTCTGTCTTTCACCTTTCTTTTGGCGGCTTTTCTTCCAATGAGGCGGATCAGTGGTGTGTCTTCACTAGCAGGAGTTGTTGGTGTGTCGGGGGTGCTGGGGGAGCCGGATGTCTCACTCTCAGAGTACCCGCCCTCCTCATTGATCCGCAAGCGTTTAATGGCCACATCTGCAGATTGATCGCAATTGACCTCCCACTTCGGTTGGTATTTGAGTAGCACCCACCAATGCATCAAGTCGAACGGTTTGCCCACCATATCAGCGTATAGATCTTGGGCTTTCTGCATAATATCGTCCTCATTCGCCCCACTTGGGTTAGCTCGATAAGCCTGGCCCACACAAGTGGACCTGCTCGGTTCCAACGGGCATTGCAAACTTTCGCTCCTCGCTTCGTTGCTCCGTCGGGAGCGTGCTGGTTGTAGGCGTTTGCGATCTTCGTCCAGAACCCCGTTTTCTTTTGGTCAGCCCCAATTAGGGGGTTGGTGCTGACGTTGATCCACGATGTCACCAAGCGGCGATCTTCTTCCAATGTCCATTTCGAAGTCACGCTACCAGACTCATTGTGGATAAGGTTGGGTGGAGGGCGGGGTGTTGATGTGGTCGTATTAGTAGGTGCTGGTAGCTGATAAGGAGGAGGCATTGAACTGTAGGTGAAATTTGGAATTGGGGGGCCATGGATGGAAAAGTTTGGTGGTGCTTGAGGATATTGCATATGTGGGTATTGTTGAGGGTATTGTGGATGGTATTGCCAATTAGGAGGGTTTGGGACAATATTCATGTTGTTTACGGCATCCCGTTGTGAATTATCCCCAGTCAGTAAGTTGATAAAAGATTGAGGGTGATTGGGATCCATTTTATGGTGCACACCTACCAATTTATGAAAAAAAAAACATTGAAACACTTAATTTCTCACATATTTTACAAAACAACATAAAATATTCTAAACTCTAATTTGTAAACATTAGAATTCTAATTTCTAAACACGCTAACGTTTACACATTTCTCATCACACACATAATTTCTAACATATTTTCAAAACTAACAAACCATACAAATTTCGAAACATTTGAATTGTAATTTCCATACATGCTTACTTTTACTCAATTCTACTGACACACATAATTTGTAACATATTTCCAATGATTAAAGACCATATTAATTTCTCACATTCACACATTCAACTTCTAACATTGCGTAAACAACAACGAAATTAATTTCTCAAATCAAGCATTTAATAAATTGTAAGTAACAAATATTTCAATTCTTACCCTGCCAATATTTTTAATCCAACAAAAGATAAACAATTTACACACTACTTTTCTATCACGCATGTTGTAAAAGAAGACCAAAAATTATTAAATTTAGTAACATTCACACATTCAATTTCTCACATTTTGTGAACAATCACGTAATTAATTTCGACAATCAACCATTTAATAAATTGTAAGTAACAAATATTTCAATTGTGACACTACCAATATTTTTTACCATGTTGTAAAGAAGTACAAAAATTATTAAATTCTTACCCTACCAATATTTCCACAATCAACCATTTCATAAATTGTAAGTAACTTATTTTCTATCATGTTCTAAACAAGTACAAAAAAATAGCAAATTTTGATAGCATGTATTAAAATTCTAACTAACACATCTTTCAATTATTTTTAAGTGATTACATATTTCTAAGTCACAAATACTTCAATAGCTTCCCTACCGAATTTTGTTTTCCTATGAACAACACCATTTACGTACATATTTTATATCATGTTGTAAACAAGAACAAAAAATATTAAATTTGGTAATCATGCATTTAAATTCTAACTAACACATATTTCAATTATTTTTCCTCTTCAAGTGATTATATATTTCTTACCCAACCATTTTTTGTTTCTTTAAAAATAGAAACATTCACACATTCAATTTCTCGCATTTTGTCAACAATAACGTAATTAAATTATACAATCAACCATTTAATAACACATTCCATTTCTATCATAATATAATGAACAACAAAATTAATTTCCAACATCAAGCATTTAATAACTTCTATGTATCAAATTTTTGTAACAACTTATACCAAAAAAATAACAAATTTTACTTACTATCATTTAAATTCCAATCTCTTAAGTTCGGATTTCAGAAATTCCTAATATACTCACATTTCAATTTCTACTAATTCATTTTTTTTAACTATTTCAACATAAAAACAACAAAAACATTAAATTACCTACAATTGCCTTCACTTCACTTTAGTCTTCAACTTAATGAAAAACTCCAAAATATGTCTACAAAATTTCACAAAATAAAATATATTAGTTACAATATCAAACTAAAATTATTTATACAAAATTAAAACCAATTACATAACAATTATTATTTACTTACCCAAATTTGTGCTTATTGCAAATTGAATTTCTTCCAAATTTTCAACAAATCAAAATTACAAAACTAATGCAAAAATTGGATTTGAGAGAGTGAGAGTGGAACGAGGATAAAAAAATTTGCCCGGAAATTTCATGCATTTATAGACCAACATTCCCCCCCCCCCAAAAAACCCCCAAGTAACCGTTGCACATGATTCCCAGCAATTTTCGGCCCCCAACGGCATTTTCAGCCCACTTCCCCACACGTCAGGCTTGTGTAGCATTTTCCCTTTTTTTTCGTTTCCGTTCCACCAAAACGCATCACGTCGTTTAGCAGCCCTCACGAAACGGTGCGTTTTGCACCGCTACAGGACAAAAAAAAAACAGAACGGGGGGCAGGACGCCTGCCCGGTCTACCCCGCGTGTCCCGTCCCAGTTTCCCACGTTGCCAGACATCCCTCGGCAAGCGTGTGACACGTGGGCCCCACCCCTGCCCTGCGAGTCACTGCGCTGCTACTGCTCTCAAGACGATATGGATATGATGGGACATAGACACGGGACATATTGTCTGCCTTGGATCTTTATCATGTGTTTGAAATACTATGATGCACAAATTCTAACACGGTGACGTAGGTATGATAAAGCACAAATATGAGACATGATTAACATTCATATATAAGAGTACACAAACTGATACAATATGGCTATGACTATTAAAATATATAAAAATAAATTTAAAACTATCAACTATGAGGTAGATCTAATCTAAGCCAACACCACCAATAAATTGGGAAGGGAGGGGGAGAAAAAGTGGTTTTAAGAAGCTCCACAAGCCTACACAAGTAATGATAGCTTCTTGGACCCACTTGGTGTAGTCTTCAAGAAGTGATGTCTTAGAAAAGCTTCCTAACAGGTGTCTTGGAGAAGCTAAAAAAGGTGTTTTGAGTAAGACCCCCCTAAGAGAACCTTTGAGGCCAAACCTCTTTCCTTATGAGGATTGATACTTATGGTGCATCCCAAAATGTGTGAGAGGAGGGAACCCTTTCGATCTCAATCGAGGGGCCTAGATTAAGTGAGTAGCATCCTAATTAGGGGAGACTAAAAATTAGAATAAGAATGGAGGGGAGCTCTGAAGAAGGGAAAGCCATCTAGAAGGGACCAGATGTCATCGAGGCTCAAAGACAACAAACATTATTGAAGGCCTGTTTGTTGCGGACAACTCTCATTTGATTGGGGAGGGTGTATGTGAGTAATAGATAGGAGGGTAGGTTTACAACTTTTAGTCCTACAAAAAATTATTCAGAGCGAAGAAAGAGTTGATGAAGGAGGAAATGAGTGGTTATATTATGTGATTTAGTATCATTAATAAATATAGGGTTACGTCCATTTGAACCTTCAAAGAAGATGAACTTACAGACATTTAACTAGATTATTTTTTATTATTTTATGCCCAAAAGTTGAAACCAATGAATGAACTTATATGACGTTATAAAATGTGACGAACATGATTGACGACATGTCCAACATGTATCTTAAGTATTAATTTTCAGTTTTTGAACATTTTTCTTTTTCTTTAATATGGTAAATATATCCCTCTGTAGTATCGGTGTCTAACAAATAACGCAACACCATTAAAACTAGGGGTGACAAAATGAGCGAATTTGGACAACGACGACAAAATGGTTTTTGTTTTATTCATTGCTTTTACAAGTTTGCCCTTGCCAATTTGTAATTCCTATGTAAATTGTTTTGTGGTGTTGGTTTTAATCATTCTTCTTCATCGGCATGGTATGTTATTTGATAGCTGTTGATGTTCATGTTTCGTTGATACCATACAGTATATTCAAAAGTTTTTTCTAATAGAGCAATATTGTCTTTTAATAAATTTATAGTTATGAGATGAACTCGTTCTAGTAAGGTTGATAAATAGTTTAATTTATTTTTATAGTGATTTACTAAGTTATGTCTAATACTTCTGGATACTAAGTTAAATCAAAAGACCTTAAATAATTCCATGCTTTTTCTTGATTATAGTAATGGAGTTCTGGTAAATTAAAACTTTGTCCTGCTAAATAATTTTCATCTTTGTCCAACTTAGAGTTAGATTGTAATTTGTTTTGAAACATGTTCTTTTTAGTCGTACTGTAGTTAAACTTTGTTTTAGAGGTCAGTCTCTGATACTATTTGCAGGGGACGAGTGGTTTTTATGGAAAAAGCGGTAAAACCATTTGTTGAATTAATTAAGTGATTCACACAGAAAGGGTTTGTCAAATCTTTAAGGATGGTACTCGGATAATAAATTATCAAATGAAAATTCAAACTAAATATCATATAATTCTATTAAAGCGAAATTGAACCAAAGAAATTATACATTCAGGAGTTGGATCTGTCTTACTCCTTCGCGCTCGTCTTACTCCACCCTGACGCGAGACTTACCTACTCGTTCAGGCCTTCTCCTTTTCTCTCTAATATCGTTTCTTTGATCAAAGTTGTAATAACAGAACTATAGATACAAATTTTTGAGGAAAGATTTCTCTTTTATTTCATTGATAATTGTTCTCCTTTTCCTAAAGGGAGGAAATTAGAACATTTTCAGAGAGATTTCTTACAGAGGAAAGTTTCTTCTTCCAAATGTCGATGCCTTCTACTGAAATCGACTATCTATTTAAAAGGGAATGGGATGCACTATAACATAAGCGCTTACATCACGGGAATCTAAAGAGATAAGATTTTCAGCTCAAAAGATAAGCTTTACAGATAAGATTTCACTGTTCTTGATAGGGTTGCTTTATCTTCATTGTCTTATAGTGTCGGCAGAGATAAGAGTTGATAAGACTGTGGCCCCTTGTGTCTCACATGTTGACAGAGTACTTTATGCAAAAAAAATTTTCTTCTTTTCCCTGTCTTGCTCTGCTTTATAGAGTTCGGTAAATTTAGAGCGTACAGCTGGACTGCTTAGAAATTTCTTGGGCTCTAGTACATATCTAAAGTCAAAAAGTTGTTCATCTAATGAGACACTTTAAGCTCATTAAGTAGTCTCAAGAATGAGATTTTTGTCATAGTGAAGAGTTCATGCTCCTTTAGTCATTAAACGCTCACTCTGGCATTTAACAGCTAAAGCACCTGTGGATCGTTTATAGTAAATCCATCCTTGATCAAAATAAGAAAATTTATAGTGTTTTTTTTTCTCTGCAGCAATAGTAGGTAGTTGTGTGGTTGTTCCAGTTTTTGTCATATGAGAGATTTCAATTAAATGGATAGAGGGATAGATAGTTTCCGCATCTTTCTCAGGGGAAATAGCAAAAATGCGAAGGCAGATATAACATTTGCTAAATTGCTTGATGGCATGTTTAAAATTGGTTGGATAATGTTGAAGTTCAATGAGGCTTAAACTGGGATAGCAATAGTTTAAGTAACCATAGGTAAAGAGTTCAAATATCAAGTCAGGACTTGCTTTAGAAAAAGCAAGAATCCGTGGAAATAAAGAGTTCCTTATATTATAATAGAGTTCAGGTAATCCGGATGTTTTCTGATAAGCCAGAACGGTCGCTTCATAATAGTTCTTGTAGAAAGAGTCCGATAGATCAATAGTTCAAATGCCAGTATTGAGATTAACTGGTCTTGCAGCTAATAGCTTAACATTTAATTGTTGCTTCTGTTTCTCTTCTTCAGAGAGGGAGTATGAAACGTTTCCCTGATTTGGTCGAAATGAGAGTTCAGAGAGTTCATATTGGACTTTTTTTCAAATCCATCTTTGAAGAGTTCAATTTAAGCTATTCGATAGTTTGGTGGAAATATGTCGTTAATTCTCAAGCTTTTCCAAGACCAGCTCTGAGATCTACAACGATTTCCTCAATAACTTCAATTTTTTCGTTAACCGCTTCACAGTATTCATTCACATTAATAAGAATGTCTTCAAAGTTCTGAATTAGCTGGGTACTATCCACTTGTTCCATTGGAGTTTTGCCTTTGTCCGTTGAACTCATGTTCTCTTGTTAAATAGTCTGCAATAAAATTGTTTTTTCGTGCAACATGCTCATACACAGCATTAAACTAGGATAAAAATAATTGTCATCGATGTAATTTATGCATGTGAGGTCCATTGTCTAAAGCTTGTTTTACAAAAGTAGTTGCTGTTTGATTATCTGTTAAAACTTTAAATGGCTTAGGTAGCAAAAGGAGTCTCCATTTGGTAATTCCTCTAATAATTGCTAAGAGTTCCTTTTCCATAGTATTGTAATTTTCTTCTCGTTTAGAAAAAGTTCCACTATGATAACCATAAATTTCATTTAAATATGTTTTTAAAACTGCAGCCCATGTTTTGTCAAATGCGTCTGTTTGAAGAATTAAATTATCTTCAGGTTCCGGGAGTCTAAGACTGGGAAGTTGTTGGCATTCTGCTTTTAATTTTTTCACAATCTCTGTATGTTTTTCTGTTCAACCAAGAGTATTGTTTTTTCTGAGTAGACTTTGTAGTTCCTTTTTCTTCTTTGCTAAGTCTGGTATATAGGAACTAGCATAGTTTAATAGTCCTCAGAAACCTTGATTTTGTTTCTTTGTTCTCAATTGGTCTGGATATTCCATGATTTTTCTAGAGATATGTGGTTGTAGACTGATTCCATTAATGCCAACTTCAAAGCCTAAAAATTCAATTTTTTCTTTTTCAATAGTGGCTTTTTCTCACTAAGACAAATTCCTTCTTTAATTGCTGTTTCCAAAAATATATTGAGATGTTCTCGATGTTCTTCAAAAGTGTCTGAACTTATTAAGATATCATCTACATAGACAATAAGAAAATTGTTAAGATGTTTGAATACATCATCCATTCGTCGTTGAAAGATTCTTGGTGCGTTCTTTAGTCCAAAAGGCATAACAATCCATTCATAAAAGTCTTGAGGAGTACTACAACCTGTATATTTAATACTCGTTTCATCCATTTTTATTTGCCAAATTCCATATTTGCAGTCAAATTTTGAAAAGAATTTTTTGTTTTTCACAAGGTTGATTAATACTTCCTTATTAGGTAGAAAATAGTTATTTGTCTTTGTAAACTGATTTAGTTTTTTTATAGTTGATAACCATTCTAGCTTTTCCTCTTCGTTTTTCTGTTTCATTGAATACCAAAAAAGTTGGTGAAGAGTATGCTGCATTGTATGGTTTGATTGGTCTTTTTTCTAACAATTCTTTAATTTGGATAGAAAATTCTTTAATGTCTTCTTCAAAGTACAGCATTGGTTTTTCTTTTATATATATTTCTTGTGTTAATCCTATTTTAGCTAGTGGATGTTCAGGTTTCCAAAATTGTAATGGATTTTCAAAACAGATTCTTTTTTGTTTTTCTAATAGTTCTTCTTTCTTGATGATATTAACTGTAAAAATGGGTTTTTGTGCATGAATTTGAAAGGCGATTTGTTCATAACCATGTCCACTACACTTCGCGCGCACTCTGTATGGGTGTTTTAATGTGGGAATCTTTAAAGTGTGACCACATTTTGTTGTAAGAGAAACAGTATAAGGAGTTTGTGTAAATTTGACAAACTGTTTTAGGAAATCATTTCGTAATAAGATATCATCACCAGAGTTATATTGTAAAACCGTGGGTATGGTAAGGATTTTGTTTCCTAAGATGATAGAAACATTGTGGTGAACCAAATCCAAATAGGTGGGGATAGGATGAACGCCTTTGATTCTAATTTTACGATCATTTGGGAGTTTATCCCAGTTGGGAAGTAAAAAGTCTTGAAAGAAAGTTACTTCAAATCCTGTGTCAATCAAAGCAGTGGTAGTAATGTCCAATTCTTTAACAGTTACATCAATATAGGTGAGGATAGGTATCTCGAGTTGCTTCATAGTCAGTCTAAAATAATTGTAGTGTGTTGATTCACAAGAGTTATATGAGTAGGACCAATCTCATAGTTAGTATATTGATCTAGGAAGTTCATTCCCAAGAGTATATGATAAAATTCATTTTTAATAGAATGATCAATATAACAATCAAATTCTAATAATGTAGAATTGGGAATTTTCATCATTATTCTGGATATTTGAGTGAGAGTTGCTTTTTGACCATTATAGGTAACAAAGTTATATTTGTGAGTGGTTGAGACTGCAATGGGTAATGGTATACAATGGCTTTGAGATGAGCCAGTGTCTATTCAGATTTTATTTGAAATCCAGGTTTGTTCATTGAAATAATCCAGTTTAACTTTGTAGGTACTACTTTGATTAGTTGTTATCAAAGGAGTTTTGGGTCGAGGGATAATTGTGGTACTATAGCTTCGTGTTAAAACAGGTTGATTGGCTACTCTTATACCTCTTTCTGTATAAGAAAGTCTAGGTGCTTGATAACTAGTTGATGCTTCATCTTCTTCCACTAATTGAAAGTTTGTTAATGTAGGTATTTTGGCTTCTTGCATTGGAGGAGAAATGATGGTACTGATAGTTTGAAAGATTGGATCAACAGTTATTTTACTTGTTTGTTTAAAATCTTTTATTGGAAAGTTTGTATTGGAAAATATGTATAATCCTCTGTAATAAAAGGATAATGCATTATTTTCTGGTTGTAATCCAATATCTGTTAAGAGTTTGAATTGCAAATTTAAGGTGTCTTCTATATTTTTACTTTGAAGAGTTACCGAGTAATTCGGGTAGCATTCAAAAATATATTTTTTGTAAATTAAATTTCCTTGTAATGTTCCTAAATGGCTATTCTGAATATTTCGAAATCTTTGATCATGTAATGATAGCATAATAGGTGAGTTGATACCTTCTTTAAAGCAAGCGTTTACAACCATTTGTATTCCTTGTAAACGTACATACTTAATGAGTTTTCTATCTTTAGTTGGAATTTCTGATAAAAATTTATCAATTATTTCTCGAGTCAGTAATCGCAAGCGAATGTTTCCTTGTAAATGTTGAATTTTAAGTGGTTGTTCTGTAATGTAAAGCTTAAAATATCTTATCAATTTTCATGCTAGAAATTCATCAGCACAGTGTTGTGAAAAAGACGTTTATCGACCTTACCAGAATGCTCTAAATTTACCGAACTCTATAAAGCAGAGCAAGACAAGGAAAAGAAGAAGATTTTTCTTGCATAAAGTACTCTGTCAACATGTGAGACACAAGGGGCCACAGCCTTATCAACTCTTATTTTTGCCGACACTATAAGACAATGAAGATAAAACAACCCTATCAAGAGCAGTGAAATCTTATCTGTAAAACTTATCTTTTTAGCTGAAAATCTTATCTCTTTAGATTCCCGTGATGTAAGCGCTTATGTCATAGCGCACCCTATTCCCCTTTAAATAGATAGCTAATTTCAGTGGAAGACATCGGCATTTGGAAGAAGAAACCTCCCTTTGTAAGAAATCTCTCTGAAAATGTTCTAATTTCCTCCCTTTAGGAGAAGAAGAACAATTATCAATGAAATAAAAGAGAAATCTTTCCTCAAAATTTTGTATCTATGGTTCTGTTATTACAACTTTGATCAAAGAAACGATATTAGAAAGAGAAGGAGAAGGTCTGAACAAGTAGGTAAGTCTTGCATTAGGGTGGAGTAAGACGAGCGCGAAGGAGTAAGACAGATTCAACTGCTGAAGGTATAATTTTTTTGGTTCAATTTCGTTTTAATAGAATTATATGATATTTAGTTTGAAGTTTCATTTGATAATTTATTATCCGAGTACTGTTTTTAAAGACTTGACAGATCCTTTCTGTGTGAATCACTTAATTAATTCAACAAATGATTTTACCGCTTTTTTCATAGAAACCACTCGTCCCCCTACAAATTGTATCAGAACCTGACCTCTAAAACAAAGTTTAACTACAGTACGACTCAAAAGAACATGTTTCAAAACAAATTACAGTCTAACTCTAAGTTGGACAAAGATGGAAATTATTTAGCAGGACAAAGTTTTAATTTACCGGAACTCCATTACTATAATCAAGAAAAAGCATGGGATTATTTAAGGTCTGTTGATTTAATTTCAGAAGTATTAGACATAACTTAGTAAATCACTATAAAAACATAGTAAACTATTTATCAACCTTACCAGAACGAGTTCATCTCATAACTATAAATTTATTAAAAGACAATATTGCTCTATTAGAAAAAACTTTTAAATATACTGTATGGTATCAATAAAACATGAACATCAATAGCTCTCAAATAACATACAATACCGATGAAGAAGAATGATTAAAACCAACACCACAAAACAATTTTAGAAATTACAAATTGGCAACGGCAAATTTGTAAAAGCAGCGAATAAAACAAAAACCACTTTGTCGTCGTCGTCCGAATTCGCTCATTTTTCGACGCCTAGTTAAAACGTATAGTTGAAATATATATTGAAAACTAAACTGAATTAT
>JACYFF010031959.1:26122094-26168792 GCA_017589665.1 Selenicereus undatus
TATATATATATATATATATATATATATATATATATATATATATATATGTATATATTTGTAGTCGTTGATGAATGATATATAATGAGGACACCGACCTATTTATGTGCATTGAACAATGTTTCATAATTAGCTTAGCTGAACCAAAAGATGGATAATAATGTACCTCTGTGTGCTTAATTTACTAAGAATATATATTCTTATCTTATTTATATTTTATATGTTATAAAACTAAACATGCATCATGTATATAATGACTTTAAAATACAGAATTAGGGGTACATATTGTAATTCATTTGCACATTGTTGTTCTCAACATGCAACCTGAAATCATAGAACTCTTACTGTTTTGCTCACGGACAAAAGGGGGATGGAGATAACAGATGAACAAAATCTGGGCCATAGCAAATTAGTAGATGATAATTCTGATATCTTAAACTCAGCAACATATTGTACCCATCTAACCCTAATTTTAATTGAGGAAACGATTAACTTAGCAACAAATTGATTTAAATCCCACAAGAACTCCAAGAATAATTTCGAAAACACTCGAATCAAAACCAAGAAATTAACAGAATTGAAAGCAAATCGTACCTAACCCTCAAAGGGAGCGGTTGTCGACAGATCTGGAACTGATGAGAGCAACCACCTACCACAGGGGGACGCGCGACTTAGGTAATTAGTGGAAAGAATTTAAGCAAGCCCCCATTGTCGTCACTCACCACTCACCAATTCCTTGCAAACTTCAAATTTTGCTATTGGCTGAGATGAGGAAGGACAGTGAATTGAATGAAGAGCTAGCTACCTTTTGTAGATAGAAGTAATGAACTAACCAGTTTGGACAAAGAAGCACGGTGCCATTATTATCTATGAGAGATCCCGCCATGGCCCTGCACCAACGGGACGACTCATGCGCAGATCTAGAGATGCTTGCCCTTTCGATTCGCCTTCACTGTGATGAATGAGGAGCCCTCGATCAAGAATTGAAGTTAAAGCTGCACAGTACTAACTCAAGCGAAGAGATAAGGCGTGGCTTCCGACAATAAAGCAAATCAACGTGTGCTGTGGGTTTTATCAACGATAAAGCAAATCAATGCCTATGGGTTATCACAACTTGCCGACTTTTCTTTTTAAAAAAAAAAAAATTGTAGTCACGTGATGAAGTGGTGTTGATTTGTATATTTCGTTGGAAAATTTTTTCTCCTCAAAAATTCCATCTAAATTAGATATACATTGTTGTAGTGGAGAGATGGAGAGAAGGAAAAAGATGATGTATACAAAAGGGTGAACAAAGCTAATTTGGAAAATTAGAAGTTAAGAATAGCTTTTTTAAAAAAAAAAATTTGTTCCACTAATACACGTAGGACTCCACCACCGCCACATCACTTCTCCGTCGAGTCCAACTCGATGGTTGTATACTCAAATAATTTCCTTCAAAGTTCAGGTCACCGTTAAGGATTTCTTAAGTTTAGTTTTTTATCTTCCACCAGCCCCTAAGTTCGGATTATTAGATTCCAAAAACCCTTTTTTTAATTATGCTACCAATGTATAAAATTTGTAAATATCTTATGAACACAACATTTACATAAATATAAAAACATAATATAATGACGGTAATTACATTTGAGTTTCAATATGAACAATATATGTTATTATAGACGGAATAAGTGACTATACATCTAAAATTATAATACAAAGCTTTTGTTCATGTTTAAGCATGAAGTATATATTAAAACTGTCAAACTGTATGCAACGAAAGCATTATAGCTATTTCATCCTTAAGTTTATCAACGACAATTTTGTTGCTATCATTATACAATTGAACATTTGGTGGTTGTTTCAAATTTGGTTCCCTTACTGAGATTAATATGCGCTTGTTATGCAAAATAATAAAATTGGGCAGAGTACAACAAGAAACAACTATCATTCCAGTTCATTACTCGAAAATGATCATTTTTTTAATTTTCGGTTTACTTTATTAAGTTTATGATCTATTCATTTATTTTTAATTATGGGGTTGAATATATTTTGCTGTTATGTAACAAACTTAGTTAATGGTTTATTTCAATAAGTTTATTATTTTAATATTATTGTTTCTCATCCAAAATGTTGTTAGTAAAACAAGCATATTTCATTCCAATTATATTAAGAAATATTTTGTTTAGTGATGGTGTCAAATTTTAGTCGTAAATATGACTAATATATCATAATTGTCACAAATTATACTATACAATTCTTCAATATTTCAACAACTACTTACATCTATCCTTACAACTCTTTACTGCTATTTACATCTTCTTACAATTCCTTACATCTTCTTACAACTCCTTACATCTTCTTACAACTTTTTACAACTTTTTACAACTCTTTACAACTTCTTATAGTTCCTTACATTTTCTTACAGCTTACAGTTACGAAATAGAACATGCCCTATATCATCCATATATATTATACACATGGGAGTTCATATCATATCATATCATATCATATATCATATATCATATATCATATATCATATTTCATATCATATATATAATATAAAATTGAATGTGTTGCGGGATGAATGACATTTGGCACAACATCAATGGTCAAGTGGTTTTTAAATTTTTCCTTTTTCCTTTGAAGTTGTGTAATTAATACAATAAATCACAATAAGACAATCTTCCTAACATATGTATACTATGACTTTTGAAATCACAATACAACAATGTTTGTGCAATTTAATTTCACAAATATCTTTTAAACTTTTTTACTTGCCATATTCAATCATAAATGAATATCCACATGAACTGCGAATTTCTCTTTCTCACTTTTTTTTGGTTTTTTTAATTATTTTTTTCAGAAGAGCCATAAAAACAAATGAAACTTGCATTGTAATTTATGAAAAAATTTGTCACAACATCATTGGTCAAGTGATTTTTAAATTTTTTCTATTTCCTGGGGAGTTGTATAATTAATACAACAAATCACAATATGGCAATCTTCCTAACATATGTATACTATGAATTTTGACATCACAATACAATAATGTTTGTGCAATTTAATGTCACAAATACCTTTTTAAACTTTTTTGCTTGACATAAATCGTAAATGAATATCCACATGCACTATGAATTTCTCTTTTTCACTTTTTTTGTTTCTTTAAATTATCTTTTTCAGAGGAGCCATAAAAACATGTGAAATTTGGATTGTAATTTATGAAGCACTTCAAGTGTTCCCAAGATCATATATGGGCCATGGGTTTTCCCATGTAGAAACCCAAGTTGGGAATGACGATGTATAATACTGTATTATAGACTGCATTCTTACACATTGCATGATACTGAATTGGGTTGTTTTGGATGTAATTGTTATTAAGGTGCAATACTGTATTATAGACAAACTGCATCTTTAGATCTTTACCATAGCAGCTCGGTTAGAGTCAGGCTTGCCACCAACAGCTAAATGCTCCTAAAGTCTCATACCCTAGGTCAATGGAACACTTATCCAAAATAAATAAAAAAAATCATGGAGCATAAGTGATGATACTAATGCACATTGATAATAGTCATATGCTTATACAGTGATAGGTTACATATTAGTGATCTCAAGTGAACAAAAAATTATGACATATATAATTTTTCGAGTGGTAAACTGTTGCATAATGAAGCTAGGTAAAGCAAGGGTCATCAGTTAACAAAGTAGTTACTAATCAACACCTTTATTAAAATTTGGCGGTTATAGAAAGTCAAACAAATCAATTGATAATAATAAGTTACTGATCCGAAAAATATAATTTTCCTGGGATGACCCTCGCGCCTCAATCATAGGTCAGGTCAATCCGACATAATGGGCCCTAGCAGGAACCTTGGGGCTCCAACCAAGGGCCTAAGCGGAGCGAGCAGTCTAATAGTCCATTTAGAGAGTCTCCAGCACGAAATTATCATTTTACCCTTTGCTACAGGGGCTATAAATACTCACCTACCTTCCTCGGAAAAAGGAAAATTTTGGTTCTCTGGCACAATTTTCTGTACTTCTTACTTTCTCTCTCTTTACTGCTTTTACCTTTCATTGGGACCCTCCATGGACCTGACCGTCGGAGAGGCGCTCCCCGGACCACAACCCGGGGGTGCCCTTTTTGCAGATAAAACATACGAGAAAAAGGACGTCAGCTGCTTCGCATGTACCATCACATAAGCCCGCTCTTTCATCCCACGTCATCAACAACAACACCCCAAGAATTTGAGAAAACAGTTACAATAATAATATCAAATAAACATAATTACTATTTGATTTGATTAGACTTCCCCCTAATTCATCTTGTGAAGTTGTGAAACTTAGGGGTTTACTGAAATTGTTGTATAATGAGGTTGGGTATAACAGTCGTCATTCGTTAGCAAAATAATTACCAATAATCACTTTTATTGAAGCTTTGCAATTATAAAAATCCAAGCAAATCAATAAATAATAATAAGTTAGCCAAAAAAATAAACCTAATACCAAACTAACATAATTAAAGTTTAGGTCAAGCAGGGGTCATCAGTTAATAAAGTGGAAAAAAAAATAATAAGATATATAATTCTTTGAACCGTAAATTATTGTATAATGAAGCTAGGTAAAGCAAGGGTCATCAATTGATAAAGTAATTACCAATCCACTTTTATTAAAGTTTGGCGGTTGTAGAAAACCAAGCAAATCAATAGATAATAATAAGTTAAAAAATAATAATACCAAACAAATATAATTACTATTTGATTGGAGTTCCCCTTAATTCATCTTGTGAATTTGTGAAGCTCAATGGCATTCCTAGAAGGTTCACTTCTTTCTTCAAGAGGAATAGTTTGAAGCCAAGTTGTTGCAACTAGCTGTATAGACTCAAACTTGCCAGTAGAGCTTGTTTTTCATAGTGCTTCACCCACTCATTGAAGGACTCTTCATCAAAAACCTCAGATCTTAATCCATGAATGGGAAAAAATGGCTACATATTATGTCAATAACGTGAGAACATGATAACGAATCAAGAAGAAAACTGTGGAATAATTTGGCACAAAATAAAGCCATTATAGTGATTGTTTGATTCAATTTGTTTCTTGGACTTACAGCTAAGCTCATGAGATTCTCCTTGAGCATTTTCCTAACACAAGAAAGCAAAACTTTCAAGTAGCTTTACTTTTATATTTGTATGCACCTCCAGCTTTGAGAAAATTGGCAAGGTTCATACCACGTACGGACCAAATTGTTGAATAATAAGGCTGAGCAAAGCAATGGTCATCCATTAGCAAAATAATTATCAGTTAAACCACATAATAATAATAATAATAATAATAATAATAATAATAATAATAATAATAATAATAATAATAATAACAGTAATAATAATAATAATAATAATAATAATAATAATAATAATTCCAAATAAAATAAAAAGAATAACAATAATATCTTCTATATAAACCCAATTAGGCAATTAGTCCATCAAAAGGATACACTTGCCTCTAAACTTTTCTAGCTTCGATCAAAGTCCTTATTTTTTTGCTTCAAATACGATGGCATCCTCATCCTCATTGTAAGTAATATATGTGTATTCCCTACTATACAAAAGAAGCAAGTACATCTTTGTTAGTCTTAATACATATATGTACATTAATCATCCCCCCTGCATTCAGGAACAAATCTAAACAAGCTATCAACAACTACACATTTTTGAACAATTCAACCACGGAAATGGAAGACTGGAAAATCAAGACTAGAGTTGTACGTTTATGGACAGTTGTAAACGCCCGAAGGAAGGGAGAAATTATAAGCATCGAGATCGTTCTACTTGATGAAAAGGTAGTAAGTTGTATTCACTTATCAAATAGTTAAAGTCGTTTTGATTTTTAGAATATCTTAAATCTCCATTCCATTTTTGTTCCTACAGTCTAATTACAAATATGCAATAATTAAAGGAAGTTTTGCTCATAGATATTGAGGCCGTATATATTTATTTACAAACTTCAAGGTTGAAAGAAATAAAGACAATTATCGTGTGGTTAGTGATTGCAAATTAATGATTCACTTTTTCCCAAATACTATTGTGAGGGCGTTTTAGACAACTGTGCCAATAGTCCAAGGGATATGTTTGAGTTGGTTAATTTTGAGAAACTTCATCTTCGTATGAACAACTACTCCATAATAACAGGTAACATTATTAATTTTATATGTATTCAGATCATTTAAATAATTTTGAGAACAAAAAAAATTGTAAGTCATTAACTTAAAAGCATCAAAGTCAAATTATGCAACAAAATTATATTTGAATTACTATTTATTTTTAAATGAAAAATTAGTAATTACCCATGCCCATGCAAGCATGACATGTACACTAGTTCCCATATATAACTAGACAAAATTGACAGCTAGGTAGACAAGTATTAAGGAAAAAAAAAAAAGGTTAAAACCTACGCCACCACCTAAAAAAATACAAACTGAAAATCTCTCACAACCGCCACTAACAAGCTTCTCTTTTTGGGTTTCTACTCCATTGTAACTCAACCTCTTCTTTCTCCAACTTTGTACTCTGCATCTCCCGAGCAATTACGTGGAATTGCACTTCAGCTTCACGCTATTAAGGAAGATCTTAAGGAATCAAGAGCAGTAAAAAGCAGTATATTTCAGCTTGCAACGATCATCCATGGCAGAAAGTGCAGAAGATACGAATAAAGAATATGATAAAGCACCTCAAACAACAGTCAATGACAAAGATAGAAGGCCATAAGGAATTACAGTCACATACGAGCCAAAGCACCAACTAGAGATTTGGTTAATTATTAGAAGAATTCAGAAGAGTTTCAATTTAGGGTTCAATGCTTGATTTCATGGCATTGATTCTGCATTCTAAGCATTGGTTGAAATCAATGAATAATTTCAATTAAAATATAGTTAAAATCGTTGATCTAAGCATTGGAGAGTGTTCCTTCTTGCCAACGTACCAGAACCGGACCAGACTGGCTGGTTCAATCGTGAACCGGGCAATAGTCCGGTCTGTTCACTAGCAATAAATCAGTGCCATATTGAGCCGGTCAAGATCCGATTCAACCACCGGTTTACACTGTTGGACTAGGTACTTGAATTGGTTCAAGACCCTCTCATGTCTTTATTTTTGTTTTTTGGTACCATTAAAAAAATTACAATGTGTTCGTAAAGAGCTTTGAATCCCAAACCTCTACCTACTTTAAAGTTCTTCTTGGGTCTTCTACCAAGTGAGCAACACAACTTTTGTACTACATGTTCACTTGCAAATTTATTTCTACTTGTTTAAGTTCAAAATTTACTTATATAAATAACAAATTATTCATAATTTAATAAAATATGATAAAACGGTTTTATCCGGTCTAACCGGTTGGATTGATCCAACCATTGACCTACTAACCTTATCGGTTCACTCACCGACTCAGTTCTGACAACCTTGCTTCTCGCGACTCGGCGAATCATTGCCTCAACCCCAGATACAATCATCACCTGCACCTCCCTACCACCATCTTCCAATCGAGATCTTATACTGCTGGAATTCTAATCCCTTCACAATTAATTCCACCTGACAGCAAGCTTATCTCATAAGGTAAACAACCCACTTGCAACAACCACTTCGATGCCAACCGTGCCTAACTTACTAGAGTCTTGACTGCAGTAGTCGCAGCACTCATCATTACGAGCTACCCATATCCATCCACAGTAGTGTCCCGTATAGATAGCAACAGCCCACTTTACCTTTTCGTCCACACTCACTCTTCCATCTACACCTACTCTCGCTTACCTTCCATAACAACCATGAAACAAAGCTCTATGCTCCATCCAAAGAAAGATCCAGTTTACCATCTACAGCCACCTAGCCCAGAAGAGATTGATGAATGGACACACTCAGTTGTTGGACAATTTGCCGACACCCGTCACTTCTCACTGGATGAAGTTCGTGAGGCTATTAATCTCTTTTGGCGCAGCTGGGGGTTCATCGCAGTAAGAAAGAAAGACCAGTACTTCCAGTTTAAATGCTCTGACCCCTAAGATTGTGATGCACTCATCCAACTTGAGTCCCTGGCAATTAGAGGTGGCCTCCTAGTACTGCAGCGTAGCCCGGCGGAGCAACCTATGTCTCGATGGCGCTTCACATATACAACTCTATGGGTGCAAATCCACAACGTCCCATCACTATAACACAACTCCACTATAGCACTTGGTTTAGCTCGGTTGATTGGTGAACCCATTGATGTTGGCTTCCAAGGGGGTCGCGCATTATCAAAGGCTTTTCTCGGGTTCGAGTCAGAGTTGATCTTACCGCCTCACTCACACTAGGTGCCTACATTACGGATGGCAATGAAGTATTTTGGGCCCTGTTCAGGTATGAGAACGTGTTTCACTTTTGCAAATGTTGTGGGAAAATCGACCATCGTGAACAAACTTGCACCACCCCTGTACCCATTGCCTCAATGATCTTAGACCAAAATTATGCTGCCTTCGAACTTAGGCAAATCCCTTTAGTTTGTAGCTATCGTCGGCATTACTTTTCAAACCGCATCCGAGCCTTCCCAAACACACCCAACTATCTAACCTCAAGAGTTGAAATTCTTGAACCTGGTTTCCCAGACTACGGACCGGTCCTTGTATATGCCTATAGGGAGGGAGTCCTGGCAAAAATTGACCCGACCCGAAAATTCGACCTGAACCCGTCCGAAAATTTTGGGTTTTGAACACGATTTTCTCGATCCGAACCTAAAATAAACCGAATATGAAAAACCCGCAAATTAGCGGGTCAAACCCGACCCGAACTTGAACCCGCCCGCTTGATCCGAACATTATATCCTTAGTTTTTGATTTTTCTCTAATTTAACTTCTTAACAATAATGGTTAGTCATTTTTATCGAATAGTTTAAAAAGACATTTTATAAGTATTGCATCTATTTACAAATTGAACAATAATAACCTCATTTTTTGTTCTCCATTATTTGAACATAATATCATACATAACTTTTAAATGAAAAATGTTAAAAATGGTTATAAAATTGAGTGAAATAACTATCTAATCTTTTAAAAAAGGTTAATTCAAAAGAAGATAAGCATTAGATATGCACAAGTCATACCATTATATACTTAGTAAAACAAATATGTCTAATTATTTTTTAAATTAATTAATTTGTATAATTTAAAATTTTGATGTTATAACTGCAAGATAATATCTTGTACTTCTTTTATTCAATTTTATTTGGTTCTCGTTCTAACTAGTTTTGAACTATGATGCTAGTGGTATAGTTGTATTCGTATTAGGGTCGACCATTTAATAAAGTTTTACCTAATTGGACATTTGTAGGTTAGTTAATAAAAATATTAAATTATTAAATAGGTTATTCACGATCAAACTCCTACAACCCATTAAAATACTCTAGATGGGTTGCCCCATAAATGGCTGACCCGCTATTGACCTTCTTTCAATGTAAGGGTCGATCAACTCAAAACCAAGTGGGGCTTGATTCTTTGCCCATCCATATAAGATGTTCATATATTATAATAAAAAAGTTTAAACATTTTTAGTATTCTTTTGAGAAATTACAATTATCATGCATTTTCATTAAATACCGACAATTTTGAGTAATAAATTATTAGAGTTTTTGATTTTGAAAAAAAAAAAACTCATAGAAAAGGCGCTTTCAATCCGTTGGGTTGATCCGAAATCCGTAAAACCGAAATACACTCACCCGTATTTTACCCATACCCGAAATACACCCGATCAGTATTTTGCTCGAACCCGAATACATCCGACCCGTATTTAACCCGCTTGCCCGAATTGATAGGTCTCGGAGGGACCATCTGAAGGGGACGACTCGAGTAGTTCGAGTGAAGAACAACTGAGTCATTGCCCTACTCAAGGATATGATTCTGGAGCATACTCTATGAGGGGTGCGGGATAGAGTCATCCAGTTCGAGCCGGCAATTTCTTGTGTGCTCCCGAGAGCACATACTCTCGTTATCCACGTATAAATATATTTCACGCGTGTATTTATCATATATTTATTTTCTTAGTATATATTTGATGATGTGGCTCGTAGGAGCATATGCTCCCAGGAGCATGATAGACGTATTGGTTCGAGCCCCTAGCTCGGACTCATCACGTAGTAACTTCTTCACGTCCCAACATGGGTTCTTTGGGCACAACGTGCATGGACATCCGACAACCCTTCCAACTCAAGGGCCCGTTGTCGAACACAATAATTGCTCTCATGCTGAAAATTCATACTCGCGAACTTTGGGCGCGTGTCAAATACTCCTCATAATAATCAAGCAACAAGCAAATCCCTATCTGTACTAAGAATTTGAGCAAGGCTATACTGACACGTTCCCAACCAATAGTCTTAAACGCCTTCGGCTAGATACTCCGTGGACCAAATCATGAACTAAACAAGGAAGAGCACTACGTGACCAAAAGGTCCCAACTAGCATCATTATGGAGGAAGAAATCCAACTGCCCACTCATCAATCCTCTCCAACCGATCCAATACACACAACCCACCACCCAGCTATGATAGTTCTGGCGGTACCACACTCGGCTAACCATGTAGAGAAGAATGACGATCATATCCAAGCTGATCACACCAAGGGTAAGCGCAAACTCCATTCTGAAGACTCAGGTGCACAATTCCTATGCCTATATCCTACTCATTCCATTATTTAAGTTATTGATTATTATACTATGAGCCACGACCCACATATTGAAAATAAAATCCTGAAGTTAACAGCTCGCAGTGATGTTTCTTACTCCATCCAAAGCATTTTATTATCATATTTATCTCATAACCCTTTGTCTCAGGTTAAGGAAGCAAATGGGGTCCCAAAGCCTGGAACTGTAGGGGATTAGGAAGTAACGCAGATGACCCTACAATTTCTTTTTTGTTTAAAGTAGTCCACCTATATCAGCTTGAGATTTTGTGTTTGTTTGCAACCAAGACGACGGTAGACAAAGCCACTCATGGGCTCCATATTTTGGGATTCCCAAATAGCATGGGAGTTGATGCAGATGGATTTATAGGTGGAATATGGTTGGGCTGGAAGAATAACGTAGACTTGACTGTAAAATATTATTGTAAAACTTATGCGTGGTGTAATCTAAATACTATGCATATTTTGTCAAATATATCCTAGGATGCTTGTGTAGGCACTAACAATTTATTCGTGCCGTACCAAAATAAAATTTAATTAATTAATTGGGCCAACTCTTTTAATTAATTTAATCAAGCCCACAGACTTGCAAATCAAGCCCAAAATGAAGCCCAGATGACTACTAAGTCCGGGTTTAGTTAAAATTCGAGTCAAAGCCCAAACCGAGGCTCAAGACGACTACCAAGTCAAGCCACGACCTAAAGCCCGAACGACGTTCAAGTGATGGTGCGGTCGAATTCAAAGTCAAAAGGTCAAAGTCAACATCGACTCACAACTCAAACATAAAAAACGACTCTCAAGTCAACGTTCGGTTAAAGTTCGAGGCGACTTCCAAGTCAATGCTCTGCTCAAGCCCGGGAGACTCCAAAGTCACAGTCAAAGTCGAACAAACGAAAGTCAAAATAGTCTAGAGTAAAGCCTAATTAAAAGGCCCAAAACCCAGGTCAAAGCCCAAAACCCAAGTCAAGGCCTGTCTTGACTTTCAAGGGGGAGGTTTTCCTATAAATAGGTTTCTACCCCACTTTATTCAAGGTTGGAAAATCCATCTTTGAGAGAGAAAGAATCAGAGGATTTTGTATCCATAGATATTGTATCCCATTCAAATCAATTGAATTCTATAAAAATTCAATCTTTGTAATTTGTGATTACAAATTTGGCACGTTCGGTGGGACATCTCTACCTCTGATCTCTTTATCTTAAAAATCAAGTCTTTCAAGTCACAAGAACATCATCTTCAACGAAGACATGACTACAAAAAACGTTGCTGCGCAAACTTCAAAGAAGAAGAGCACAAGACCTCTTTCGCGCACATCATGTGGAGTGAGCGTCACTTCTAGCAAGTGCGCGCGCATAATGAGCACCAGAAGTATGGCGAAAGCTGCTGCGCCGATTGCTCCTGGGCAAACTGCGCTGCCCCCACCCAAACTCCAAGACTTGAAGACGCGGCAAAAGGCGTCCTCTTGGATGGGTGAAATTCAAAGCGTCCAGCTTCAATATCTAGTCTGCAAGGTTGAAGACTACTACAATAGTAACTCTTCTTCGCCCTCACCGAAGGGGGCGCGCATGTCAGAGACTGAAGTTGAGTCCACCAAAACTGTTGTCATGCCAGCCATGATGACAAGCACAACCACTTTGGAAGAGGAGATGGCTAACATGAAAGCCATCCCAGAAAAACTCACCAGGGACAACGAAGAAAAGGAAGCGCGCATTAAGCTTTAAGAAGAAAAGATTGCTAAGCTGACCAGGAAGTTAGAAAAACGGTTAGCTCAATCTTCCACAAAGGACTCAAAAAGTGAGGACTCAAAAAAAAATGTCCATCCACATTGAAGTCTCTGACAGCGAGAAGCAGTCAAAGAAAGCCCCCCCTAAACATGTCAAGTCCTCTGGATCAATGACCATTGAGCAAATCCAAGACTTGATAGCAAATGCTGTTAGGGTGTAGCTAGGTGAAGGTTCGCACAAAACTCACTTATACAGCAAATCTTACACTAAGAGGGTGGATGCTCTTCGCATGCCCTACGACTACCAACCCCCCAAGTTCCAACAATTCGATAGGAAAGGCAATCCAAAACAGCGTGTCGTGCACTTCATTGAGACGTGCAACAATGTTGGGACTGACAGTGACCTTATGGTGAAACAGTTCGTTAGGACATTGAAAGGTATTGCCTTTGACTGGTATACCGACTTAGAACCTGAGTCCATTGATAGCTGGGAACAAATGGAGCAAGAGTTCCTCAACAGGTTCTACAGCACTCAACGCGTTGTCAGCATGACTGAGCTAACAAATACAAAACAGTGGAAGGACGAGCCAGTTCTTGACTACATCAACCGTTGGCACGCACTTAGCCTCGAGTGCAAGGATCGGTTCTCTGGAGTGTCCGCTGTCGAAATGTGCACCCAAGGCATGCACTGGGACTTGATGTACGTCCTACAAATGAGCAAACCTAGGACTTTTCAAGAATTGGCGACCAAGGCGCATGACATGGAGGTGACGATAGCTTGTCGTCACACGAACCTTCTATTCTACTGAATCAAAGAGGGACAAAGTTGAGTTCGAGAAGAATGTTAACTTTTCTAAGGGCATGACCAAAGAAGCGATGTCCACCTCTACAAGTAAGCCAATTCGCACTCTGGAAAAGCCAAAACTAGAGGGCAAGAAGAGCTCGTCGTTCAAGGTTGTATTAAATAAGCGTCCCACACTAAAAGAACTTCAGGAAAAGAAGTATCCATTTCCTGACTCAGATTTGTCAGGCATGCTAGATGACTTACTCGAAAAGGGTGTCATCGAATTGCCCGAGCCAAAGCGCACAGAAGAAGTTGGGAGGACTGCCAACCCTAAATACTATCGATACCATAGAATCGTTAGTCACCCTCTTGAAAAGTGTGTTACACTCAAGGAACGCATCATGCGACTGGATGAGGAAGGGATAATCATTTTAGTTTTGGATGAAATAGCAGAAGTTGGCCACTTCACAGTGCAAGAGGCTGGTGAGTCAGATTCTGAAATGGATCATGTTGAAGTGCTAGAGGGCTCAGAAGAATGCTTCATAAAAAGCTTCTTTGATAGTGTGGCTGTCTACACAACCTCACGTTTTGAAATTGACAATGACGAGATAAATGAAGAGCAGAATGTCCCTCATGAAGAAAGTGGTGATGACAGCATCCAGCCATAACAACGGAAAGAAAAGAATGAGATGACAATTCCAGTCTCGTCCGTCAAGCAAGCAAATGTTGCGGCAAATTCAGTGGCGCCAGTCTTCAAATGTACAAATCCTAAAAGTGCAACTAAGGTTGAACGCAAATTCAATGAAGCAAGTTGTTGCGTTCTTAAAGAAAAAGGTGTGCTTCCAGTTCATAGGGCGAACCCAAGCAAATGGACCGAGGCTTTTCTCCTTGGTTTTGTTGCCCCTTCTAAAGGCTCGCTCCAAGAAGACGGTGTGCTGTCAAAGATGCGCATCAACGATGGGTGTAATCCTAATGTGCACAAGTTAATGAAGACGTCCAACTATGACTTCAGCCAGCCAATGTCTTTGGGTAATGAGATCGAAGCTAAGCCCTACGGATTTGACAGCACGCAAAGGGTCGTACAAAGTCAAGGGGGCAGCTCTGCAACACCTAAAGCCGGTCTTAGCTACGGACCGCCCCAACCTGTGAGGATTTTGGGACGGCGTAAGGACAAGCAAGCCCTCACGCAATATATCACAGCTGAAGAGGTTGATGATAATGAGGGTGAAAATGCCAAGACCAACCCCAACACGTCAGTGTTCGACAGGTTGCAGCCATCAATGTCGCGCCAATGTCGTTCTGTGTTTAGAATGATTGGAAAGGGTAAAATCCCAAAGCCCTCTGTTTTCCATAGATTGAAGAAGGGTGAGCAATCTAAACCCTTGGTCTGTGCCAGCACCAAGATGGGCGAGACGTCATCAAGCGCACCGCCCTTACAAAAAAGAGATTCAGCGTTCAGCTGCCTCGGCAAAACAAATGAAGTTCAAAGTTCGATTCCTTCACCCATGAAGCGTGTTTCCACTTTGGATGTGAAGGTGGATGACTCGCTGAAAGTAAACAGGCGCGTCGTAATTCTCACTGGCCATGGGGCTAAGGTCAGTTGAAGAGGAAGAACTAAGAAGCAAGCTTCTTCCAGTTGCAATGCAAGCCAGGATGTCAGCGACTTCCTTTGAAAAAAAAAAAAGAAAGCTCCTGGGCAAGAGCCTAAACTGTTCATCACCACAAAAAAAAGAAAGCTCCTAGGCAAGAGCCTAAACTGTTCATCACCACAAAAAAAGGGCTTGATGAGCTCCCGAGCAAGAGATTAAACTGTTCGCACATTCAAAAAAAGAAGACTCCCGAACAAGAGGCTAAACTGTTCGCACATTCAAAAAAAGAAGACCCTCGAACAGGAGGCTAAACTGTTCGCACATTCAAAAAAGAAGACTCCCGAACAAAAGAAAAAACTGTTCACACACATCAAGAAAATGCTAACTCCTGAGCAAGAGTATAAACTGTTCACTCAAGCCAAAAAAAAAACAAAAAACAAAAAACTTTGCATTGCTCCTGACCCGTAAGAGTATAAACTGTGAACGGCAAAACAAATGAAAAAAAAGGGATGCTTAGTTGAACTACGTAACAGCTTGATCTTATTAAAATTGAAAGGACCCATAAGTATGTAGGCAGCTTCAGCAAATCACCAAGTGCAGTCAAACACATCACACAAAAAAAGGGGGCATGAAAGAGAAGAGATCAAAGACATCACCTTTCTGCCGCCAAGCTTTTCCTCTCGACTTGCACTATTATGAATCACCTAAAAATAGAAGAAAACACAGAGTTAAATTCTTTTTCAGGAAGAAAATCAGTAAGCAAAGCGGCGTCTAGATAAGATAAATGCTAAAGAAGGGAGAAGTGTAGAGCAAAATCAATCAAAATGTTGGTTGACGCCCGCGCTAGCTGCTCCTTGCTGCCCACACCATTTTCGTGCATATCGGTTCCGTTCGAGGCCGACGGCCAAGCAGCGAACCATGTCGCAAGTGGTTCTTCAAATCTTCACACCACTTTCGTGCGCATCGGTTCCGTTCGAGGCCCATGGCCAAGCAGCGAACCGTGTCGCAAGTGGTTCTTCAAGTCTTCATACCACTCTTGTGCGTATCAGTTCCATTCGAGGCCTGTGGCTAAGCAGCGAACCGTGTCGCAAGTGGTTCTTCAAGTCTGCATACTACTTTCATGCGTATCAATTCCGTTTGAGGCCCATGGCCAAGCAGCGAACCGTGTCGCAAGTGGTTCTTCAAATCTTCATACCACTTTCGTGCGTATCAGTTCCGTTCGAGGCCCATGGCCAAGCAACGAACCGTGTCACAAGTGGTTCTTCAAATCTTCATGCCACTTTCGTGCGTATCAGTTCCGTTCATCTTGGCCAAGCAGTGAACCGTGTCGCAAGTGGTTCTTCAACTGATTCTTCAACCTGCGCAAGCAACAATACAAGCGCACAAAAAAAAGGTGGACAAAGCTCACGAAGATCTTTACATGTTTCAGTAGCAGCCTGAAAGTCCATCCCCAACTGTATCAAGCACTAACGCAGATAAAAAGCAGGATTCAAACAAAAAAAAAAACAAGAATCCAATCTTGTGGCAATAAAAAAAAATCAAGGGAACAAACAGAAAGATAACAACATGTACCCAAAGTATCTGGAGCTTGTGGCAATGGCAAATCACTAATCTCAAATGCATTGCATTGATATTGGCATAACTAAAGTTCGGTGAAGTATGGTTGGCATAAACGGGATATATCGTGGGCAAATACTCATGAGCGATTTCCCTAAAACTCGATACATAAACAGATTTGTAAGCAGCAAGACAGCCCTATAATCTAATTCTTGCTCAGTTGCTGACCAGCCTTAGAGGACTAAGGATGCAACACCAAGAATCACAACAACCAGAATCAAAATTAGGCACAACGCGCCAATAAGTTCTCTAAATCAAATCATCGAACACCTGGAGTGCATTCTCAAGCTCTAGTAATTTAAGAGCCGCAGACTTAAGTTCGCTGCCCTGAAAGTAAACCAAGTTCCTTTCCATCTCTTGGTAAACAAAGATCAGCTCTTCAGAGACTCCTTTAGGCTTGGAAAGCTTAATAAGGGCGTCAAGTTTATGATGTTCTTCTCCCTCTACGTTGCGTATGGTTGTGTGAGTGGCCTTGTTGCTTTTGCTTCATCGATGCCCAACTGTGGCTGAAGCGACTTGTGTATCTTCATGATCGACCCCCGCGAGGCCTGAGTCATGTCAACCACAAACCACCTCCGAATTTCTCCTCAGACCACAAAATTGCAGAAGTTGCCCTCGTTTCGTTCGAACCAAAATTGACTCTGAAAGGGCCAAACTTCAAGCTACCCAGAAACTTTCACATCGGTACGAAGCTACCTGAATTCAACAATCCAAAAAAAAGGAGCTTTCACCGTGGCACAGAAGCAACAACAATGGCGGGGATTGGGCAGTCTGGGCAACAGGGGTCTCGATTCTAGGCGTGTCTCGCTGAAAGGACGAAGAGAAGCAACAGGGTACGCACACAAGGAGAAAAGGTTTTATGTTTGCTCTGGTTCAAGCTATGACCATGGGCGTGTGAAAAATGAGGAGAGAGAAAATGAGGGGAAGAAAATGAAGATGGTGGGTTGGCTTGCCCTGGAGATGAGAATGGGTCGATTGAGATGACGAAGATGGAGAAGGATATGGGTCCTGTTTTGGCTCCGTTTCAGCTTGTGGGTCCTATGGAGCTTTGGATTCAGGATGCCAACGAAGATGGAGAAGGGTATGGGTTGATGGAGATGGCCAAACAGTGGCGGCAGAGAAACGAAGAAGAAGCATGAACAGTGCCCAAGGCACGTGACTTAGCGTGGTCTTCACGTGGGGATAAAACAAGTCTTCAGGTGGGGATAAGGCCACGTGAGTCTCACATGCTCACTAAATGAAATGAGAAGGCCACGCAGGCCGATCCAAATGAGTGAGAAATGGGAGAGCCCAACCCCACGCATGAACATAAGGAAAACAGGAAAAAAAAAAGGAAGGCCGAATCAGGCCTACTTAAGAAAGGAAGAAGCAAGAAATCGGCCTAGCCCAGGCCGAAAAGAAGAAAGAAAAGGAAGATGAAGGTCGGTCTGGGTCCAGCTCTTCAGGTTGGACCCATGCATCACGTACACCGTGCTAGGTCTGCAGAAGGGAGCTAAAGAAAAACAGATTCAAGGCATTCTAACATTAGGCTTGTTGGCTGGATTATGTTCACCATGCCCATGGTCCAATCATCCTTTCCCTCAATTCTTTGACAAAAAAAAAGCATGTTCAAGGCATTTTCATGAACACATGCTAGGTTATAGAAGAATATCGAGACATCGGTCACGCTCAAACGACAAGTCTCGTACATGACCCTGTTTCGAGGGGGTAATTTGTAGGCACTAAAAATTTATTCGTGCCGTACCAAAATTAAATTAAATTAATTAATTGGGCCAACCCTTTTAATTAATTTAATCAAGTCCAAAGACTTGCAAATCAAGCCCAGATGACTACCAAGTCCGACTTCAGTTAAAATTTGAGTCAAAGCCCAAACCGAGGCTCAAGACGACTATCAAGTCAAGCCACGACCTAAAGCCCGAACAACTTTCAAGTGATGGCGCGGTCAAAGTCAAAGTCAAAAGGTCAAAGTCAACATCGACTCATAAGTCAAACATCAAAAACGACTCTCAAGTCAACGTCCGGTTAAAGCTCGAGGCGACTTCCAAGTCAATGCTCTGCTCAAGCCCGGGAGACTCCCAAGTCAAAGTCAAAGTCACAGTCAAAGTCGAACAAACGAAAGTCAAAATAGTCTAGGGTAAAGCCTAATTGAAAGGCTCAAAACATATGTCAAAGCCCAAAACCCAAGTCAAGGCCTGTATTGACTTTCAAGGGGGAGGTTTTCCTATAAATAGGTCTCTACCCCACTTTATTCAAGGTTGAAAAATCCATCCTTGAGAGAGGAAGAATCAGAGGATTTTGTATCCATAGAGATTGTATCCCATTCAAATAAATTGAATTCCATAAAAATTCAATCTTTGTAATTTGTGATTACAGCTTGTTTTGTATATTGTGAGCCTACTATATCCAACCGTAGCAACATATAGGAAAGTAGGTCTCTATAATCACTTTAAACTCCCAACACGCCTAATTGGAGACTTCAACCAAGTTGAATATAAATCAGACAAAATGGGTGGAAGTGAATCTATCAAAGGCTAGGATTCTTTTATCAAATGGAAGATGGCAATGGGATAAGTAGATATACCATATGTTGGCTCAAAATTCACATGGTGCAATAAACAATTCCATGGAGCATTAATATTTGAAAGATTAGATTGGGCATACTCCATTCCTAATTGGGACAACTTGTTCAATGGTTCGTACCTGATAAACTCACCTATAATTCACTCCAATCATGGCTTAATCATGTTTAACATACAACAACTAACCACACTCAAGGGAAAACCCTATAAGCTGGAAGCATGGACCTTGTTCCGAAAGGAAGTGAAAGATTACGTTTAAGCAACTTGGCAAAGCCCAAAGAAGGGTTCTTTCATGTACACTCTCATTCAGAAACTCAAAAGGAACAAGAACTTTTGTAAAAAATGGTGCCTGGCATGCAAACGTGAATGCATCGACCTTTGGGAAACACTATGCCAAAACGCCACACTCCAGCTCAAAAATGTGACTCAAGCAAATTTGGGTCTGGAAGCAACATGAGACTATCATCACTTTGTTGGATCAAAGTCACCACTATATTCAAGAGTTGGAAATCTACTCGAAATAGAGAAGCAAAGTGCAATGGAATGTGCTCGGTCATGATAACATGACCAAAGTTTTCTTCCACTATGCAAAAGAAAGATCTACGCATAATCATTAGAGGATGTATAAATAATGACGATAAATGGATAACAGAGCAAGAAGAAATAGCCCAGCATGCATACCGGTTTTTCCAAGACCTGTTCAATATTACAAGGATGCCAGACAACTGCGACAAACGCCAGCAATTAATTAGCTATGTTGCCAGGTTCCGCAAACATCTTTCGCTCGAAGACCTTAACTGGCTTAACCAACTTTTCATAGATGCAGAGATATGTGACACTTTTTTCACTATGAACGGATGGAAATCACCTGGACCTGACAGCGTACCAACACTTTTCTACGAGAAATGTGGGACTCCATAGGCAATGACGTAATTGTAGCTATACGGGAAACTCTTCAGTCTGGGCGACTACTTAAGCAAATTAACCATACATTCATTTCTCTAATACCGAAGGTGCCCAACCCTGAATCTATAAGTCAATACCGTCCCATCAGTCTATGCAATGTGATCTATAAAGGTATTTCCAAGTGTCTCACCAATTGCTTAAAGAAGATTATGCCGTCCCTTATCAGCCCGTTCCAGAATGCCTTTGTCCTTCGAAGACTCATAGGGGATAGCTTCCTCATGATCTATGAGCTCTTACATCACATAAAGAATAAACATAGAGACCCTCCCATGGCAGCTATCAAAGTTGATCTCAACACTTTGATCGACTGAAATGGGATTTCATTGAAGTAGTTCTAAGGCAAGTTGGCTTTCTAGAACTATGGATTTCGATCATTATGGAGTGCATCACAACACTCTCATATTCTATATTAATTAATGGTAAACCCACGCCATCCTTTAAGCCCCAGTCTGGTATATGTCTAGGAGATCCTTTATCTCTCTATATTTTCATTCTATGCATGGAGGTTCTTTCAAACTATTTAACGCAGTCCCAAGCAAACCATACATGCCTTGGAGTTAAAATATCAAGAACAGCCCTACCTATCAACCACCTTTTGTTTGCTGACGATGCTGTATTTTTTTACAACAATACACCCACACCAATGCTAATACCAATACCAGTCCATTAGTGATTTCTGTCTAGCTTCAAGTGAGATCATAAATGTGCAAAAGTCATTTATGTCACTCTCGCTCAACGCTCAAGAACATCATCGCAACATGCTGCAATCCATCTTCACGATGAAAACTGAGTCCTCCTTTGGCAAATATTTAGGCTTGCCTATACACTCTGCAAAACCCAAAGCACAAGCATTCGACTTCCTAGTAGAAAAAGTATAACGGAAAAATGCAAGGATGGAAAGCCAAACCTCTCTCCCTTGCGGGATGCCTCCTCCTCATAAATAATGTCATTGTAGTGCTCTGTCACCATATACTATCACTATATCGCATCCTAGCAAGCAGTCTCAGTAAACTCAATGCCTTAATCATGAACTTTTTTTGGTAAAATTTCTAAGGAAAACCATCAGTTCAGTGGACCAGACAAGAAACATGTCAATAACCCAAAACCTTAGGCGGGCTAGGCATAAGAAACTTAACGAAATGGAATCAGGCGTTGCTAATGAAACAATCATGGCAGATTCACACTAACCCACAATCCTTGCTAGCACTCTTATACTGCGGTAAGTACGACGCACATTCACCTATCAATGCAGCTTATTATGAATTCAAGGAACGTAATGCCTCATGGGGACGATTGGGGTTAGTTAAAGCAGCCTCTAAATTTAAAGAAGCATTAAGTTGGCAAATCCGTAATGGGTGCACTATACGAATCCTCAAAGATTAATGGTTCAGTAACACCGAAATAAAACTTCGGCACTTCATTAATCCAGCCCAATGTGAACAAAGGCATGTAGCCACACTTTTCAATGATACAAGAATAGGATGGGAGCTATCAACACTTAGATAGCTATTCCCCCCCGAAAATAATATACAACATACTTCAACACCCGATAAGGCCCACTGTAAAACCGAACCAACTTTATTGGACACCAAAACCCAATGGAATTTACACCGTCAAATCAAGTTGTCATTGTTTAATAAAGAATAGCAAACCTCGCCAGGACCCTCGAACGCCCAAGATGTGGAGAATTCTATGGTCTTTACAGATCCCATCTCGATGGAAATTACTAATATGGAAAGCCTACCACGATGCACTGCCCACTGGTAGTAATCGAAAAACAAGACAATTGGGGTCCCTATACACATACCCAATGTGCAATACTGAGGAAGAAACCGTCGAGCACCTCTTCAAAGACTGATGGCTCTCAAAATGGATATAGTGGATCTCCCCGCTCGCATATAATATTGATGCTAACCCCTATGTTCCTTGGCATAAATGGATCTACGACTGGCTACTGTATTTATCCCATGTTGACAGCCCAAATAATCAAGACATGTGTATCTTTGCGGCAGTCATTTGGAGTATTTGGTTAACACGAAACCATCTTTTGTTCCAATCACCATCTCACTCACGTGCGATAATAAAGGCTATAATCCAGAGCAATCTACAAGTCCTTTCAAGCTTTTATACTCTACCTCACTGACCCATCAGAAGGTAATATGTTGTGAGCATAAAATGGCCATCATACATTGGGGGCAACAAAACTCGTATCTAGACGTTATCATCCACATCACTGGGGTACCGAGTAAGACAAAAGCATGGGCAAGTATAGCATTTCTAGCGTACAGGCAAGGTATGAACATCCTAACCCACCAAGAGAGATTACTAGGTACGTCAAGGCTAGTAGCCACTACACTAGCTACAGAAAAGACGCTCCAACTAGCACATCAAAGTGAATGGCATGCAATCGAAGACCAGGACAGATAGAATAGCCCTCATACGAGCATTAGATCAGGCAATTAAAACTCAAATGAATATCTCTGTAATAATAGACCACTGCCTCACCTTTCAAAGTAGATTCATAAGTTGTCTGTCTAGAAAGGTAGATAAAAACCATCTTGACATAATACGTCTAGCTAGACAGGTAAGATCAAGTTAATTGTAATTATTATTTCATAATAATAATAATATTATGCATTACCCTTCTGGCAAAAAAAAATTCATTAGCAATAAAAACACAGAGTAGGATAGATTCGGGTAGTGTGTAACTATGTAGGTATCTAGCTAAAGGAAGATTCACCATGTCAGTACATAATGAAAGATTATAAGTTCAACAATGCATGTGGGATGTGAAGGCCATCAGCATATCGAAACTTGAATGGCTGCACCCGGCTTAATTGATTCTCTTGGATGTTATATAAGTTGAGTGGATACATATGTTTCTTCTCTACTATTCATGTTAGAATCAAACTGAATATGATCTCCAAACGCAAACTGAAACTTATTTGGAAGCTCTTTGTAGGGATTCCAAATACTAAGTCATATATTCAACTCACTTGATATCATATGCTATTTCGTTCATTGACAAACTGGGATTGCTTTCTTGTGCAAATCTTGTCAGAATTCAAACTTATGTTCACAAACTGCAACCCAAGTTTATACAAATCAACAATGCTGAGATCTTGTTTGTGGATTACCATTTTCTGTGATTAATATAAGAGCATTGTTGTACGTGTCTTTAGCATAGGGTGGTTGTCTGCATCAAATTCCCCCCCCCCCCCCCCTAAAAAAAAAAACAATGGAAAGACTAAAATTGTAAACAAGAATTTTGTGCATTATATTTACATTCTTCGTAGGGTGAAAGGATTAGAGAGCAGTGTAGGTGAGATTCATAGCCAAGGCTTCTATTATAAGTCATATAAGTAGTTCAACCAACACCCATATTAGTAGCATTATGTACAAAGTTAGTGACAGTGGCTATCGGTTCATTTAGAAAAATAGACTAACTCGTTCATTTAGAAAGACAAAGGTCCTTCTAGCTATCGCGTCAGCAGAAGAGTTGCTCATGGGTTCAAATCATCTGCTATGAACAACAATCATATGCTAGTTCATTCATTGATAAATTGTTATTGCTTTCTTGTGCAAATATTGACAGAATTCAGACGTGTGTGACACAGACTGCAAAATACGTTTGCAAAGTGTGGTATCTGTATTTGACATAGCTAGGTTACTATCTTCTCCATTCCATAAGGGTAGATGTACAACCAATCCAATGCTGTCTGCATCCTGATGGGGTGGGGGGGGGGGGGGACATGGAAAGGCAAGATTTATAAACAAGAACTTTCTACACTAGGTTTACATTATTTTGGTGTAAATGAAATGCTAGTCCATAAAAACAATAGAGACGCTTAAAACACAATGTCTTTGTGCCACTCATATCTGACAAACATAGGGGAATTTCAACTCCGTGAACATCTCCTACTTCTCTCCAACCAAATCATCCAAAAAGAAGCATAAGGGATAGCTCTAATCACTTTCTGTTTGACTGTTCTCCCAAAGGGACCCTCTCAAACCATTGACTGAGACAACCTAGGAAAAAGCTGCATCACAAGCAACCACTAAACTAGTCTAACACGAATCAGAATAACTTGTACATTAAACTTTTTTAGTAAATTTCTGGTCTCTTTGACTTCGGCCCTAAAATTACAACGAGTTACCAATGTTATATCTGGTTCTAGAAGCAATACCTAAAGAAATAAAAAATGCAAACAAACACCATAAAAAAAGAATTAAACTAATACTGTGAGAAAAGGCTGGCGCTCATGTGGAAAGTAGCTGGATAGAATCCAGATCTTCACCCAAACCCCTCAAAGCATAGATATGGAAATAACAAGCAATCAGGTAAAGCAGCACATAAAGAGATGATTTTACACCATTCCTTTGATCAGTTGATAGTAGGCTCATCCATCTTGTTGACAACTAATATACACTTGGTGACAACCAACACTGGTTGGTTCAACTGGTTTGACATTTGTTCTTCTTATGCAAGGTCTCGGGTTTGAGTCTTGTGAATGGAGAAAATCTGTGATGGGAGAGCTCTACCCTTATTGAGCCAATTATAGCTTGACTCCAGTAAAATCGAGGATATAAGACAAATATATATATATATATAGAGAGAGAGAGAGAGAGAGACATGGCAAATGGGTCATTCGGTTCAGGTACGGGTCAAATCAAGTTTGGATTGAGTAAAGTTTGGCTTAAGTGACATTTCGGATCGCTTCGGTTTGGATCAGGTATGGTTTAGTTCGGGCCGATTTCGAATCAACCAATTTTTGGTCAATACGCTTGTCATGTCAAAACAAACAACTTTTTAGAAAATTTTGGGTCGGATATGATTAAGTTCAGGTTAATTCGGGTTTCAGATCCACTTTCGGGTGATCGTATTCCCGATGTTGGATCGGGTATGAGTCTGGGTTGTTTGATTCAAGTTTCGGGTCAGTTTTTCCAGCTCTATATATATGTTTGGTGACAACCAAGGTCTTTGCAAGCATGGCGTGTTCTCGATTCTGTCCACCTTTCTCAAATCCACTTTCACACCTGGCTTTCCGACCACATAAGACCTAGATGCATGTTCATGTAGATATGCAAATAAGGATAGGCACTTGAGAGCCACAACTAATTTAAAATAAAGGAATGTAGAATAGCCTTAATGCTTACCATAATGCCAATGTCTGCTTGTGATGCCCCAATGATCATATTTGGAACATAGCTTTTATGACCCTTCAAAATGAGAAAGTGCAAAACCATCATCATCAATGACAAAATAGAATATCAGCTTATGTGAGTGATCTTCGTAGTGGGCTCTACATGCATTGCTCCGCTTGTACACATTTTAGTACTTTTCGTGTCTTGTCAGCCTGTTTTTGCTAGGTGGCACCGGAAATCTTTTTCTTCCTTTGGAGGGCTTTCCGCTAATCCTTTGGACTTCTTGTACAGTGGTTCTAAGGAAGAGAAGTTAAGGTGGCTTCATATCTTATCAACTTGCTTATAGCGAAGCCATAGACAAGAACTTCACCAACTTTGATTTATGAGTACACAGTTCCACATAAGAGACTTACTAGTTATTGAACTGTACTCTCCTGTGCAGAAGGATTGGTAATCCATGAAAACAAGTCTATCACGTGTTAATGTAAACTAGTCCTTGTACATCTAAATTGAATAGCTTATGACAATTGAAATGATGTTGGACATTGAAAATCTTAATATCTAACTTTATTAGCAAGGAGAGATTGACTAGGATGCGTATATTTCCAGCTTTGATTGTTTGCTTACTTTTCTAACTACATGATGTTCATAATTTCACATTGCCTTATTAATTGTTCACATAATTACTGACACTTAGGTCCCTAAGTTTAAGGATAACTATTTTTAGGTCATTTTTCTTATTATTTTAGTCCTTAAACTGTTAAAAATTGCAGAATAGTCCCTAGAATAGGAAAAATGTGCAAATAAACTATTTTAGGGGTTTTTTTAGGAAATATGCTTGTTTTAATCAATTAGACTTCTTATAATGACTTTACAGGTACTAGTTATCACAATCTATTACATATATCTTATATATTATACATATTTTTTTTATTGTTATAGGCCCACCATGCTTAGCAAAATCAATTAAAACTTAATTAGAGAGTTTTGACCGTTACCTGAATTTAGTCGGCGCTAGACCCTGACGTTCCTCTAGCTTCCAGTTTATAGAGATTGCTAATCTCAACCACACCTTCCATAGATCAGGCACAGTACAAATCTGTTTCGTTTCCTGCCTCAGACCGTATGCACTAATCAAGTTTTTAATCTTTTTCAAGGATAGTGGAACTTTAGTCAAGAAATTATAATATTTAAGACACGAGGTTCAATTGAATAACCTTCCCTATTGGGAGACTTCTTTTATTGAAAACTTGAAAGTGGAAATATGACAATGGAAAACTTTGAAGAGGGACTTAAGCTAAGATCATTAAAGATGCTTGCTTATAAAGAAATGGAGAATCCTGACTTCTCTTGTGCTCAAGAATGCTCAAATGATCGTGTCCCTTCTTAGCACTCTACCTCTCCTCTTATAGAGGGTTGAGGGTATATAGGATGCCCTAATAGGTACAATACATTCTGATTTTTCATATAGCTACAGTACTGACGGTTACAGTACACTGCTTTATTTTACAAATTAAACACTTATCAAGATAGTACAATAATTGGGCAGCTGCTTTTCAGAACTTTTAATAACGACAAGATTAGTCATCATTATTGAGATTCTGCATGCCTTCATCTCCAATTATATCTTCCATACCATCATTATCTAGATAAACATTAAAATCTTCATCTAATTGAGGGTGCTCTGGATCCCATTTCTCAAATAATTCAAGAAGATATTTCTTTCCTTTTTCCGATAAGAACTTTCCAGCTCCAACGTCTAAGAGGCAATCAAAAATATCTTCTGACACTGCTACTTCCACCTTCATGTATTCTTTAAACTCATTGCCACAGGCGAAAGTAGTGTTTCCACAATGCATTAATGTTTTTTCCTTTTCAATTAATGCCCAACATTGATGATAAATATTGAAAAATCCAATGGCTCTTGCTAAAGTAGGATCAGTAACTAGATGCACTAGTCATTCAGAAACCCATTCTTGTCATTGATCATCGAGATCGTCGTAATAAACGATTTGAATAAGATAATGGGCTGGCTTGGCTTTTCCATTTTTGAATTCTATTAATGCGCTATACACTTCTAAATTTAGGCATCTTTGAATTGGAATTTTTGTTGGACCATCAGGAGGTGTAAGAATGCAAAGGATTCTTCGGAACATGCATTGCTGAAATTTTGTTAGTCTTGACAAAAATGGGAACTTTGGTTCTGGAATTTCTATGAAGTAAAGTATCATCCTGTGTTCCTAGGCTTTAACGATGGGGTCAATTGGAGATATTAAATTTGGTGAAAAACTAACACCACCAACTCCAGACTTATTAGGAAAATAGATAGTTATACCCCAAGACTCCAAGATATCATAGGAATAATGGTGATAAAAGTCGATGCAGGCTGCATGCCACTCATTGAACCATTGTTCTTGAACATGAGAACTTATTTTATCTTAGGTATTATACGGACATCTAAGGTAATTAACTTGTAACTCTGTAAGGGAAAATCTTTGGGCTATTAGGTAGGTAGCAGATAGCAGACCAAAACGTGATCTGCTTTTTGTGTGAAATTCCAGGTTATCAATAAGGACTTTACTAGAAGGCGAAACCCGTTGTAGTAGGAATGACATTTCATTAAGGATTTCCTCCTTTTCTGCCAGGAGGTCGGTTTTGATGATCATCATTGACGAGTTCTTGAGTTAGACTGTCTGCCAGAGAGTTCTTCGATACCTGTATATGTTCAATAGAGAAGGAAAACTGGTTAAGCCATAATTGCCAACGCAGGAGTCGCCCTTGCAATCAATTCAAATAAGAAAAGGTTCTGGGGCTAAAAAGATTATAAACTTTTCAATCCCCCTTATAACTACAAGTCTACAAGAATTTCTTTTTCCATCGTGGGATAGTTGCATTTTGCCTTATTAAAACTTCTGCTGCAATATTTGCAGAGCTTTTCTCCTTCTTTGATTTTGAGTATCGTACTCCAGTGCTTATTGCTGGCATTTGTCTCAGGAATTAAATTATCTCATTCATTAGGCAAATTAAGAACTAGAAGATTTTTACACATCTTTTTGTAGTTTTGAACGATCTTCGTATCATTAGTAGTCCATGTCCAACTTACTTCTTTCTTTAGTTTATGTTGTAATGGCTTTCTTAATTTGGCTAAATCTTTAATGACATCCGAATCATAGGTAAGACATCCAAGAAACCTTTCTAGTTGCTTTCTATCTTCAATTTTTTCAGAAAAATTTGAAGATTTTTTCCAGAATATGCTTTTGTAGGATGATTTGTCCATCCTTTATCTCTAAGCCTAAGAACTCAATTTCTTGTTCAGCATAAATGCATTTTTTTTATGAAGTATGATACCATGATCAATGCATCTCTGGGCGACTGCTAAGACATCGTCTTTGTGCTGTTCTATGGTTTTGGAAAAGATAAGGATATCATCAATATAAACTAAACAACAATGATTAAGATCTTTAAAAATGTTATCCATTCTTCTTTGAAATATTTGAGGTGCATGTTTAAGACCAAATGGCATTACTATCCATTTATACTGTCCTTGTGGTACATTAAATGCAGTTAAAGGAATACTTTCCTCATCCATTTTAATATGCCAATAACCACTTTTGCAATCCATTTTTGAGAACCAAGAGGCTCTTTGAATTCTATTGAAAATGACACTTTTGTTAGGAATATACTACCCGTCGAAGACAATATTATCATTAAGCTTTTTGTAATTGATTACTATTATTGCATTTCCTCTTTTTTCTTCTGCATGATTTCTTACCATTAAAGCGGGACTGGTGTGAGGACTCTTGCCATTCCTGATTAATCCTTTATCCGAAAGTTCTTTAATTTGTTTATCAAATTCTTGAATATCCTGGTGTGTATACACCATTTGTTTGACTTGGATAATAGTGTTGGGATTTAATAGAGTGATTTTAGCAAATGTTTTATCTTGATCCCAAAACTTTAGTGGATTATCAGAGTAGAGTTCTTTACATAATTTTTCTTGTTGTTCGACAATCTGTTCTTTAATGGATAATTTGAGTAATGAGATTATTAGTGCTACTTCGCGTTGTGCTGGTATTATCTTCTCACCATGCTGGCTGCGTTTAAACTTAATTTTCTAATGAGTGAGAGTCTTACTTAATTTTTCAATAGGGTTTGAGTGACCATTAATTGTGAATATTATTTGGTTTACGGTTTGGATGCATGGAGAATATAATCTTTGAAAATTATTTCCAATAATTATATCATGAGAGGGTTGATCAGTAGCCATAGAACTGGTATAATGCATTGGATTCCTCCTAATTCTATGGATAACCCTTTTATCACCTCATTATGGCCCATAATGCTATTATCAGCTATCCTCACTTGTAAAGGATTTTTAGCTTTTTTTCACATAAACTCTGGAAACAATGTTCTCTTTCTAAAGCATACAGAACAACCACTATTTATGTAGGCACACAACTCATATTTATTATAACTCTCTAAATATACCTTTATTGGGATATAGATACTGTTGGGGTTTGTCTTGGTAGCTTCACAGCATATCTCCATAGTCATATTTTTGACTAATTCATCATCACAAATGGGTTTACTAACAGTTCTTATTTTGTACCCAATGACCTTTCTATCTAGACTCATAATTTGATCTACACTGGGTCTTGCAGATTCAAAACTCATTCTACTCCTTTCACTGGTCATGCTAATTTCGTCTTTAAACTCTTCTTTAGTTGATGAAGATCCTTCTCTCCAATCTGATCTTATACTTATGCTTCTTAATAATTGGGGTTTAATGGTAACTTTACCTTCCTAATCAATTTTTATTATATTTTTCTTATTGATCTTTGTAGGGTTGGCAAAGCTAGATAACCATGAACGATCAATTTTTATCTCCTGAGGATTGGACTTAATCCTCTGGATCTTTTACATAGGGGTAGGACTTTCAAATTTTTCTAGTTCTATCATTGTCACCTTAATCTTTGGATCTATTGTATTACGTAATTTATAGATAATTTTTCAAAATATCCTTAAAGTATATCCTCCTTTTTTCATATCCATCCCAACTGTTTTTATCTTAAGAGACAAAAAGTTTTCAGCAAATTAATCTTTTAGACTTACATAATATCCTGGTCGGCAATTGAATCCTACTGACCCATTATATAAATTGGTCTTTATCCCTATGATAGTTTGATTATTAAATTTAGTATGCCTAATATCACAGAGTAACGCGTAAAGATCAATATCTTTACCATAATATTATAACGGAGTGATTTGAACTTGGACGCTTCCGACATAGATATATTTATACTTTCTATCTCTGTTATGCTTAAGGATATTTTCCCAATTAATGAGATTAACTTCTCCAACGCCAAACTCACAATCCTTTATCGCCAGATCTCCTTCCATCATTTCACATACGTATTTGCTTCTTAATTGAAAGTTAGATTTTTTATAGACATGTCCTTTTGGATTATGGGAAGAGCCTAATCTCCTTTGACTTCCTCATGATCCTTGTCTACAACAAATTCTTCTCCTTGAAGATCACCAAGGCTAACATAGCTACTTTCCATCATATAACTTGTTTATTCATAATCACTTTATTCATATTCATTGTCCAATATAATTTCAACAATCCCTTTATTGTTATTTAGGGCTAGGTCTAACGCCTCATCTTCACTAAGCTCAACATAATCTAGGCTTCCCAAAGTCTTGATAAGCTTGTTATTCTTCCTATTTTTGCATTCATTAGCATAATGCCCTACTTCTCCGCATGCCCAGAATTTGCAGTTGTTTTTTCCTGCGGGAAAGTAAGCAGCTTTGTTAAAAAATCTACGTTTTTTAGGACTTGGTTTGTTATAATATTTTCTTCTATAATTTTCTTATAGAATTTTCTTTTCCTTCATTTTTCAGGTTCCTTTCCCAATTGGTGAGGTGAATCCCAACAAGTTAGGAATTGCTACTTAATTTTCTTTTGCTTTTGGAGATCAAGACATTGATCATTGACCCATTTTCTTAAATAAGAGATTCTCGAACCAAATGTATCAATAACATCTGCTCATTCCAGATATGCAATGTATTTTTCATTAATTATGAAATTTATAGGATATGGCAATTTGTCATATAACATATCAAGATTGGTTTCATTATGCCTAATTTTGTAATAATATTGACTAAATTCAGCAATATAATTTTTTAGATATCTCATATCTCATAATTCTATGTTATTAATCTTTTTTGGCCATTCTCTTGCTTTTTCTTCGGATTCAAGTTTAGCTCCAATGAATTCCGTTTCAATTTCCTTGTATAAATTTTTAAACATTGCAGCTGGTGTTTCTATCATTCTTAAAGTGTTTTTACCATCTTCAGTTAATGAATCATACCAGTCAGTTACAGTGTCAGAAAAAGCTATATTCGACATAGTTTAAGAAGTTTGCTGCAGTCCATGTAGTATTTAGGTTTAAGACACTATTTATTCCTCTTTTCTAGTGCTAAAATATTTTCCTCTATTACAGGCTCCATCAATATTTAAGATGTATCAAGTTTGGCTAATTGGGGTACGACCAATTTTTTCATAAGTCGTGGTTTTCCATGGGATAAACCCGAAGGAGAAATTGCTTGTACGTCTTGCTGGAACGTACCTAGTTCTTAAGAAATGAGTATTTCTTCTAGAAGGTTCCCCAAATTCTTCAAGTTTAGGAACAACATTGTTAACAAGATTAGTCTCTATTTCACCTAGGTTGAGTTCTTCTCCAATTTCATTAATCTCATCTTCAACAGTCATTTTACCATATTTTTTCTCCATCTTTCTTCTAATTTCTTCTAAAGGTAATGCATTAAGATTATCAAGTTTAATAAGATTCAGCTGTTGATATATTTATGCTTCTAATTGGGCATTATTAGTCTCTTCGTTTTTATCATAAAAAACGTCATTTTTATCACTGATTGCGCTCATGATTTTATTTAATTCTTCTGGATTTTGTTCTATCTCGGACATATCCTGTAGTTTTTCTAGAGTATACTGTTTATACGCTATCTTCTTCTTCTTGTTCTTCTTCTTTCTTTGCTTTTTCAGCTGATTTTTCACCTTATTGTTGTCCTACTTCTTTTTGAATTTTTATCTCGTGCAAAGGAAATGGAATCTTGTTTTTTGAATTTTGAAAGTGGTATTTATGTTTAAAAGGAGTACTAGTACTGGAAGTGGATTTACTGCTATGCCTTACTTCGTTAACTAGTGAAAGGTGGATTACAGATATCTGTTTCTTAAGCTCATTGAGTTCAGTCTTAATTTTAGCTAATTCAACTTTTAATTCTAAAATTATATTAGTAAGTAAGTTTAACTGAGGTGCTAACGAGGTAATACCTTCTGGTGAGTGAACAATGTGTGAATAATTAGGGCCCGGGCAAGCAGGTGATGATTCTAGCATTAATCACGGTTAAACACAATTAATTAACTTAATTAAGTACTAATTAGCTTGATAATCTTAATTATTTTTTGTCATGTGGCTCTGATGCCAGTTGAAAGAGGGCCTCAAGTTATATTAGTAGGCAAAATATCACAAACACAATTTTAGATTTTTCGAAAGTAAGTTTCTAAGGATATAGAAAGGATTTGGGCAAGAGGTGAAAATATGAAAAGTTTTTGGCATGCTTTGCAAATTAGAACAGTAGTTGGGCTTTGAAAATAGCACAAATAAAGTTTTGAGGGTCCTTTCTGTTAATTACCTCAAAAGATAAGTTACCTTATATTTAGTTTTAAAAACTGAAGGTCCTTAAAATAGTTTACAATAAACTGATGGTGTCTTTACGTAGTTTATTCTTGTCCACATGTCCAACATAAGAACAATATATTATTTTATGACATGCTAGCACATGGAGGGAATTCTGGATATTTAGAAGTTTGTGACCTTGCAACTTGGTGTGATATGTATTAAGCTTTTTCTTAAATGTAAGTCAAATATTCCAAAATAAACAAAATTTCTCTATAATATGCTAACATAAGTTTATGTGAACACAAAAAAGTCTCCCAGGGTACAGTACCTTACTGAAATGCCACATTTAATGCCGCCTATACCTTAGAAAATTTGTTCAATACTAGTGTTCTAGGGGTTTTTTTTAAGCTCTCTTTATTTTTGATCCTGCTTGGGTGGTAGCTGCACAATGCAGCCTCTTTGTATCTATTTACTTGAAGCTCAAGTGCTGACACTATCTTTGTATGATTGGACATTGCTATGTGAAGTTGATGGAAATGAACAAGCTTCCCATACATAAGTTGAGCACCAAAAATCTAACGACCAGGGTACCCAATATGGCAAATATACCGTTCCTGTGCTATATGAGCCTTTTGGAAAAAACAAAAGAAACATCATGGGATTAAACTTGAGCAATATAGACTAAAGCCAGCAAATAAAGCCACCTATAAAAGCGAAGTCCAATTCAAGTTCAAGAACCTAAAATTTCCAATCCAAAACTTCCAGTTTTTAGGACTAAATCATGGAAAGAACTACTTCGTCATAGAATGGCCCCAGGTGGCTTCTTAAATGTGGTAAATAGGGCAAACTATGAATAACGGTCAACCATAATAGAGATAGGGTTTGGAGGAATTCTAGCTATGAGAGCTAGATTAATTCCTAAACAATTAGCTAGGTAGTTGCTAGAGAACTATGAGCCATGGGATACCTTGTTGAACCTCCCTCATGGTAAAGTACTAATATATTAAGATGTGCATGCCACTTTAGGTTTACCAATAAGGCCACTTGAAGTAAGTGAAGGCAAAAATTGAGAAAGTGACACAAAGTTTGTAATATTCTTAGAGCGATGGAGACAAAGATAGAATATTGAAAGAAGTGGACCACTGTTGGAAGTATAGATGATACCATTATAGAATGTGGTAGTCATGGTCCTAAGTTCATAATAGATTTCATCATATATGCCACATCAACTTGTATTCTTGGAAATTCAAATGACACTTTTAATTTTTGTGTGCTGAAGTATTTGTGTAATGTGAATTAAATATACAATGACAATTGGTGTCAGTACATCATAAAATTTCTCAATGATGCAATAATTGAATGGAAGGCAGACATAAGCAAATTCTTCACGGGTCTACTGTTGTTCCTAATGGCAAGCACAGTTTGTCATCCTATTGCATTAATGTGCACCCATATACTATGTATAATATTCCTAATGAAAAGAACGAATCATAATCTATAAAATGTTCTACTATGTCAGTTGTCTTACCTAGATAGAGTGGAGTTCAGTGCAGACAAAGTAGAGAGCTGGTTCCTAGTTACAATAAATTGGCCAACAAAAAAGGTTAAAAAAAAAAAAAGAAACAGAGATGAACAATTGCCTGGAGAATACTAAAGGTGTAGAATAATAGAGAGGATTGACTACCAAGATGTAGCAAGCCTAGCTAAAGTAGACTTCCACCAAGACCTCAACGAATTGGAAAGCCGATAACACCAACAAGGAGTATCTGCTGAACCTTCCACAACAATTGCAACTATAGAACCACAATGTCCATATTGTCCACATTGCAATGGAAAACTTCAAGGTGCTTTACCTATCCATAACGAGCCAGTACAAGTAAATTTCACACTTACCTTATTAATTGTGATAAGAACTTTATGAACAAAGCAATTCATATAAATGTGCAACACCTTATAGAACAAATCTTGCCTTTCTATTTATGAAAAATTACAAGTAAAATCTCCAAATTTAAGTGTATTAGATTAGAGCACATTCTGGATAAACAAAGCCTGCTTTTCTACATATTACGTGACATAATAGGTACCATTATATAGTTGTTATTTACTCAGAATTTAGGTTAATTTATTGTTGTATGCTCACGCAAGGAACCTATTCATTCATAATCCTATTCTTGTTGTTAGAATGGCCTTGCAATGGTCTGGTTTTCATATTCATACAAGTAATTAAATGTGTATTGCTTTCCTAATCTTTACGATTACCCTCATTAAAATTTTTGTATTTTCTTTGGTTATTTAAGATTATCACCTATGAGTATATCCTGCTTGAGAGTTTTGATCACTATGTGCTATATGGTTCGAGCATTGTCAGTTTGGTTTTTGGTAGGCAACAATTCAGTTAGTTATTGTAACACCCTGAGGGTGGCTTAAAGGATTCAAAGTTACTACTTATATCACCAAAAGGTGCACATTCCTTTTCGAGAACCCACTCATAAGAACTCCACAGTTAAGCGTGCTTGCTGTAAAGAAATCTTATGATAGGTGGCCTCCTGAGAAGTGATAGGTGGCCTCCTGAGAAGTTTCTCATGTTGAGTGTGAGCGATGACGAAACATGCCAAAAAGGCTTGTGGTGATTTGTGGGGCCAGTTAATGATCCTTAAAAGTTGTTCCTGGTAATTGTCGTAACTCGGTAGGGGTCAACATTATAGATGGTATTAGAGCTGACCCATGACCATGAGTTGCACCAGTGTATGTATAGGTTAGTCAGTTAAGCTTATGCATAGGTTAGTCAGTTTGTGAAGCATAGCAAGACCGTTGTGCTCTTCAATTGGGGGTGATTGTAACATCCTGAGGGTGGCTTAAAAGATCTTAAGTGTACTTATATGACCAAAGGTGAACCTTCCTTTTCGGAAGTCCATTCATAAGAACTCTATAATTAAGTGTGCTTGCTATGGAAAAAATCTCGTGATGGGTGACCTCTTGGGAAGTTTTCCAAGCTGCATGTGAGTGAGGATGAAACATGTCGAAAAGGCTTGTGGTAATTTGTAGGATCAGTTAATGATCCTTAAAGTCGTTCCTAGTAATTGTTCCCGACCCAGGGAGGGGTTGGGGCATTACAACTAAGCAAATTGCTTTTGTATCTAATAGTTTGCACTAGGTTAAGCGCATTTATCATCCTGTTTTGCTTTAGTGGTTGTGTTTGAAACATAATTTATTTCAGGTTCTACATGATAGTTCTTATCTATTCAAAAATCAGAATTAATGTTGCAATATCTAACCATCCATAGCCCCATTTGGGCGGAGAACTACTGTGTATTTTGTAGTGGCAGTTTATTTGTGTTCGATGTAGGTTATTTATAACAAGAAAACGATCGGTATGCATAAGATTATTGGCTTTAACAATCATTGTCATCTCCCTGTGTCATTTTTCTCTACATCTGAGCCATTTTGTATTTGCATTGGAATTTCACCCCCTTGCTCACTTCAAACAAGAAATACATGAGAAATTTCAGTGGCTCGTATGCCAAGGAACAATTTCCAAGTGACAGTATGTTTTTGTTATTCTCTAGAAGTGACAACCTTTAGGCATTATCTAGTGTCCAAAGGAAACAATGTGACATCTATTCAATTGTAATTATAAGCTGGCATTCATGTAGGACACTTCCCTCCAAACATCCCTGTCTAGTCAGACTATGGGTATCGGTTTGGTTTGGTTTTAACCATCGTAATATGAATTGCATCAATCTAAAATATGATTGCCTTTGACTTTTATATTTCAATTTACTTTCTGTTTAGTTGTCGATAGTGGTTTTAGGAGTTGTCTTAATTATTCTGGGAAGAAGTTGTATCTTTTTACATCTTAAAAGATTTGCTTCGAGTGAGAAATCTTAGGATATGGTTCAAAAACTACAACTTTTGAGTGTGAAAGGAAGAGATGCCAGCTAGAAACAGTTCATGCAAATCTGTTGGGTATAGTCATTAAATAATTGGATATGGTATCTTGCTGTAAAACAAGGCTTTTCATTATTTTTGAATTCGGATGCGACAATCAGCTACCATGATCAATAAGAAATTGAACACTTAATTTATATTTCTAAGACTGCATTATTTTTAAATTTACTCAATCTTCTCTTACGGTACTATTAAATATTTAAAGTGGGAGAGATTCTTGTATGCTTTTTAGAGGCTATGTTCTTCTGCTCCTTCATATTTTAAAGTACTACAGCCTTATAATGTTATTATTAATTTGTTCAATAATACAACAACAACAACAACTTCCAGCATGGATCCTGCTTTCGCAGGTTCTGAGGAGATTCAGATGTAGGCAGTCTTACCTCAACCGACATCTCTGCCCGTAGAGAGGCTGATTTCAAGTAATTTGTTCAATAATGACATTAACAAATTAACGTATTGGTCATGTACAGGATAAGCTGATGCAGTTGCTCAAGCATTTACTAATCTATTTTATGTGATAACTACTACAAGGTAAATAATCTCTTTGAATGAAATCTTTTACTCCATCGCACAAGAAGGAAAGAAGAAAAGACATATTAATGTCCAAAGCTCTCCCATACCTATGCCTAGCAAAACTGACCTGATATCTGAAATCCGAACTGAAAGTCCCGGACCCATATTCAACCAGACATCCGAAATAGACTCACACAAAACTCGAGCGAAAACCCGAATTGACCCGAACTGAACCATACTCAACTCAAAATTTTCTGCAAAGTTGGTTATTTTTGTATGACAAGCGTATTGGACCAAAACTCAATTGACCCGAAATCGACCCGAATCGAAGTTCATTCGACCCAAACTAACCAGCCTGAAATGTCACTTGATCCAAAACACAACCCGACCCAAACTTAACCCAACCCATACTTGAACTGAATGACCCATTTGTTAGATGACGCTTGTTACTGCGGTCATGAATTTTTGGAACAAGTTGTGTAGTTAAAAAGCATGCCCAGAGAAAAAACGCAAAGGAAAAAGAGGATGGACTTCAATCCTCCAAGTTTTATCCTTGGTATCTCACCTGAAAAAGGACAATATGCATGTTAGACTTCAAGCCTACAACATTGAAGTTTGAATTCCATCCAAAAGAGCTGCTAGTGCATCAATTGTAGGAGCATCATATCAACAAACATATTGGGACATTAATGATGCAGTCAGTTTGGGAAAATCACACGGAAGCACCAAAGACATTGATAAGGTAGACAAAGAAAAACCTCAATCTAGGGACACAAAGGAGGCACAAGGTACAATAAAACCACCTATAGACAAGGACAATTGCTACATAATCAAGCAAACGAAAAAGTTAAAGAGATGGTAGTGAGGCAACAACCAAAGAGGATTGTGAAAGAGATGGCCTTTCTCTATCGATCCCCATATCTTAAAGACTATAGAGGCTAGAGATCGGCTGAAACCTGAACAAATGATGTTGGTAGGCTATGCTTTTCTCCCTGCAAATAAATTGCACCCATCAACGTAAGTTCCTCTTTAACCCCCTTTCTTGGCCATTAGCATATAATAGGTTTACTTTTCATAATATATTTGTTCATTGAAGATAAATTATACCCTTTGACAATGAGATTACACTTAATATATTTTGTTCATCCTTTGATCATTGCTACACACATCAAAATTAAGCACATTAGGGAGAAACTTTTTGAGTACAAGCATCAAGAAAAAGACAAAAGATTTTGGATATTCGGGAGATGATTCGCAACTATGGCCGGAGTAGATTGAGACTTAGAAGATCCTATGGTGGATGTACCATGTCTCCTCTTAAACTGGATGGAAAGGAGTAGAAATCCGAGTACAGAAAAAAAGATATTCTTCGGTACAAACATTTATGTAAGATAATCTAACTATAGATATAACATATTATTTCCATTACAGCACATCTCCATCGATTGTCATTGGCATTAGTTCTTTGAATTTCTACACCGCTTTAGACAAAGTCCCAAGAGATTTATGAAAAGCCTTTGAAACAGTAATGGAGCTCAAAACAAAAAGGTACACATGGATGAAATTGGATGAAGCATGGTTGGTAAGTTACATAACACTTGTCAATTACTTCTAATTACCATATTAGTATTTTTTTTGTGTGTGTGGAAACAAAGGCGAATATTTCATTGCTCTAAACAACATATTTACAACTTAACTCAGGCATACCCAAGCGAGTTTATCAAACAATATTCCTTTCTTCAACCATTGCACACAGAATCTACATTATTCACAGTAGCACACATAATGTTACTCACAATGTTTAGAACCGAAGTCTTCTGATTCTTGAAGTTAAGGAAGTTCTCAGCCTGCCAAATAGGACACATCAGCAACACATAGAATGCACTTGAGGACTTTTGTTTTGACAGTCTTGCCCATGACCTGAGTAACAACCCTGAATCCCCACCCAAAGATCATAACTAATTAAAGTTGTGTCCCAATACATATATTATTCTCATGGGAGTTTATATTCCCATATCCATGTGTTCACAAGCATTGGCATTTTTATTTTACCAAAAAGAAAAATTATGAAAGAAAAATTGTCCATGTCCAACCCATATCTACTACATTTGGTAGTGAAGTTTCTTCTTTTATTTGCTTCCTTGCCCGCTCCCGCCACTAATTAGTGGTTTTTCTCTTTTTACTTCCTCTTCTTTGCCCCAAAGATTGAAAAGAAGCCACAAAATTTAACAAAATTATGCTGAAAACACAATAAGATCAATATCTCATGCACAACAATATCAATACCAACACATTTGGGAATTTTTCTATGCTGAAGGAGCATGAACACACCATAATAACCCTCCTTGCTTTGCTACTTTCTTGTGTTATGTTGTTGCTTCTTCCTTAGTTCACTGCCAATATAGTGAACAAAAGGATGTCAGAACTTCATTTTGCTACTTGACTGTCTGGCTTCTTTGATTCTTCTTCTCCCTCGCACTGCCTGTCAACCTCCTTTGTTGAACTTTACAGTGACCAATACTCGCCAACTCGATGAACTCACCCGAACTCAATGATGAACAAAACTAAAGTACAATTATGAAGAACCATCAACTACTTAATGAACCAACTAAATTCTCACAGTGAACATCTTTTAATGTTCCAATGAACCAATTGTACTTTGTTAGAGACCTTACCTTATCACCAACCTCCACTTCCATGGTGGAGAATCCCATTCAATCTAGAAACAAATTTAAGTCATAAAGTGAACAATGTTGAGGGAAATGATGAACATGTTGAGTTTGCCAAGTGTTTCATCTTCTCTTTCAACTTTGTCTGCTATAAAGGTTCATTTGGTTCATCATTGAACCCATTACTATATTCACCATAAGCTCGATACTTGTGTTGTTGATCAAACAAGATTGATCCATTGCATGGATAATGGTTGATCACTTTAGAACTTATATTCATAGAGCCCTCTACTTTGATTTTTGTCAAGTAATTCGTAACAAGTTTTCATAGAACTAAGATAATATACATACATATCTATATATATATATATATATATATATATATATATATATATATATATATATATATATATATATATAGAGAGAGAGAGAGAGAGAGAGAGAGAGAGAGAGAGAGAGAGAGAGAGAGAGATAATCTACAAAATAAATATAAAGCAAATAATCAATGATGACACTAGATTTTCAAATAACCAAAAAAAGAGAAAAATTCATCAAAAAAATGTATACTGCAGGACAAAGAAACAGAAGAAAAAAGAAAAACATTAGTCTATAAATGGTTAATGCTAGATACTATAACTGTCGCTTGGACTGTTCCCACTAGGGTATGTTTTTTCAAATTAGATCCCTGCTGGCAGGTTTACTCACCCGTGGGTACAAACTCACGAGTGTATACAATAATTTGCATCTGTAAGTCATTTATTAGGAGCATTTATTATTCGATTCAAAATTGGATCAGACCGGACCGAACCGAGTAATTAAACTGACCCGATCTATAGTCCATGAATTTTCCTTATTCGGTCATCAGTCTGGTCCACTGGTCCGGACTGAGAATTGAGAAAACATTATGGACTGTCAAGTCAGTCAGCAAAGTGGCTCATGCATACTTAAAATTAGGGTTTTCGGTTTTATTTTTGTTGGCTATCCCAACCTCCCAGCGCACCTATTGCTTTCACCTCGTTCTGTCTCTCTTAAACCTCTTTGCATCATCTATACACTATCTCCCTCTGCTAGCCTTAACCAAGGGTCACAACTTCTTTATGTTGCTTCTTCAATGATTTGTCGGCGCTGGCGTCCTTGGCTTAAAATCGAGCTTAACGAGCACTGAGTGGTGAGTCAAAATCAGAGATCGTGTGCAATAAATGTGATTTTCGATTCCAGAAAGGCCAGGAGACCATGACCTGTAGTGACATAGTTTTAGGGGCCAACTCTTTAGTAACCAATATGAGGTGCTCGCCTCTTTAACTTCTCAAACCCACCAGCGTCTTCTAATTGTTGAATAAATAGGCAAATATGCTACACTGGTCTTTTGGTGGGTGGGAAGATAGGATGGAGTTCTTTTTTTTTTTTTTCAACGTCATATGTGTGTGGGGAGGTGGGGACGTGGGGTGGATTTGATTTTTTTTTTTTAAATTTCAATATTGTGTGCATTGGCAAATAAGAAAAGTTGAAAACCTAAAATAACCGATTTTAGGCTTTAGCTCAATACCAAATAAAGTTTTAATTACAAATAAACTTTTAATTTTTGAATATAGTTAAATGGCCTCAAAATCCTACTTCTAGATATTGTATTTTAGGTTACTTAATTCTGACTTGTGTTGGATGCCATATGAAATTCCGACATGTAATATACAAATTTTGGATATTATTCAAGTCTCTTAATCAATTGGGTTTGTTCGGTCCGGTCTTGGTCCAGTCCAAATTTTGTCAATCTGGTCCCACTCCTGTCTAAGTTTTATTCGGTTCAGGCTATGGTCCATGTTCCTTTTCTTATTCGGTCCTTAGTCCAAACTGATCCGGTCTGGGTTTAAACCGATGAACACCCCTACCATTATTATGCCCACCATACCATAGAAAGTTTCTATCCCTATGAATATCATAAAGAGCTATCTTAGAGATTAGAAAAACATATCCTTGACAAATAAATGCATAACTTCATCATTTTCATATGGCATGCAGGTTTTTCTTCACCAATTCTTTTAGAAAACCATTTGTTCATCCTCAGTTAAAACTTCGTGGCCAGAAAAGTAGTCGTCCTTTACAATTGCTTACTAGGGAAAAATCCTTCGTCCAAATATCACAATTATGCAATGATTGGAGTAATATTCCTTACTAACACTAACCTTAGCTCTGAAATCATAATTTTATTCATTAATCACTTCACATAAACCTTGCATACCAGTTTGTTCTCAAGTTATTTAGTCAATGAAGGCAATAAAAAAGCAAATTACCTAAAGAAATTTAGTCTAATGTTTTGGAATCTATCTTGGCAAGATGACACAGACATTTATTATTGCGGAATTTATGTTGCAAGCCATATGGAGATATTTAATGTAGGCAACATCAAAAACTGGGGATCCGATTTGGAATTGACAAGGTACTTCCTATATCTTGATCTCAAATCCCAATTTATTGTATAATTCCATTTAAAGAAGAGCTTATTACATCAGAAACAAAACCAGCACTACCTACCAGCAAGACCATGGATAGTACAAAAAAGCATGTCATGGGTTAGAAGCCTTCTATCAGCAACACCCTAAGCAATACATAAATGTTTGACATTACAAGAAAATTTGAAATTATTGTTGCCTTGTATACATCCTACATAATAATATTAGCAAATAGAAGTTTGTTATTATGAAATCTTCTACATACTGATCTCATCAAGTAAACTTAACTGGTATGAAATCTTCTATTGGTGTCACATTACTCTATAATCTAAACAGTACTATCCACACTACAAAAGTTCACATATAACTGACTCTTGACCTTGATCAAAGTCCTCCACTATGAACAAACATTGACTGCACGTTCTTCTCAATTACTTAGCATGATACTACATATTCCCATAGACACAAGATTTAAAAAATAAAATTAACCTTCTATTTCATTTTTGACAATTTGATTTTCATTTTTTTTCTAAATTACAGAAGAATTTGTCTGATATGTAGTTCAAGATATGCAGCAATGATCATAGAAAATGAACTCAATAGGCTACAGGTCCAAACACTAGAAGTAATAAAAAGAGATTTCCAGCAAAGAGAAATGATACAACAAAACCTCCAGTGATAATGCTGCTCTACTTTCTGATCATGCATCGTAGTTTTAAAGATTGGTGTTGTGGAGGGCACAATACTTCTGATGTACAACTTTTTATATGTTACAAATATAATACTAGTTTTTGTCTATTTATTACAAAATTTCTAATCCTTGACTCTAACATAGTAGTTTCTAAAATCTTTTTGAATAAGGCATGTTATCAACACATTGGGTAAGAAAATATACCACTCAATGTTATTTACGTATGGTTCTTCACCTCACAGTAACTCATCCAAAGACACAATAAATAACACCTAAAATTATAGGAAACAGGGATTAAGCAAGGGTCATCAAATATTTGTTCACTACACTACTTATTGTTGATCATTATAGATCTGAAAGATGTTCAGTAAAATAGTATTCTTTTTCTTCTAAAAATACTAAATAATTCACTGTACCACTTAATGATTACTATAATATTCAAAGATGTGTGATAGGGCCACACGCGCACGGCAGTGTTGTGGCAATCAAGGTCGATCCCACAGAGACTAAGCTACACTACCGAATTATATTCCCTCAAGATAGACTAAGAGAATTCAAATTTGTGAATGAAATTGAACTATGCTACTTGTCCAATCCAATAGGTAAACAATCAAGGAATTAAGCAAAACCAACAATCTCTCAATCCATGTATCAATCAAGCACTTCTTTCTTAATTGGTTGTTTTAAAACTGACAGTCGAAGTATCACAACCCTCTTTCAAGGTGAAGTGAAATACTTAAATCCAACCAATTACAATTTTTAAAGGGCTCTTGATTTATTTAGGTTCATTAAACATGTGATTATGAAATTAGTGGTTTCTCAATTGGTGTGACTTTCTCAAGACTCTACACAATCAAGTCAAATCCTACTATTCAAGTATCGAATCTCACCTTTCAATTCTCACTCAATACCCAAAACTTGCGAGAAAATGATCAAGTTCTTCGCAAGACAATAAGCGTCTAAGATTTGATAGAACTATCCAAGAACGCCAAAATACTCACAGAGATTAACACTAGATTGGAAAAATTAACAAGCATTTGCATAATCCAAAATCAAAACAACAAAACATAATCAAAATTACAAAACATAAATCCTAAAATGAGAAAAGAGAAGAGAAGCGAAATGCTCAGCCAAAGAACACGCTTGAATCCGTCGATTGCAAACTCGACATGGAATCTTTGCAAGAACTTCACTTCAATTCACTCTCTCTCCCTTTAATCTAATATAAATCCTAATCTAGATGGTGGATTATGGTAGAGTGGAATGGGATGATGAATGAAAGTAGTAAAACAAGGCTTTTATCGCTGAAGTCACGCCTGCAAAATCGTTCAAACATTTGGAACATGAACAACCGCGAAGAAATCTAGCAGACTCGGGGGACTAGTGACCACTACGATCTGATCGTGGGACACCTTCACATACCGTGGCACCTACCACGGCTAGATCGTGGCACCTAGCACAGCCATACCATGGCACCCACTGCCATGTTCATTGTCTCTTGATTCATCTGCTGCTTCTTCCTGGAACCTTATGTACCGTGGTACTAACCACGATGTGTCCATGTTAGGTGTCTTTGGGCCTCTTTTGCTACCCTCTTTGATCCACAATGCCTCAAAATTATCATTCTACTGACATAACTTGACTTACAAAGTCAAAATTTGTAAAGACTCTCAAAACAAGGGCAACCAGTAGAAATAAGAGAATCAATCATACAATTAAGCCGACTAATGCCCTAAGATGACTCCCAAACACTCATGAAATTATATGCAAATATGACATTCATCAATGTTCAATAAGTTAAGATTATTAATATTTCACAAACATTGAATAGTTCACTATACTACTCAATGTTGTTCGTTATAGTATTCAATGTCATAATAGACCACAAATCAGTCTTGAATGTAAGATAATTCATTGTCATCGTAACTTTTAGTATCTCCCACACTTGACAAGACAATAAGATCTCTTTGCTTTATAGGCAATTAATAGGAAGCACATTAGACAACATTGTACAAAAACCTAGAGGGGAAAGTGGAATGGGAGGGTAGGAAGTACAAAATTGTCCACTAAACTTGTCAGTTTTGTTCGTTGTGCAGCTTAATGTGGACACAAAGGCTTCTTGACATGTAAGATACTTCTCAAATAAGCACATTAAAAAGCACATAAAATTGTTCACTGCAAAAGTCAATGGTGTTCATTTATTTATCAATGTTGCTTGACATAAGATTAGTCTTCTACCAAATACAATTCATTTCATACCAACTTTCATTATCCCACAACCCCAACTACACGTTAAGGTTTCTCTACTTCGTAAGTAATAAGCAATACGCACATCAAGCAACACCTATCAAAACTTTGCGGGGGGAAGGTTTAGACGACGGTAATAACAACATTGCTCACTACACTATTCAACGTTGTTCATTATACCTCTAAATGTTGTGCCCTAATATAAGATTGGTCTTTCACCAAAAATACAAAATTGTTCATTATATTTAATATTCATAAAATATTTATGAGACAAATGATTTTATAAAATAAGTACTCCACAGTTTTTAAATTAAAATTTAACTCAAAAGATAGTCCGTGCATCGCACGGGTCTATACTAGAATCGCTTAATGTTGATCATTATCCTAGTCATTAGTCTCCTAATGAATCAAACTTTTTGCAACTGTACTTCTGAATTTCTTCTTCTCTACCTTCCACGATGTTCACGTTCATTGTAAACTCCAATTTTCTCACATAAATTTGACCCCAGCTTGATCAATGTACTAATAACACAATTAGTATATTGATATTTGTAGTAAATTCTATGATTCTAAAAATCCCACATGCTGAAACTCTATTTTTTTTTTTTCATTGGAAAGCTTCAACCAGTAAAACACAAAATGCGAAAGATTTTCAAATAACCAGAAAAAAAATATTGTTGGACAAAAAACCTCCCATAAACGATTACTTTGCTACAGGATTGCGATAAGCCGATAATTGCCACCAGGATTTTCTTTTTGGGTGTTTCAAACGCATAAGCTGTCACCAGCTTTTCCACGGAAAAAAAATACTCTTATTAACTTAGGTTGCACACCTGTTGTTGCCATGGCCTGAGAGCATAAACTCCCAAGTGTATATTGCATAATTTGGTCCTCCCTGTTTACCCAAATCATCCCTAATAATTGGATATGGTGGCAATCGTTTTCCCGAGTTTTAAATTCGGGCACAAATTTTTCTTATTTCTATTGCATGTCAGAATTTGATTTTGACTCGAATTCAGGCTTATTTGATTTATCTGACCCAATAAAATAGGTAATGGACAAAGTTCCTCCAAATTTTACACATTGTGCAATTTATCCAATTTTACTGGAATCCAAATTTTTACCCCACTAGGGTAGATTTATATCACATCCAATTTTTTCATGCAATCTGATTACATTTTTAAATAGTCAAAATCTAACTTTTAAATTTTAAATCTATATCTATATAATACATAATAGCAAAGTTTCAATAACTACCATTTCCTTAATTCTCATTAACTTGAACTTTTCAACCGTTGGATTAAATGATTAATAAATAATAGCCATTGATTTACTTTAATCTCTCTAGCTCCCAAATCTATATCTATATAATAATAATAATAATAATAATAATAATAATAATAATAATAATAAT
>JACYFF010031959.1:26169055-26191303 GCA_017589665.1 Selenicereus undatus
ATAATAATAATAATAATAATAATAATAATAATAATAATAATAATAATTATAATTATAATAATCTATATAGTACATAATAGTAATCTTGTGGGTCCTACGATGTATCTAAATTCTTAAAAATTATAAGTTTTCAGCCGTTTGATTAATGGTGCGTTTAATAGTCACCGTTAGATTTTCTTTTTAAAAAAACTATTGTAATTTTAAGAAAAGAATTATTAAAAGAAAAAATAACAACCTTTAGATCAATGATAGATGTTTCATACAAAATAAACTTTTTTCAATCAAACTAGGATTCTAAGAATAAGAATATTCCATAAAAAATAAAATCTTCTTTAAGAAAATAAAATCTTCTAAGTTACTCCACATAATTTTGGGGCAAATTGCAACATCTATTTTTGTCATTCGCAAAAATAGAAGATCTACGACACTGCATGCCTTGATTTTTTTGGATTGTTCCAGTAATAATATTTAATAACTTAAATTTATATAACATATCTTTATTTCATAGTGTATGCCAAATGAATTTTTAAAAAACATAGAGGTAACAAATGTTATATTTCAAAAATCAATTACTGTCATAGTCACTATTATATTGGATCACTTGGATCCTTAATAGCAATGTACCCATTATATTCATATACATAAGTTTTTATTAATAATTTTAACAATGTACATAATATGATATGATATGATATGATATTAGCAGTATCATGTCCATGGAGATGCATGGGAAATCTCAAAAATTTTCTGTTGCAGTAATTATCAAGTTTTTTATTTTTAATGGTAAACAATGATTAGATTTTTTATGGTAGATAAGATATATAATATCAAAAATTGTGTATATGAGTATGTGTCTTTATAATATTTCACATTAGGAGCCAAACTTTGATAAAAATTCGAAACTAACTATGTATTATAGATTATCCATAATTGGGGCATTTATGTTATTGTAATATAATAGATTGATTTTAGTAATGTTAGAAGTAGCATGTGATATAATTTCTTTGATAAAAAATAAGACAATATAATATTTTATCATTATTGGGCATTGGCTTTTTATATTTAGAAAGAAAATATTTGAAATTGCAACTAATCTTATAGAATCTTTTTTTTTAGAAAGAAAATCTTCTCTTCATAATTAACTAGCTCTTTTTCTTATAAAAAATTATTAATTATCTCAAAAATTTTGGGGAGAATGATAATTTTCACATATATATATATATATATATATATAAAATATAATATAATAACAATCTTGTGGATTGTTTATCTAAAGTCTCAAAAATGAGATTTTTCAACTGTTAGATTAAGACTATTTTTAATTACTACCATTTGATTTGTAAAAAACTAAAATTAATTTTAAAAAAATATATCTATCTATAATATATCTATGTCCATAGAAAAATTTCCAGCAGTTAAAAAAATGCAATAATCATTGAAAAACCCTAGAATGGTGTAACGAGTGTGATTTGCAGAATTTAGTGTAATCTCAATCGTAAAAATTATTTATTCATTAGATCTAAAATTCTATCCAAAAAAAATATGAAAAAAAACTAAGCAGTTATATTTATTCAATAAATCTAAACGGTATATTTTGAAGTTAGAAAACTACCTTATCGAAGTGAAAAACCAATCCATAATTTTTATTCTTTAAAAAATCACTCATAATTTCGATTATATGTGATAAACTATGTATGATAATCATATTATCTAAAAAAACCCCAAGTAGTTACAAAATGTGATAATCTTCAAAAAGACCCTAGAATGTTGCAATGAGTGTGATTTAGTCTAATCTCAAAGATAAAAATATTTATGCATTAGATCTAAGTCGTCGATTTTAAAGTTAAGATATCTATTTATTTTTATTTTAAAAAATCCCCCCATGATTTCGGATATACATGATAAAAGATAGATGAAAATTTAATTATCTAGGGGAAAACAATTCTATCAACAAAAATTATTTAGGAAAAAAACTAGGCAGTTATATTTATTCAGTAAATCTAAACTGCGAATTTAAAGTTAAAAACAACTACTTTATCCAAATAAAATACCCATTTATAATTTTTATTTTTTAAAAAAATCCTTCATAATTTTGGTTATGTGATAAAGGATATATTATAATCCTATATCTAAAAAAATATCAAGTAGATACAATAACATGGTAATCTTTAGAAAACTCTAGAATGCTACAACGAAAGTGATTTGTGGGATTTAGCGTAATCCTAACCATAAAAATTATTGATGCATTACTTCTAAATTATTGATTTTAAAGGTAAGACATCTCTTTGTTTTTATTTAAAAAAATTCCTATGATTTCGGATATACATGATCAAAGATAGATGATAATCCAATTATCAAGAAAACAAATTCTACTAAAAAATCTCGGAAAAAGCACCAGGTAGTTATATTTATTTATTAAATCTAAACCATAGATTTTAACGTTAAAAAAAATACCTGATTCAATTAAAATACCAATTTATAGTTTTATTTTTAAAAAAATCCCTCATAATTTCAATTATATGTGATAAAGGATATATGATAATTCTATTGTCTCAAAAAAAATACCAAGCAGTTAAAAAATGTGATAATATTTGAAAAATCCTAAAATGCTACAACGAGTGCAATTTGCGAGATTTACTATAATCTCAACCATAAAACATTTATTTATACATTAGATCTAAGTTGTCGATTTCAAAGCTGAGATGTCCTTTTATTTTCATTAAAAAAAATCCTCCATGATTTAAAAATATACATGATAAAAGCTAGATGATAATGAAATTATCGAGACAAAAAAATCCATCAAAAGAAATTATATAGGGTAAAAATAGGTAGTTATATTTATTCATTAAATCTAAATTGTAGATTTTAAGGTTAAAAAATACCTTATCCAAGCAAAATACTAATTTATAATTTTTATTTTTAAAAAAATCATAATTTTGATTATATGCAATAAAGGATATATAATAATTCTACTATAAAAAAAAATGCTCAACAGTTAGAAAATATGATAATCTTTGGAATACCATAGAATGTTGCAATGAGTGTGACTTGTGGAGTTAGTATAATCTCAACCATAAAAATTATTTATGCAGTTAAAAATTATTTATGCATTAGATTTATAACTTTTATTGTTAGAACCATCCATCATAATTTCGGTTATGTGATAAAGGATATATGATAATCCTATTATCTAAAAAAATATCGAGTAGTTAAAAAACGTGTAATCTTTGGAAAACCCTAGAATGCTGCAACAAGTGTGATTTGCATGATTTAGTGTAATCTTAACGATAAAAAATATTTATGCAATACATCTAAGTTGTTGATTTTAAAGCTAAGATATCCGTTTATTTTTTCAAGAAAAATCCCCCATGATTTTGGATATACATTATAAAAGATAAATGACAATCCAATTATCCAGGGAAAAAATTCAATCAAAAAAATTATCTAGGGAAAAAAATAGGCAATTATATTTATTCATTAAATCTAAACCGTAGATTTTAAAGTTAAAAAAACTACATTATTCAAGTAAAATACCCATTTATAGTTTATATTTTTTAAAAAGTTCCTGATAATGTCACTTAAATGTGAGAAAGACTATATGATAATCCTATTATCTTAAACAAATCTCAAACATTTAATAAAAATTATAATTTTTGAAAAAACCTAAAATGCTATAACATGAGTGATTTATTTGGTGTAATCTCAACCGTAAAAGTTAATCACCTATTAAATCAAAGCCTTTGATTATATCTATTAAAAAAAGGTACATTCCCCAAATAAATCATGTCTTTATTATTACTTTTTTTAAACAATCGTAAAGAATATATAATAATCCTATTATCTGCGGGGTAGCCATCTATTAAATACGGATAGAGATTGGCGTGGGGCAGGTTTGGGGTGAGTGGAGCCGTATCCGCACCTATACTCATTTTCTAAAACCATCCTCATACCCACACCCGTACCCATCGGGTTTTAAAAAATTCATACCCTACCCATGTCCATCGGGTTTTTCGAGTTATTCAGATTTTATTTTAGTACATATACATTGTAAAAACTGACACCTATCGGGTTCATTAAGTTTAATTTTTAAAGGTTCAAAACTAAATGAAAAATACTTTTTTTACATGGATTTCCCCCTTATTAAATTTCTGCCTACATATTCAAAATTAAAATAATACACGTCGGGTTTGTTAAATTTAAAAAATAATACTCATAATTGAAATGCATTGTGTCCCTACAAAATATCAAATTTGTAGGTGCATAAGAGTAGAGTAGCTGTCAGTTGAATCTGATAGCACAATATGTATTTAGATACAGATTTGGTCCTTTTTTTTTCACTACAGCCTACTTGCTTCAACCCCATATTTTTTAAAAAAAAAATTGAGTTTGGATATGGGGCGGGGTTGGGTATGGTATTCCTGTACCCGATCCGTACCCATACCTATACCCGTTTTTGGCACACCCGCCCCATACCCATTTTTCCTACATTTTTTGTACCCGAACCCACCATAAATAAAGATCTCCCATCCCTAAATATAAACCACTAATTCTATATCTTTAAATTATCCTACATGATTCAATTAATTTTTTGTTTGACTTTATTTATCTCAGTTGCTATTTATGAAGTTCAAAACTTTTTATTTTTTCCACTAAATACTTATCGATAAATTTTTTAATTTTTTCAATGATACATATTTTTTAAATATCTGTTTCATCATACACCGTGCATAGCACGGATTTATACTAGTTTTGATAAATGGGAAACCTTGCATAGAGAGTCCTCGCATTCTCATCTGGTAATCTTCTTTTCATCTTTGACGAAGCATATACAGTACAGAATGAGGAAAAAACGATAGTTAATTTCGAGTTTGGAAAATTGTAGATGGAGTTTGAAAATTCTGTGTCGATGGAAACGTTTGCTGTGGAAAGCCTTCTATGATGGCATGCCTTTGTCCCATAAAAAAATAAAAAATTAAAATAGGATGGGTTGCCTTTGGAGCATAATTGGGTCATAAGAACATATGCAATGGTAATCCATAATTTTGAATCACACGTGAGGGCCTACACCCTCCACATCATCTCACAAACCAATTTTTTCTCTCTTCTCTATATCCTATGGATCACCAACTTGGATTACCAAATAAAATAATATTTTATGGACCTCATCACTAACATATTATTGGGTTTTAGACTTTTAAGAGTTTAGTTGGCAAAAAAAAAGAAGAGAAAATGTGTGGGAAGCGGATCAAGGCCGTGAGTTGGACTGTGGAATGAGTGAAGCAGATCACTGATGCATAGTATTTTTTGGACTGTGAGCCAAATTTTTGGCTCGCGAGCCTTGCATTGCAGGTGCTATAAGAGCATCCGCATTGGTGATCTAAAAGTTTGGATCACAAGTGGGGACCCACAACCTCCACATCATCTCACAAGCCAACTTTTTTTCTATTCTCTACATCCTATGGATCACCAACTTGGATCACCAAATAAAATAATATTTTATAGGCCCCACTACTATTATATTATTGGGTTTTAGACTTTTAAATGCTTAGTTGGCAAAAAAAAAAAAGAGAGAGAATGTGTGGGGGGCGGATCATGGCCATGAGCTGGACTGTGGGGCGAGCGAAGCGGATCACTGATGCATGGTATTGCTTGGACCGTGAGCCAAATTTTTGGCTCACGAGCCTTGCAATGCAGATGCTCTAAGAAACATAGGCGATGAACCTTTTGTGTCATATTTAATTGTCGAAGTGTGGAGGAGACAAGTCTCTCCATCTAGCGCCACAAAAAGGTGGCAACGGGTCGAGATTTGGATAGATTGTCCCATTTTGGTTCACAGTCTGCATTACTTGCAAGAGGCATACAGAGATTCCCCTAATACGTGAATGTTGTATGCAATTGTTATATTCATTTGAATCTTGCACAATTAGGAAAGTTATAAGAAATGGCACTAGGCCTTAATCTAGGCAAGAGGGTTAGGCAAAGACCTTTGTAACTTTTTAATTTATGGATCAATGTAGTACCTTGAACCAATGTTAAGAGAACCGACCTGGTCATTGACTCGGTTGAGTGAGTGGGTCAATGGTTTGATCGGTTGGATTGTTTAAATTTAAATTAAACTGGTTGAGTTGGTGGATTATTGAACTAGATCAAAGCCGTCAAAGCCGATTCATCCTATTAATATTTGTCTCAATATTTCGTAAAATATTTAAAATAATACATGATTTTAAAATAAAAAAAGGAGAATCACACAATCCAATCAAGGGTTGCGTGCTCCAACCCCCTATATTTTAAAGCATCGAGTATTCCCCAAAAAAAAGACACTTCGTATTCTAAAAAAATTTAGAAACAAAAAAAGCATGACAAGCTACGCCTAACATTGTTATTTATTAAAATCCAAACTCATGTCCCAACGCCCCAAGACTTAATTGCCTCTTTCTCCCAAACTCTCTTTCTCTCTCTCTCGCACATGCTAACTTTCTTATATTCGCTATTCTAAGGGCATCCCCAGCGCATGCCCCGCGTGAAAGCAGATGGCCCCGCGTGTAACTTGTGACGATTCCAGCGCATGGCACGCGTGGCACGGAACCTGGGGTGGAACTCCAGTGAGTTCCGCCCTGTGGGTAATATTTTTGTTTTTCTGTGCCATTAAAATGCTGCGTTTTGGGCTGAAAATTGACTGAGGTGCTGTGTTTTGTGGAGATATTGGGAAGAAGCAAAAATTGAATGCTGTATCTGTTTGGGGGAAGCTGGGAAGTTGTGCAAATTGAAGAAAAAATCCGTTGGGCCAAACGATTTATGGGTTTGATTTTATTTATTTTTTTGAATAATTTTGATTTGTGTATAAATATTGGAGGTAGGGTTTTGTGTAAAATACGACACTTTATATTACTTTATAAATAAATATGACACTTTATAAATATGACACTTTATATTAAAATTTAAAATTTATTCATTTTTATGTCAACAAAATAAATATTCATAACTCTAAAAAAAATATAAATTCAAACATGTTACAAAATTTAAAAGCCAAACACAACATAAAAATTAAAAAGTAATAAATTAGATTCAAATTGTGGGCTCCATGTAATTAATTGTCCTGAATTGAGTTCCATTGGTTGGAAAATTGAATGGAATGCAAGTGGAACTCATGCTGATGTGGCAAGTTTGAGTTCCAAAAATTGGCACTTGGATTGGGGATGCCCTAAACTTACGCCATTAACATCTTTGATCAACTTTTGGATCTCATTCTATAGCTTGAAAGAAAGCGAGCCAAAGAGAAGCAGCATTTCGAAATCTATTTCCCGTTGCATTATAGCGATTCTCTCTTCGTTCCTCTCTCTCCCCCTCTATATGTGTGTGTTATATTTGGCTCATCTGCAAGGAAACCCAAGTCAGTCAATTACTGAAACCGGTTTAACCTCAAAAATCATCCGGTTAAACCGGTTTTTGATCGGGTCTGACTGATTCCCTAGTCCAATGAGTTAGAAAGCGACTCCTGGACAGAACCACTCTCCGTCTCTCAGTCGAACAGGCTGGTCTGGTCCGGTTCAGTTCCCATAACATTGCCTTAATCCCAAAAAAAAAACTTTTAAAGTTAGATGTAATTCGATTGGACACAAATTATATTCAATGGATGTAAAAATTAACCAGATTTGTGTCTAAATGTGCATATAACTGATCCGAGTTGGATCAGTTACCCATAACATAGTCAACAACAACACCTCCCAGTGTGGATCCCGCTTTCGTGAGGTCTGGGGAGATCCAGATATAAACAACCTTACCTCTATCGATATTCATGCCCGTAGAGAGGCTGATTCCAAGAGACCCACAAAAAAGATTTTGTGAAACCATTTTATAGAAGAATGATTTTGTGAAAACATTTAATACAAAACTAAGGATACCCAACGAGGAATGACTAGGATATAATAATAAATCCAGATGCCAAGCTATGTACCATCAGAACAAGGTTGTTGGTAGTAGAGATGGGGATGATTAGGTGAATGTATATTTATACGAGAATAGACAGAATCAGCAATGCAGTATTCAGAGACCTTGTTAAAGTAGCTCTCATCGAAGATAAGATGAGAGAAACAAGACTCAAATGGTTTGGTCATGTGAGAAGAAGGAGTGTGAACGCTCCAATGAAGAGATGTAAGAAGATTAACATCCCCGAAGGCAAGAGAGGGAGGGGTCGACCAAAGAAGAGTTTAGACGAAGTGATTAGAGAGAACTTGAGAGCTGTAGGATTGACGGAGGACCTGGCTCAGGATAGGAAACTTTGACGGGATAGTTAATTCCAATTATGTTAGCATCTATAGACTACAACTGATTTCTTAAAACATTTAGTTCAACCTTGGACCTTCATATCCCTCTCTCTCTCTCTCTCTCTCTCTCTCTCTCTCTCTCTCTATCTAGACAATGATGTGCAACTTAGAGAGAACTAGAAAGGTGCACTGAGCCGACAAATCTGATCTGTTCTCTGTCATCCAAAGAAGCCCTCATAGACAACTAGACGTCTACTGGTTGAACTTTCTAAGGCCGTGTTCTTTTTGTTGGGAAATTGCATGTGTGAGATTGATACGAGTGAAAAAGGGGGGAAGGAGGTTGGAGTGGGTAGAATTGATATTTTTTTAAAAGTGTGAAAAAGGGGGGAAGGAGTGGGAAGGAGTAGGAACAAATGGGAATGAGTGAGAAGGAGTTGAATGAATTAAGAGAGTTGATGTAAGTTGCATATTTTATTTTTTAATGTGATATTTTGTTTGTGATAATAATTACCAATGATAAAAAAAAAAATTATACTGAAAAAATATTTTTCTGTATCGACTCAGGTACGAAATATTATTTCGTGGCCGTTGTTACTCCAAAAAAAATTGTAATTTTTGTTATTCGTAAAACAAATTATAAACATATTTTTTTCATATATTAACCTAATATGAACAACGAAAAAAATACACATATGTTCATGCCTTGTTCTTTTCGTTGGTAAATCCAAATTTACCAACATCAACCAACTTCAACTCACATCAACCCATTTCAACCCATTTCAATCCATTTTAACAACTTCAACCTATTTTCTACTATTTTAATCAACTTCTACTCATCATACAAAAAAAATTGAACCCACTTCAACCAACTTCAACATACATAAAAAAAAAAAAAAAACCTCACTTTAATCTATTTCAACCCATTTCGACAAAAAATACCTACTTTAACATATTTTAACTCACTTCTACCAATCTCAATCAACTTCACCTATTTACCAACCCGTATTTCCCAACGAAAAGAACATGCCCTCAGTACACAGAATATAATCATCTGCAATTTGTGTGAAAAACTTGCAACATTTTGTTAATAACACAACGGAAAAAAATATCTGCTCAAAATACACATACAATATATCTGCATTTCCTATCACGAATTGCAAACAACGCCAACAAAATTTACAAATTCCTTCATTATGCTGGAAAACACATTTGAAAATTTGGCCCCAAATTACGATGAACAAAAAATAAATCTGTTACACATACAGCAACAACCTTCCACGCTTTGGTGACCTATAACAAATATTTCGTAACCAACGCAAAAAAAAAAAAGAAGTATCTCTTCCATATACAAACTCAGACCCAAAATATCTACTAATCACAAAAAACTAATATTTGCTTAACAAAGCATAAAACAATTATTATTTCTTCAACATATATAACAAAAATTACGTCACCTACAATTTCCGGCATGACTAACAAATATTTCCGTCACATCCCAAAAATAAATAAAACTTTTCATAATTGTTATCAGACTAGTCATACACACAAGTACATAAATTATAAAAAATTTCAAAATATGAAAAATAATAGTTATATGTAGGAATGGAAAGGAGAGGGAATGAGCAATATTTTTTTTAAAGTGTGAAAAGGGAGGGAAAGATTGGAAGGGAGTGAAAAGGAATGGGTTAGCTCTATTAACCTACAAACAGAGCCTCAACATAAAATCGATTAGTCTTTCCAAAGGATTGAGAAATTATTTTGCTAGTAGTAAAGCAAAGCCTACTGGACAGACTGCACTCGTTTTGCACGAATGATTAAAGGAGTCACCATTTTTTATTCCTATTTTTAGCTCGAAGGCATCTTTGCAATTATAGCTCAAATGTTCAATGGCCTCTTCTAAATCGACCTCCGAAGGACGACAAAAAAGGAAGACACGAGGGCCAAAAGTAAGACACCCAACACGCGAACGGAAATGAAATATATATGCACTCCTTTTCTTCCGTTACAGAACCCCCAAAAAAAAAAAAAAAAACACGCACACAGAACTAGACGGCAAATACAAATTCATCAATTGTCAAGTCGATCTAAACAACGTAGTTTGTTCCAAAATTTCAATGTTGATGATAACAAAAACTGTATCCAACGTTAGTACAAAAGAGAAAGCACTGCAAAGCCTTGCATGATTCTGTGCTTTAGTCTTTTCCTGAACCCCAACTCTCCAGGTTTCTTCGTTTCCTAGCCTTAAGAACCTCAATCTCATCGTTCCTTCGTTTGTTCCCTATGTCAATCGCGTTAAGAAGCCCTCTCTTTGAGCGTGACATTAGGAGCTTGTCCAACTCATCACTGTCCCTGGCAGTTTGATCGCGTTCGGATTGACCATCATCGGTAGCCTCCACGTGCCCAACCGAACCCAACTGTGGTGCACTGGAAGCATTGCCAATCCGTTGGAGTTCCATTTTCAGCTCGTCGTGATACTGCTTCTCAAGAAGCAACATCTGCACCAAACAATTGCAAAAACACAAATCATCAGATGAACATGGATATGGACGGTGGGCAACCAACGGCTTTAATGTAGGTCAATGAGGACTAACCACTCCGCAATTTAGGATAAGGCTGCTATAGCACAATGAGCTAAAAATGCAAAGGGCATGGGCTACATGAAGCTCATAAACTCCAACTCTGTAAAAACTTCACCCTATTTCAAGTTCTGAGAATTGATCCCAGAATGAATGAAAAACGAGTTCATAAATGTAAAGCACAATAATACAGTATACAGAGTCCAGAAAATAGAACACTGCGGCTCCACCATAAAGAATGCTGATAGTAGATGGACAATAGTCTATTCAGTAAGTGCCGCCCTGAAAACATAACTTTCAAGAAACATTCATTTAGCACACCTTTCCGCCACTTTTAAAGAAGACATCTACTGTAGTACTAGTGACAAAATGAGATGCAGCCAACCCACAAAAGAAAGCAAGAAAAAGAAAATGCAAAGAAGCAAAATGAGACTTCACTATTAGCAAGCGTCCAATGAGGCACAGGCAAGGGCACATTATACAAATTGTAATAACAAGGTACTGATACGTTCAGAATTCAACACCCAGAAAGTGAAATGCTTATTGCAGCAAGATGGAATGAATCCATTAATGAAACTGAGCGAAGAATATACCTGCTGCTTCCTCTCAGCTGCCTCCTTAGCTTCCACACGACTAGCTACACCTTCCAACAGTACATTCTGAGTATCATCGACGTCTGTCCCAACATCAGGCACTGGTATTACTTGTCTTCTAGCAGCAGCTTTGAGCTGCTTTATTTTCTCCGCGTAGTCAGGGATATAGCCCACTGCTTCATTGTCGACAAAGGGAGAAAGATGTGGAGGAGGGATCCTGCATGCAACCATCAAGTAAGTCTACAGCAACCCCTGGAAGTCACATCTCTCTCTCCAGTTTCACATTAGCATGCTACCCTAAACCAGATCATGAAAAGCGCAACCCTCTCGACAGAAATATGAACTTTTTTCTGTCCTTATTGAGAAAGAATGTAAGTTTACTTAAAGGGAAACTAGGATTCAGAAGTGGAAGTGAAAGCACTACTTATGCACCTGGCCTTGAACCATGTTTCTCACATCAATGAAGAGTTGCACGTAAAGAAAAGGTAAATATGATTGAAGGCCAAGGGGCATACTTCCCCACAAGATAATCTTCAGTTGGCAGAATTAAGTGTGCGTTCACACAATCAAAAACCCATTGTGGCTGAATATATTCTCTTGAGAGAAACATATGACCCTGACTGGGCCGGTCGACAACCTGCACAGCAAATGGAAAAATATAAAAATGCAGTCAATTTCCCGCATAGCTAATGCCGCTCGAAGACCCAAAAAAAAATATTTAGGACAAGCCCAGACATGAAGCCAAGTTCATATAGCCCTGTAACAAGCTCATAGACAGATCATAAAAAAAGTTCACAGACATTACGCACATTCTTGGATGTTGAGACTTAACAATGTTTAAAACAGTAAAAAAAACTTCCAAAGACAACAGTAGATGTGTCTACATACCAAATTCTACATTGTGCAAAGGGTCCAGGGTTGGCTAACTAACCTGATGAGTGATGCTTTGATCAGTCTTGTCAAATGGAGCTCCATCTCCCTCCCATGAGACCATCCCACCAAAGGCAGATATCACAAAAAGCAAAGCCTCCCGGGGAACCTAAATTGATATAATCAAACAACTTAAGCAAGAAAACACTAGAAATTCCTACTAATTACTGAGTCTTGTGCAATGCTTTTTTATTAATAAGGAAAAAGTATATATTAATAATAATGATAATGAGGGCTGGAGGCAAAGCTAGCATCCTACAAAAGACTATACACAACCAAAATACAAACAATCCACACACTCAACCACATCAAAAAAACGAAAAGCAAATCTTCCCACTATCTCAAAAAAAGAAAGCCTTGACGAAATTATCTTTTAAGCGCCCAAGAGTAGTTTCAACTCCACCGAAGACTCTTCAATTGCTTTCTCTCCAAGTACTCCAAAGTCTTGTGTAGTGCATTTTTTTTACAACTTCCAATGGCATATTTTGATGTTGATCATTGGGTAAAAACTAAAAACCATACAAAAGCCATGGCATAGTTAGTAACCATCACCTGGGTGGTAAAAATAAGACTTGATATGTAGACGAACTATTTAAACACCAACCCATTTTACTTTCACTATGTACTGTACTACCACAGAACCTGTAGTGGTAGGACCACATTGGGTGCTCTCATGTGTAATCTATATACAATTGTGCTTATGCTGGAACATCGTTCTCATCAGACACAGAATTTTTGACTACTATTGTGTGCATAACAATGAACCACCTAGTGGAAGGAGGCTTTAAGGTCATGAGTAAATTTCATGACATTAAATAACGCCTTCCACAAAATCATCATTTCTCAAAAGACAACTACTCTGCATAACAAATCTCACCTCTCGACTCAAGAAGAATTTCATGTTCCTAAAAAGTGACTTGCACTCCTTTGTTTCATCATCATCATCATCATCATCATTGTTAACCTCAGTTTCTTCAACAAGCTGCATCAGTGTTCCGGGCTCGCTGGGAATAAGTTGATGCTGAAGCTGCGCCAGTGTCAGTTGTGATTCATCTAGCTGTCCTGTTTGGTCTTGCAGCAACATGTTCGAAGCTCCAGATTTATGGCTAACGAAGCGTGAAAGAAGATACAAATCTGCAAAAACCCACGACAAATAACAAATCAAATTTCCATTACAAGGAGTCCAGGACTTCAAATTAACAATGCTATTTTCCAATTGTATGTGACAAAGCCGCTTATACACAAACATTAAGGTTTTCATTAAAAATTAAAGTCACACCACCATTTTCCAAGGATAAGTTGCAAACCAGCACATTCTTAACATAAGTTCTTCCCATTTGTAAATGCTACTAGCCAAAAGATAATATAATAGATCCCACATCACAGCAACCGTGTAGCACCTAGGGTTCAACGAACCCTGGCAAAAGTTATTCCCACTATAGCCATTTCCCTGGACATGGACTAAAAAATGGGGCCTAAAACAAAACAGCACATATTCCCCCGGAAAGAACAATTCTCACTGACAAAGATATAAGCATCTTTGGAAAATCAAACTCCACAAAGAAATAATATATGATTATAATCCTTAACAAAATCAAACCATACCAAACAGAATAGCCCCAAACAGAAGAAGGAAAAAAAAAAACCTTAAGTATACACAGATCCAACAGAATAACTTTGACGATTTACAATCACAAAGTTGGTCAACTCTCATTATACATGGTGGAGGCAGAGATCATTCTTGTACAGCACAGGAAGTGCAGATTTGTGTAAATTATAGAGGATACCTGCTGCAAGTGCCTCCAATCGAGGATCGAGAATTGGCGGATACTTGACATTTATGGAATGGTAAAGATTGTTGTTCACATGAGCAAGAAGCGCCTACAAGAGAGCTTAAATTAGAAGAGAACTATCGGAAATTACAAGATCAAAATATGTATTTAGAGAGGGCTCCAGGAGCGGTGGAATGCATAGAAATTTATGGGAATGACAAGCATTATCCCCATAAGCATACCGGCTCTAAAAATTAAGTCATGCCTAGTCTGTTAAATCAAAATGGCACCACTGATTCATCAATGTAAACTTTCAATTAGAAACAAGAAAATTTGCATTAAGATGCAACAAGGAAACCAAATGAAATTGAACCACTATTACCTCATAGAATTCCAAAAATGTTAACATGACATTAAAATCAACATCATCAGTCAAGACCTGTTGAAGTGCATGTGGTGTTACCCATGTTATCTTTTGTCCCTCAACTTCCGCCTGCACACGGGTTTCAGAAAATGATAAAGTCCATATTCACTCAGGACACAGTCCCAGATGTACATGGAAAATACTAAAGACCTTTACATTGTGAATGTGTAGCACAAAACACGGTACCTGATAATATATGCCTTTTACTGAAATGAAATTTCTGCGCAACTTGTGAGTACGTACAATATATGCTTGCCATTCATGGCTCAACCTAAACACGAGTTAAGCACAATTCAAGATTCAATATTGAAGTACAAATTACCAAGTGGTACAGAAAATACATTGTCAGTCACACACCTACGACAATTTTGGATACGCTTTACTGTAACCTTTTCATTCTGTAATGTAGGCAAAGCAGCAAAGAGATGCACCATGGTAAGACAGTCATCCAAATCTCCAAGAGCATCAACAAACCTAGGATACCTATGTCACCACAAATGAAAACATTGGTTACTTGGAGGAGAAAGGGAAGGCAAGAAGAGAATGGCCTTACACAATCCTACAATATCACAAACCTCTCTAGAATAAGCCTATCCAATATGTATTTGGGCTTGCGAGCTTTAAGACGCTGAACACGATCCTTGTTTTTCTTTGACACAGCCTTCTTAACTTTCTTTTCATGGGTCCTTTGTTCCCGAATCTTCTCCAGAATGGGATCATGTTGGACAAAAGCTATGTCCTTTGTATGATAATACGTCTGATGATTTCCTTTTACTTTCTTCTTTGGCTCTCGAGGGAATACACCCTTAAGAATGCATAGTTTCCTGAGAAAAAGAATCCCATATCAGCTCAATCCAAGGCAAATAACCCAGAATGTAAAACAGATTCAACAAAGTAGGGAGCAAATGACCCTTTGAAATGCTTGTTTTCTCATTTTGAAATAAAATACCAATTTACACCCATAATAAAAAAAAAGTAAAAACTTCTCAATTAAAAAAAATCCAATAAAATCCATTGCAATTGAGATATACCCATCATCAAAAAAGGAACAAACTTCTCAATTTAAAAAAAAAAAGGAACAAGAAACCTGAGATCCTGATAAAGCAGAGAACAAAAAACAATTACACACGCAACCTTCACAAAAATAAATTCGACCCAGAAGCTATAGAACCACAAACAACTCAACCCCCCCCCCCAAAAAATCAAACAGAACTAAGCCCGCCCGAGTAACTATGAGGGATCGGAAAACCTGAAAATAGGGAGGCTGACTTGGAGCTGCTTCACAGCCTGAGAGCGAGTGATGTACTTGGCGGCGTTGCCTTCCTTTTTCTTACCCTAGTGGGTGGAACGGGGAAGCAAAGGAGAATAAATTAACAACAGAATGAATACAGATTCAAGAAGCATTGAGCTAGTTCTTTCATGGCGGACAGGGGCATACCGCGGGCCTATAATGCTTCGGCATCGTTGGATACGGCGTACCTGCAGCCGTGGGACGCAAAGTGATGTTGGCAAGGTTTTTAGTCCAAAAACCCTAAACTGCCGTTGGTTGCGAGGGGTGGGGTTGTTATTAGGCTGGCGCTATTTATCATGTAGATTTGATCTACAAATGCAATTTATCTATGAATCTGTTTGCTAACAACAGCTGTTTGAATAAAATATTTATTTAAAAGATTTTAAATGTTCTAACCAAGTTAAATAATCAAAAGAAAAAAGTGACTTTAAGGTGCATATTATTTTATGAAATCTATTTTCAGGGTCTTGTATTATCAAAATAAATTATCAGGTCACTTTTATTTTGCTGCAACTAGTGTTAGGTCCATTTTCGACACTAGCTATACAAATTTCGAGTAAATTTTGGCGGGACAACATTGAAATATGTAAAATACGAAAAATACGCTTATTTACTTCTATTGGCTACTGAGACAAAGTTGGTGGTATTGATTTAACTTTTTTAAAAACCCCCTCCCCCCAACAATCATCTCTCATTTCCTATTTATTTAAGGCAAGACTCCATCATCTTCTCATTCCACTATTTCTCTCTCATCTCTTATTTCCTCTTCCTTCCATTGCAAAGTGTTGATCAGCAAGGTGACGACATTGAAGGTAAGCAACAAATATTTTTTTTAAGCACAAAATTTATATTTTGCAATGTGTTAATTGAAAATAATTAATTCAATAATATTATTTGTGTATCTATGTAACCTTGTTTATAGAAATATTTTTTAAAACAAAATTTTGGGATATAGCAAATGATAAAAGGAATATTTTATAAATATATGTATATATATATATTGCAATGTATTAATTAAAAATAGTTAATTTAATAATTTTTTGTTTTTAAATTTAAACCTTGTTTATAGGAATATTTTTTTAAAAAAAAACTTTGGGATATAGCAAACGGTAATAGGAATATTTTAAAAATATATATTGTGCAATGTATTAATTAAAAATAATTAATTTAATAATTTTTTGTTTTTAAATTTAAACCTTGTTTATAGTAATATTGTTTTAAGCAAAACTTTGGGATATAGCAAATGATAATATGAATATTTTTTTAGTGATAATGTTGTTGATATTAAGGAATTGAAAACGCAAGGGTCTTCTTCCTCATGGAGCAGTCACAATGAGCATAAATTTGTGACATGCGCGAGATGTAATGTTCAAGGTACAAGAAGAGCGTCACAATCAAGCAATAATCCTGGAAGAGTTTACATGAAATTTATGCAATGTGAAAAGTTTCTTGGTTGGGCTGATGCTGTGAGGCAGAATTTGGATGCAAAGATATTGAGTGAGATTCAAGCAATAAAGCAAGAATTCAGAGAACTGAAAATAATTGTGCAAATGATAGAAAAGGGTAATAGCATCATTAGTATGTTACTAATTGTTATGATCATGGAGCAGTCAATCATAACGATAATATGAAATGTGTTTTGTAATGTGACATGTTTATTGCTAATAACCTTATGATTAAGCTCTTGAGTGGTTGCAAAAGAAATATTGACAAGTTTATACGTTGCATTGTTTGCTTCCCATAGAGTAAGATTTACAAATGAGCATCATCAGTGTCCAAAAAATTCCAAAATGTAACCAACACTTTTAACTTTTGTCAAGAGAGGGGGGGGGACTAAGACCACATAAGCAAAATTACAAAAGCATTTGTTATCCAAAAAACACAGAGGTTGCAATTGGATCATTGATGGTGAGCTTGGCTAGATTGAGTGGGAGTAACTGAGGTTGCTGCAGCAGTGGTAGCATGGCTAATCTTCTGAACCTTGGTAGGCCTCCCAACTTGATTTTCCTTTTTTTGCTTGGGCTTCCTCTTGTATTTCTGGATGAGGTTGCCATTGCATCCCTTGGTTTTCCATAATTCAAACTATTATGCCCTAGTTGTTTGCAATTCTTGCACCTTTTGGTGCCATTGTCATATCTTAACCTTCCCTAGAGCTTCATAACAGCAATGGACTCTCTCCTCTTGCACTTTTCTGGCCTTCCTTTTTTCCTCAATTCAAAAGAAGGATCTAATATTGGCAAACTAGTCTCCCCCCACATGCATGAATTAGGAATAGGATGAATAATTTCATCATAGAACTTTCTATATTTTTCAACCAGAAACCAATAAGCATAATAGTTCTCCAACTTTTGGTTCATCCTTAGAATACATCTAGTTGCATATCTGCAAGGCAAGCCACTAATCTGTCATTTTTTTACAATCACAGTAATGGCCTTTTAGCTTGACAGTAAAGTTAGTACTACCCTCTAAAACATCAAACTCTTCCCTTCCTACAAGAACAACATTACTACAGTTCCTGACTTCTATCTCAATCATCCTCAAATTTTTCTCCACATAGGGTGTGACGTTGCCATCCCAACTTACTGCCAATTGAAACCCCCTATCAAACCTGCTCCTAACTATCTTCCTAATCTCTTCTAGCATATTGTACACTGGCTTGCCCCTATGCTTCATAATAGCATTGTTAAAACTCTCTACAAAGTTATTAGTATCCTCTTCTGACTTCAGAGCCTTATCAAACTTAATCCTAGCCCAATGTTCTAGGGGCTCATTGTCCTTTAGCTAGTGATATGAAGAAGCGTATTTCTCTTTAATCTTGTCCATAGCCTTTGTAAACACATAAGGGGAGTAGGCATTTGTAGTAATATAGAAAAAACAATGGAACCAAGCACCTTCCAATGTTTTAATGGGAAAAATAAGTCATTATCCCTAAAATGATAACTAAAGGGTAAAAATAAGGTTAACACTTGACTCACCAGGGTATTGACAGGCAAAATTCTTGTAAAAGTGCAGAACATAGATCATCCTGGAAGTTTATGGCGTGATCTTCTTGAATGCTTTAATTATACCATTGAGTGACCAAAATAAGAAAATAATTTATATCAGCATACATATACAAGAAACATATAAAATTTGGGATTTAGCTAGTGGTGTATTACCTTGTGTCTATCAGACACGATGGTGTATTTAGAGCTATCCTCCCTTGCTTCCACAGCCACAACAATTCCATGAATGAAGAAACTCCACTCCTCTTCATTTTCACAGGATGCCACCCTATAAGCAAGAGGGAAGTTACCATTATTGCTATCCAATCCCATAGCGGTCATCAGCACTCCCTTGTAGGGACCTTTTAAAAAGCATGTATTAATGCAAATAAGGGGCCTGCAATGCTCTTTAAAAGCTAATATTGCTGAACCAACACAGATCATACACCTCTTAAAGGTGGGGTTCTTCCCTGAACCTTGGTCAATCCAGTTTATGAAGTACACAAATAGTGGATTTCTTTCTTTAAACTGCTCCATATAACTGTGGAAGCACCATATACCCTTTATCATGTTTGCCTTCTACAATCTCTTTCATAAACCTTCTTGCAGTCCAGCAGATATGATTAGGAATAAAGACCCCATACCTCCTCATAATTGTATCTTACATAAACCTTCAACATGAAGACCCCATACTGTGGAAGCACCATATACCATTCATCATGTTTGCCTTCTACAATCTCCTTCATAAACCTTCTTGCAAGCTAGCAGATATGATTAGGAATGAAGACCCTATACCTCCTCATGATTGTATCTTGCATACATTTGCCATCCATGTTTGGATTGGACCTAAAGTCCTCCAACAGATGGCTGGCAACCCATCTGGAATTTGCCATCTTGTTCTCTTTAGCCACAGACATACATGGCTTCCAGTTATGCTTCTTATGATCCAAGTGCTATTGTCAACCAACACTGATGCATTAATCCTAAATGTGCATATGGAATCAGAGCATTTTTGGGTGTATCGCTTCCTATCATTCCTTAATTTCTTGAAAGATACACTTTTTTAAACACAATATTCTCTCATCACTTCCAGCAAGTCCTCCTTATAAGTAAAAATGTCACCAGGAGCTAATTTCACATTTCCAATCATCTCTTTGCTCCATAGCCTACCCTTTTGGAACACTGTAGCCATTCTATTGACTACTAACTGACTTCCACTCCCATCTTCATCAAGCAATTGATGCCCTAACCCCATTTTATCTTGAGTATATGTCTCCAAGTTAATGTCTTCTAGCCCTTCAAAACCTAACTCCTCATCCATTGACTCTTGTTCAGAGTCTTCACTTTCGCCTCCCTCATAATCACTCCTCTCACGTTCATCTCCCTCATAGTCACTCCCCTCACTATCATCATCTGTCTACTTCACCTCCTCACTTAGCACATTCTCATCATCTTTAAAGAATATATCCAACTCTGGGATTTGTGGTTGGCATAAAGAACCCACATCAAAGTCCTGCAGGTCATTACAATCCTTCCTCACAATCCTCAAACCTACATCAACTAATTGTCTTGGCTGGGTTGAATGGGATTTTGATTTGGCTCTTATTCGAGTGTTGCATGGCTAAGAAGTGGTTGAAGCAATACAAGCCTGAGATGGGCTTTTATGGGCCTTTCTTGGATTTTAACAAGGTTGAAAAAAGAGACTTTGTAGTTGGGTTATAGGTGTTGATGTTGAAGGACTTTGTAGCTACTAGAAAAATTATTTATTGGTGTTGTTTTAATTAATATTTTCCATTTGATTCCTTTCTTGCTTGTTGGTGTTTTTTTCCTAACGGGCCACTCAAACAAGACATAGGAGTTGTCATGACTACACTATCTTCGTGAGCTAAATAAAACCAAATAAAAAACTATTCTATTAATTTCTTCATTCGTAGCCTTTTGCCTCTTATTTCTATCTCTCTTTACACCCTAATGCTTTGCCTCTACTTCTGTCTTCTTTCCTTTGTTAAACCTTAACAATAATGTGCACCAAATTCTACCCAAATTAGGTTGGGCATTCTTGTAACTGAGGAAATTTCTTAAATTTATGTTGTGAAAGAACCACTAGCTCTGTTATTTTCGCCCCTAATTTATCTAATTTTCAAAATCTTTAAGATTTTGAAGATTACGAAGAAGATGAAGGTGTAGGCGATAGTGGCAAAGGAGGCAAAAAGGTAGAGGTTGCTAGCTAGTTTAAACATGGGTTAAACCCCACCAATAGTTGTGGGGTGGCTGTTATAGGTGACTATTATAAGTTGGGAGGAGGTGCTCTCGGTCCTATAAGTGGCAATGGCAATTACTTGATCAGGGGGTACTATGTATGGTATAGAATAGGCATATTTGTGGAAATCGTTTTATTCCCCTATCATTGCAAAATTGTAAACTTTGAAGAAATTACAATGAAGAAATAAATTTTAATTTTTTTGTCATCCTAAATTGAAAAGTATTGGCTTTATTATTATTTTTATTTATAGATAAATTAGTTTTGAATTTTATTGTTAGATTTCATATGTAAATTAAAAGTTTCAAACAGAATTGTCATTATTCAAGATTCTAAAATGTTCTTTGTTTCTTTTTGTTTTAATTTCAAACAAAATTACATACATACATACTATTATTATTATTATTATTATTATTATTATTATTATTATTATTATTATTATTATTATTATTATTATTATTATATACACATATATCATTTTAATGAATGATTATTGATAGTTAGTGATAATATAAGGCACCTAAAATTGAATCCATGATGGCCAAGTTGGTTACTTTGAGAACTTGCGCAGGGCGATCTATATGGGCAAATGAAACATATGAACCTGAAGCTTGTATGGCAGAGAAGAAGGACATCAAGATAGTTGGTCAAGATGATGGTCTGAGACAGAGGAATTAGGCTATAAAAAGGGGTTGTTAACTAGCCTAGAGAGAGAAATTTCGGGTTAAGTTGGTGAAGCTGTCATCTTTGTGGATCTACACATAATGATTGGCTTGTATTTTTGACAAATTGACCATGTGGCTGTGTAGGCGGTAATGGATACACTAGGTCGAAGGTGGTTTTTAGCTTAACGAATTGGTTGTATTTTGCTAGGGAAATCTACTCGTTACCACAATTTGTAAGAGGAAGAGGAGAGAAAATACACACACACACACACATACACATATGCATTAATATGAGAGCCTATGTAGGATTACCTAGGTTAACTCAATTATTTTTGGGGGGATATGATAATATATGATTATGCACACCATATTGAGAAAATGAAGCACACATAAAGTTTACTCTAAGAATCTGAAAACTTTTATCATAATTCAGAGACTAGAACATATATGTATGTATGTATGTATGTATGTATGTATGTATGTATGTAT